>VWZP01007082.1:872854-1014696 GCA_013396995.1 Dicaeum eximium
CCCCCCCCCCAGGCCGGCCGGCGGCGGGAAAGGCGGGCCCCGTCCAGGCCGGTTCCCGTCGGATGCACGGCGCGGGCCCGCCGCGGCCTGGCGCCCGGAGGTGCTGCGGGGCTCGGCTCAGTCGCGCTGCCCGCAGGTCCCGCACGAGAGGATGGCCAGGCCCTCCCGTCGGGGGCTGCTCCGCGGCCATCCTGAGGCCTCTGCCCACGCTCCCTGCCCCGCAGCGGCCAGCGCAGGCCGTGTCCATGGTGGTGATGCTGGACGAGGTCTACGACAGCAAGGCGGCATCGATCCAGAGAGGCCATGTTTAAGCCCAGTGATCCCCTGGGTTGGGCAGGTCAGGTTTGGGCAGGCGACCAACATGGCCTGGCCCAGGGAGGGGTGTGACGCCCGAATAAAACACCCAAGCTGCCGCAGCTCAGCTGCTCTGTCGTGGGGCTGCTGGCGTCTTGCTGGACTGCATCCTCCCTTACGGGCTACCTCGCACTCGTATCCCACAGTGTGTGTAAAGACACCTTGGTCAGTCTGTGTGGGCAGGTAATTCCAGCAGGTTTTAGGGTGAGTGAGAGCACGGTGATAACTCGGTAGCCGTCACCTCTGGAGCTGGTGTGGGTGACAGAGCGGCTGAACTCCGCAAGGGAAGACAAGCAAGGATGCTTTTTTCTTCTTTACATAGGCCGCCCTTCCAACTTGGCACTGTGTGATTTATAAATGCATGCAGCTCTACAGATATTATTTACAGTATTAATATTTCCTCTGTTACACCTTTAAATCTTTCTGGGCTCAACTTTAGATGACGCTATCTTCATGCTGAAATGAAACTATTAAATTACATCTCAATCTAAGATGAATGACAACTGTCAAATGAGTGACTCAACAGAGATGAAGCAGAAAGCACCTGAGATTATGTGAGGCTGATTTATAAAGATTGCATAAAGATTTCTATACCCCAGCTTCATGACTCAGCATATCACATGGCAGTAAGTTACAGTAGGTAGAAATTTATTTCTGCTAGAAGGAGCCAAGAAAGGCATCTCTCTCTTTGTGATCAGCTAACTCCGAGCTAATTCTGCTCAGACTGAGCCTCCATGCTGGAACAGTGAGTGCCTGTCTTAGTCTGAAGAAAGCCCCAGATCCTTGCTGCTTGATGCTTTGCATTAGCTTTTAATAAATGACATTTAAAGAACTTTTTCCTTCATGGTACAACATTAGAGATGCTTATGGCACTTTTCATTCTCCAGAGACATATCTCATTCAAACACTCCTGTTAAGCCCCATTCACAGGCAGTCAGATGGTCCACAAGTGAAAGCTGAGCACAAGCTGTGTGGGCTTGGTATGACCATCATTCAGCTCACAGAAACTGAAGCTGTTCCCTTGCATCACTTTGCTGGGATTGACATTCCTGTTGTCAGTGTCTGCTCATTTTCCCACAAGACATGAGAAGATGAACATGATGTTTAGAGGAACAAAATTAGGATTTGCCTTTACATATAGTGGTGCATATCACTAATATTTAAGGAGGTGAACAATGTAGGCATACTTAGCATTGTATATCAAAATATAAAATTCCTCCCTGAATGAAACCTGTCTTCGCAAGTCATATTAGCATTGATCAGTTTACAAAATTTTAACTAGAGCAAGCCTTGAATATCCAGTTTGGAGTTCAGTGCATGGTGGAGCACGCACACAGGAATGTTTTCAGGTGCTCCCCTACAAATTATCTTAAGCCAATTGAAAATGCAAATGAAAAAGTAGAAGAAAGGAGGCTAAATAAAAAGACCAAGAAAGGCAAAATAAAATAAAACCCAACAGAGGTAGGAGAAGAAAATCAGAAATTACAACAGGGGTGGTAAAGGAGAAGAGATAAGAGAAGGACCGTGCATAAAGCAGATAAAAAAAAGACAAAGGAAAAATAATAGCAGTCACCAGGTGCTTATATAGCTAACTTTTCACTAGAAACTAAGTGGGACAGCCAGCCTCAGAGATGAAGTACAGGATGCAAAAAAATGCAACAGTTCCAAGAAGAATAATTTATCTTTCTTTCACATAATTAGTGTTTTCTATTACTGCCTTTAAGGCTAACTGCAGAGTCCTGTACTATCCATAATGTTACAGAACCTACCGTACAGAACAAAATATTAATGTTGTTAGTACCTATCTGGTATTTTGTGTTCTGGATGAATACCACCAAAATATCTAGTTGCCTGATGAATACAAGTACAAATGATCAATCATTTAATAATTAATTGCAGAGGTTTTGCTAGCTCAAGTCACACTTTGAGTATGGTTTAGAGTGCAATGTTTTTATCCAATTTTTTTAATGGGTATGTGGTGAGGTTGACAACAGACTGCTGGATTTGTCATCTGTGGAGTAATGAAGCAATAGGAGATGGTCATAAACTGCCATTAGTCCTAAGATGAATCACAATAACCTCACTGCAAGTCTTCAGGAAATTTTGTCATTCATTTAATGTATGTCTGGGCATCTCTGGTTCAAGTCTGTCTAGTGATGATGTCAGTGCAGTTTGCCATCACCTTTGCAAATAACTGTAATTAATATTTCTGATGACAAAAATAAGAAGAATCAAAAGACATTTTTGCTTTACTTTTTTTTTTCTTTTGTTTTAATAGATATCAGAGAGTTGTCCTTTAGCTTTACCTTTTTCTTTAAAATCCCTAATGTCATCTGTTAGTGATGATCCATCCTTTGCATGCCTCTGTCTGATCCCTTGAACCTGGCAAAAATATTTTATTTGCTAACAAAATTATAATTTTGAGGGGCAGATGCTCACCATGACATGATCCCACCACCACATTTGATATGACTCAGCAAGCCAGTGGAGAGATGAGAAATTGGAAAGGGTTTAAAAGGGTTTAATTCTAACGCTGTTGCCTGGAAAGTGAAGACCTTCAGTTTCAGTGAAGTCAGTGGAGTTGAGTGCATTTCATTGTAGAGATCTGCTAGACTTGATCCTGCTTAATTTTTGTTTTGTGGGTTTGTTTGGTTGGGGTTTTTTTGGTTTTTTTGGGTTTTTTTGTCAGTGGGTCGAATCAGAGAGTTTTTGAGATATTTTTGACTCTGACAGATCATTTTATACACTATCTCCAGGGCTGGTTGTGGATTTCCCAAAGAGCTTCAGCTGCAGGAGTGTTGAGGCATAGAGAATAAAGCATGCACACTGTTAGTCTGCATTGTCTGAAAACATTGAGATGTCCATAAACACACTCTGCACATTTTGAACAAAATATCAAAGACAGCCAGAGGGAGTCAAGCAAAGGAGGGAAACCGTGCCAGCACATTCCCTGAGACACTGATAGGAGCTGGGAAGCTGCTCAATGTTGAACTTCAGTGCATGCCTGCAGCTTTGGGTGTCTGGGCTGCCCCAGAGCCATCATCTTAGCAGAATAAACAGGTGTAGAGCCACCCTCATCTCTACTCCTCCTACCTCAGTCTGCACATGCAGTTACTCGTGTGAGTCATCAGCTGGACTTCAGCTGGTTTACTTGTGTGAATGGTCTCCCATGCAGGCATATTTGCTGGAGTGACAGACATTATCACAACTAAAACACTTGAAAAGATACTTCAAGAAAAATCCAGTAGGTGGCATAAATAAGCTGTGCTTTTTTTTTTTTTTTTTTTGCTTTCCTTTGTACATGTGTGTCATTCTCTTTCATTCATTCCTTATTTTAATCCTCCTTTAATTTACAGAGAAACTGAAGTATTGTCACTTGGCTCTTGAAACACAATCCCCCAGAAAAAGTTTTGTATTCGAAGCAGAGGATTTTCTTGATGCTTTCTGGCAGCATATAGTTTTTTGGGTTGTTTTTTTCACCCACCTCTATGTTTCTAATGGTTTCTATTTTCAGGTTATACTACCTGCAGTTCTCGAACTGCCTGCACCACAACAAAAGGAAAAGTTTTCTTATTGGACGTATAGCTGAACCCAAACCTTGCCTTGAAATGCTCAGTATTTACAAAATTTTAAAGTTTGCCTTACAGTTGTTGCTCTCTCAGACACTTCTCTGATGATATATAGAGTATTGGCACCAGGAACATTATTCCAGATCAGTGAAATCTGATAAACCACTGATGGCTTTTGCTATAAGTCATTTCAGTCAAGCTGAATCTTTAATTCAGACTTAAGATTTTAAGTGCTTCAGTCTTCCTTGCTCCAAAAATATTTCTATGGCATGGGCATTTAGGGATAAGGAGTTTCACTGTGCTACTTAGTTCTCTTTTTCTCAAACTCCTTTTTCCTCTGGGGTTGTTTTTGGGGTTTTTTTGTTGTTGTTGTTGTTGTTTTGGGGGTTTTTTTTTGTTTGTTTGTTTGGTTTTTTGGTTGTTGTTGTGGGGTTTTTTTTTGTTTGGTTTGGTTTGGGTTTTTTTTGGTTTGGGTTTTTTGGGGGGTTTTTTGGCATTTTTCTGTTTTTTTCCTCTGGTGCCTAGGGCTCCACTCTCAGTGAGTGAACAACTAAAGCAATTTAATAGTGCTGCCACCATTTGGCTATTTGCTGCCTTTCCTCAGTGAGAGTAAGGAGAGTACTTGGGGTGGTGGTCCACCTCTTGCTAACAGTGAAAAAGCTGCTGTGCCCATCTGCACTGACAAAAACCACTGGTTCTTAGCAAGGGGAGACAAATTGTATACACTCTTCAGCACCCTCAGTTCACATTCTTTTCTCTTGGTACAAATCCATACCCACTGGGAAGGTAAGGTGTCAGGGGTGCAGGAAGGAATGCTGGCAGAGGGCAGGGAAGAGCATCATGTGTATCCCAAGGTGGAGAACAGGCTTGCCATAGCAGGTGACATGCCTTAATGGCCATTGAAGCAGCGTGTTTATTCACACTCTGCTTATTGGTATTGTCCCAGTAAGCATGGGGAAAGAGAACCTTCACATCAATAGCTTCAGATGAGCCACAACTGAGAAGAGCCACCAGCCATGGGTGCCTGAGCAGAAATGTTTGTTTGCAAGATACACACTAATCAGAATCTAAAGTTTAATGGTCCAAATGTCAGTGCTATGGTAAAAATTGCTTACATAAAAATAAAGAAAACCCTGCCTGTTACAAAAAATGGCTCTTTCCCTTCATGGCTGTGACCCAGCCAATGAGATTGGCCCACACTGCTCAATAAAAACAGGATTCACTGGAAACAAAATTCATGTTGTTACATTATGCCAAATATAATACAAAACCAAAGCAGTTTTCAAGTTCAGTGAAGCAAATAGAATGGAGATATTTAAAAAATGTGTATGTTTATAATGTTTCCACTCTGACTAGTTTTACTAATAATATGCGTAAAGAAGGGGGAAAAAATTACCATTTTTTACACTAACACCTACATTCTTCCTTTCCTCATTTGTTCATGCAAATTGGAGTAATTTCATTGCAAATGTAAAGGCTGAAGAAAAAACACTGTCAGCTCCTTGGAAATTTCAATCATTGTTAATAATTGATTTGGATAGCTATTTGAAAGCATTATTAGGTCCAATGTATGAAATAGAAGTTAAAAAGTGAGTGTGGAGAAAACCACTGAACTGCTTCTTCTCAGTATTCATTGTTCATTTTAGGCACACTTGAAAATTAATTGGATCCAGTGACTTAGAACATTGAAGACTGTTGCATGACTCATTAAGCTGACATTTCTAACATTCCTAATTCACACAGTAAGAATGATAGAGTCACATAAGCCATCTATACGTTTGAGCTCCTTCATCATGGTAGGACTAGTGAAGAGAATGCCCTTACTTCTGAATATCATCATCAATTCAGCTCTAAGACATCTGTAATGGAGCTGAGTTTGATAGACTGCCAGAATATGAAAAGCTAAGCTCCAACGTCTTAAAAACAGGCAACACAATTAATTGCTAATTTTTTATTTATGGTCTTTAATGCTTTAATGGATACAGTTAAATTTCCACTTCACTGAGCAAAATAATTGGTATGTAAAGGAAGAAATCGATCATTTCAAATTATAAGGTGCTTGCTTTATTATCTATGCCTTCTCTCAATGGTGCAAATTTTTTATTATTTTGTGTTCTTGGTCTTCAGAAATTTAAAACTGTTAAAACTCTGTAATTCTGAAGGATGGTTACAGCTGAGGTAAGGGAAGGAGTAGGTTTTGCGATGTCAATTTACTATCATCAGGTTTTTTATTTGCTATTATTATTTTTGCTCTTAATTCTGATGCTCAGTAGAAGCAAAGTTACTGTTACAATATCACCTTCTGACTTATTTTCATCTTTTTTCTTAAGCCTGACTAAATATATTTTTCACATAATATACTGCTCTCAGGGGAGCATTCTGTGAGACTTCCCATTAAAATCAGTGAGTGTAGCACACATGCTTGAGAAAAAAAGTATTGTACTGCTCTTCCCCCATTTCTTGTTGTTTCCTGTAGGAAGCCTTTCAGATCCACTGAGTGGGGCGGGGGTGTCAGAATTGCTTCCAGGAACAGCTGAGCTCTTCCAAATACTTTAATCGAAGTCAAATGACTGTTACTTAATCAGCCATGCTGTGAAATTATTTGATGTGAGCTGCTGACCTTTTGCATCTCCTAGCATGGGAAAGAGGCTTTCTCTTTGCTGTCAGCCAGCCTCTCTTCCCCTAGAGCCTCTCCCATTCCAGCTTCCGTGCCCCAGAGCCCCCAGAACAACTGGGCAGATCAGAGGTGGTCCCCAAATGCTGCGGGCAGTGCACTGGGCCTTTCCCCCGTAAAGGGTTTGTGTGTCCATTCCACCTCCAAGCTGGAATCCCATTCTAAGAAAGGACCTGGGAGATCTGGGTCCCGGGAAACATGTGCGTATCAAATAAAGCTTTACTTAGTGCTATGAAGATACAGATAATCAGAGCACTTAGCTGGCTTCCTTAGGCAACAGTTTTCTTCTATCACTTGTGTGTTGGTCAGCAGTGTTGGGGCTGATGATCTCTGTACATCATATATGCACATTTGGTAATTAAGAGTAATTGAGTTCCTCTTATACTATTGGTGAGAAGCTGGTAAGGAAGATGACAAACTGTTACAAATTTCAACTGTCGAGCTATTAATTTTAATTAGGCTGGCTTTGTCTAGACAATGAGATACCTTGAAAAGTGAAGGAAACATTGCATAAAAACTAATTAGACACCTTAATTTTTTTGTCATTCATATGCAAACAGAGCCATTTGAAGATCCAGAATAAAGGTGTTCTGAGCCCAGCTCAATCATCTCAGCTAAGTGCATGAAAATATTCACATTGTCTGAGTGAAATATTGTTAAATATCCTCAGAGTCTGAGATTGTAACAGCACATGATGAGGCTGAGAACAAAGAGTATCTTCTCTGCATGGTTGTTTAAGACACTATTTTCTCTTACCTGTTTTCAAAAAACCAAGGCATGGAGATTGCCTTTTCACTGGAAGGCAGTTTCTGTGAATTCACAATAATGACATCTAAGAACAGTGTTCATTAGGCACCTAACGTAAGTAGGTACACCTCTAGTACTGCCTGAGTCTCTATTATAAACATAACAGCCCATAATTCCTCTCTGCAGGACTCACTGAGTTCTACTGTCTGAATGATACATACCTTAAACACCTGCCTGGATACTTACTTTGCTTTACGGCCCATCAGCTTGCTGATGTTTTTTTCCTCTGTGTGAAGAACAAATACCAACTTTGGGTAGCTGTTTATTCTTATGTGCTGCAGTTAGACCCTTCCTACCTTTTTTTTCAAAACAAACTTGAGGAATCAAGTGAAAATTACACAGACACACATATACATTTTTTTCCTTTTTTTTCCAAAAGAATACTCACTTGGTTACAATGATGATATCGTTAAAATAGGAGCTGTTATCAAGGGTGGCAATGTTATTAACAAAGAGTATCTTGTACTTATCTTTTATTCCTATCCAAAAAGATGTCTAAAATAGTTGTCATTATCAATATTAACTTCTAGGGGGCACTGATCAACTTCCTAAGGTGGTCAAAATAACTGATGTCCCAAACCAAGTCACATGAGATTGCACTGTTAATCATACTTTAGAAGTGGAGCAGTGATGGTGGTAAAGGGCGACAGTGGAACACTGAAATTCAGGAGTGCCCTTAAAATACTGGTTAATACAACCCTTTTCTTAGCAGGGGGCAACTTCAGCACATTTAGTTCTGTTTGGATGCTGTTGAAGTAGTAGGAAACACAACCTCATTATGATGTGAGACTTATTAGTTTCCTTACTTCAGGTACTTTCAGGCAGTCCGGATTATATTTCAGGATGAATTGTTTGGAATAGCTAGTTCCTCAGCTCAAGTATTTATGTGTTGGAGAAGCATGCCCAGCTCACCTTGTTTTCTTGTTTCTCAGTAACAGTGCATGCCAGCAGCAGACCACGAGAAGCCCTGTTCAGGTCCATCGTAGATGATAGCCTGTTTTTCAGGTTTGTTCCTGCCTTTGAAGAATGTATTTTCTGGCAGGCTTGAGGAGAATAATACACAAACCTTTCTGCAGCTGGAAAAGAGTTTCAACCATCATCTTCACTACTGTAAGTTAGGGCAAGTGTCCCTTTTGATCTGCCTCTGGTGAGGGTGGGGGTAGGGGATGACCTGTTGGTGTGAAATACGTCTCCTGCACCAGATTCCATTGCAGGTGATTTTGTTAGCATCCTCAAGAAAATCATCTTGTAATTTTAATTTCTGGAGCAGAGAGAGATCTCAGAGGCTTGGTAGCCATCCTTTACCTCTTGGGTAGACTAGTTCCATGCAAGGGAAAGAATGCTACCCCAGAGATTTCTCAGGAGGTAAAATCAGGCTCCTGAACTTCTTCCATGTTGACTTGGGAGAAGAGCTGTAGAAGTCTTGTGGCTTAGCACAGGGTTGCATGGCAAGGTTTCTTTCTGTCTGTGGAGTTTACATTTCTGTTAGCAGTTGCTTTACAATGCTCATCCCTCCTTCAAAAGGTAGTTCTGGGCTACAGGGCACATTTCCAGGATACAGCATTTTTTCATCTCCTGACACCAGATCTTAGGAGAATACTGCTTGGTCTCTGCACAAAATTTGGGTAGAAAGCAGTGGGCTACTAATTTAACATTAAGTTAGAAAACAGTTGAGACCAAGATTTGCTTATGTCAGGTCATACATGCAGCCTTGATATGTCAGCAGTTGAAAGGGGATTATTAAAAGAGAAAGAATGAATGAAATAATACCAGAATACTAAAACAAACAAACAAAACCCCAACTCAACCAATCAGAAAACCCCAACCCCAACAAGAAACACGTAAACAAAACTCCAAACCCCAACAAACCTCTGTAACTAACTGCTCTGTCAGAGAATCTAGCTGTCTCCCTCTGCACGCCTGCAGCAATGTTGGATTTATCCTGTCTGCAGAGGTCTCCCCACTCCACAGAAAAATCACGGGGGAGGCTGTGGCAGACGAGGGAGGGGGAATAGCCAGCATCTGATAGGTTGCAACTTGGGCTCTCCATCAGATCTACAGGGCACGGTGGGAAGGCACTGGATTTTGTTCACCCAGTTTAAAGAAGGCATTCACAGTCTTATCTATAGCATGTTTTCAGAAACTTACACACATACACCTATTTTCATGTCTCTTCTTTGTTTTGTTTTCAATTCCTGACCATATTCTGACCAAATATGAGCTGTGTGTAGGCAAGAATAGGCAGGTACCATATGAAACAAAGATGGAAACAAACTCAATATTAATTTAAAAACTCACTCAAATTTCCCAAGAACTAAAACTTGGTTTTGCAGAACTAATCTAGAGAACTTTCTGCTTGTCTTTGCCTGTCTCTTTGTAAACCATCTACATGGCTTATCATTTTCAGCACTCATGTAATGTGAGATGTTCTACATTCCTTATTTACAGGATTTATCTCTTATCAAAGCAAAACTACCCTTTAAAACTTCTTCCCTTTTTTCAGCTCCCAACTCTCTAGCAGCTGTTGTTTGTTCTGTTGAGGGTGGCAGACACTGTGACTGTAAATGGTATCAATTTGCATTACATCTTCCAGTGTCAGGTGCCTCTGCTCCATCTGAAATGGACAAAAACTGCACAGACCATTTTTTCGTTCTCATGACACTGCCAATTCCTGTTTAAGCAGCTCTCTGGCAAGTTCTCTTTCAATATTACAGATTCCCAACTTTATACATGCCCACAAATTCATAATCTTTTTCCTCAGTTGCTTCAATCTGGTTTTGCTAAAATGAGCCTCATGTTGTCATACTGTATTTCTAATCTATCCCAGTCTCTTTGTACAGCGGTTCTGCTCGCAAATCTCCCAAATCAGCTTCCACTGCAGAAGGCATTAACATGCTTCTTGCTCCTCCTGCTAAGCTGGTGATGCAGATTAAGCCACCACAATAAAGGGCCTCTGAACAGATGTATCTGGTTGGACTGGAAAATTCTCATCATATATTTGCAAGAATGAATGCATGGTGGTGGAATGGGGGCAAGCCATTTCCAGGGCCGGCTCCTGCCTGCTCAGTACCAAGGAATTCTAACTGTCTGACTCCAAGTCTCAGTCACACTTGGGACTGGAGAAAAGTTGCCTTTCCAGCCCCAGAAAATGCCCAAGAACAATGCAGGGCTGCTGCAGGATGATTTCCAGACATAGCAGGTGGCTTTTCATGCCTCAAAGAAAGGTGTGATACCACAGCCAGGAAGTAGAGGAGGATCTTTCCTAGTCTGCCTGTTCCACCATGACAAATGAAATCTCATGTCTTCATCTTGGTGAAGATAATGTGTCTCAGGGACAAAGGACAGCATTACTGGGGGAGCATGAGCTACGCTTTCAGCTCTGCAGCTACCCAAAGCTCTAGAGAACACAGCAAGGGCTGTTTCTGCAGCAGTGCTAAAACCATTAAGGGAAAGGCTAAAAAAAAAAATCACCAGTACATCTCTTAGAAACACCTCTTTGCTACTTACATTCAGATCAGCATTTAGAGATATCTAAGCACATACACAGCTTGGAAAAAATGTTACCCCTCATGTTATCTAAATAATAATACTGCAAATGAGTGTAATGGTGTTTGGAGTATATGGACATTGAGATTTGTCATTCATGGCTGAATGTATTTAATCATACTCTGCTTAAGTATAATTAGGCACTTATTTACAGGTCTCTGCAAAGAAGTCCTTGAAGGCCTAGTTTGTATTGCAAGAAATATTTTAAAAGACAGTTTATTTTTTCTGGTGTTGGCTAACCAAACATGCACAGATATGGTTCTCAAGAGGAATGGCTATCACTTGCCCAGTGGCAGAGGGTGAAGCAGCACAGGCAGATAAAATGATAAAGAAAGGTGAATCAAGCTTGCCTGCAGTGCCGCCACTTGCTTAAAGCCCCAGGTGAAGTGCTCACAGCATGTACCAACTACCTAAAGACTCCTGTTTTCCCTAATGACTCTCTCATTCCTTAGATCTCTTCAGGGATGATGCATAGGATGGGGGTTTTGGTGTGTGGAAACATGCTTTTTCTTTCAACAAGAAGACTTTAAAATAGTTAAGGAACTAGAACACTTACAACAGAAGTTTTGAGAATTCATTAATCACCTATAGTAAGGAACCATCTGATACATTGACAAAGGTTTGTTGTATTGGGTTTATATGGCCAGGTTTTGGTAGCAGGGGTGCTAGCAGAGTGCTTCTGTGAGAAGATGCCAGGCTCTTCCCCCATATCCAACCAAGCCAGTGCCAGCTGGCTCTAAGACAGACACACTGCTGGCCCATCACACACTGGCCCAAGTGCCAGTGATAGCTCTTTGAGCATAATATATATAAGAAGGGGGAAAAGCTGCTCAGCAACAGCAGCTGGAGGAGATGAGTGAGAATGTTTGAGAGAACCAGCTCTGCAAACACTAAAGTTAGTGGAGAAGGATGGAGAGAAGGTGCTCAAGGTACTGGAGCTGAGATTCCTCTGCAGCCCCTGGTGCAGACCAGAGTGAGACAGCTGTGCCCCTGCAGCCCTTGGAGGTCCACGGTGGAGACAAGATCCACCTCCAGCCTTGCAGGACCCCATGGCAGAGCAGTTGGATACATGAGGTAGGCTGTGACCCTGTTGGAAGCCCACTATGGAGCAGTCTCCTGGCAGGACCTGTGTATCATGGAGAGAAGAGCCCATGCTGGAGCAGGTTTGTTGGCAGAACTTGTGACCCTGTGGGAGACTCACACTGGAATGAAGAACTGCAGCCTGTTGGAAGAATTAATGGTGGAGAATTTGTGGAGGACTGTCTCCCATGGGCAGATCCCATGCTGGAACAAGGTAAGCAGAAGTAGAAGCAGCAGAAGCTGCTTCTACCACCTTTTAATGGACTAACTACAACTCTCATTACAGTCCTCCTGTGCCACTGGTAGGGAGGAGGCAGAGAATCCAGTAGTAAACTTTGGCCTGGGAAGAAGGGAGGGGACAGGGAATGTGTTTCAAGATTTGGGGGTTATTTTCTTGTTATTCTACTCTGATTTGATTGGAAGTAAATTAAACTAATCTCTCTGAGTCTGTTTTGCCTGTGACAGTAACTGGTGAGTGATCTCTCCCTGTCCTTATCTCAACCGACCAGATTTTTCTCTCTCTCCCTGACCATCAGAGGAGGGGAGTGACTGAGTTGTTTTGGTGGGCATCTGGCGTTCAGCCCACCACAGATATATACAGCTGTAAGACAATTCTACTTGAGCATGACTTACTTATGTGCCTTGTTTTCGTTGCCTGACAACCTGTCAGGAAAGCAGATATACTCTTTTACAAATAGCTTTAAGAAGTTGTTAGAATCATCTTTGAAAAACAAAAAACCACCAACAAAATCTTGTTAGTGTTTCCTGATTAGTTTCTTGGAGAGAGGTTCCCAAATATTTGTGCAGGTAGCATGCAATTCTGCAGCTCCTTCAGCAGCACTTTGCAGTAGTATTCAAGGTACTGATACACTGGATGATGTTACATGAACTAAAACCAATCAGGTGGCTCAGCTTTTCAACCAGGCACTCCTGTTCACTGTATGTGTGCACAAAGATACTACAGCCAAAGTGAAGTAAGGCAGGAATTTTTAAATTGACTTCCCCAGGCATTGCATTAAGTTGTGAGTAGTAAAGGCTAATATTTCCACAATTCCAAACTGAAATAGAAAACAAACCTGAAACTGGGTAGCCCTTTACTCTAATCTCACCGTGGCCATTTCTAAAAACATTTAATGCAAAATCCTCCTTGCAGGTCTTACAACATTGCTCCTTGGCCCCTTTCTTCTGTCCCTTGTCCCACATCAGGCCTTCAGAGACAGGCCCAAGTGTCACCATGTGAACTGAACAACTGAAAGCATCTCTTTTTAGTGAGAAATTGTTCGTAGTTAACACACCTGGGTGCCTGCAGAAGAGCAGGAAGGCATGAAGTTTACAGGCCTGCATGCAGGCACAGAGTCTACAGAGGAGAGCTGTCTGTAGCTGCAGTAAGAGCACGAATGCTGTTTTGGCCAGCTTTGCTGGTGGCTTTCAAAGGCAGGAATATGCCTGTAATGTTTGGGCTGCTTCCCTTCCAGGAAACAGCTAATCCTGTGTGTCAGGGATTGACGCCAAGGCTTGCATTAATTCACACCATGGTTGAACTGGACTTCTAACAGTCTAGTCAGCCAAAAGTATGAGACGCCAGGAGAAATGGACTAAAAACTATTTCTAGAATAACTTGAGTTCTTCCAGCCATACCAAGAAGATAAAACCTCTGAAAGCATGTCTTGCAAAAAATGCTTTCCTCAGCTGTTGATTTTAGATTAATATTTTGTTGGCTAATTTCCATAATGTAAAACTCCGTACCAGTAACTCTCACCTTTTAAATTACAGACCACTTAATGTATGACAGTGTAACTAGAAAAAGACAGTGACATATTTTACAATCTTGAAACAAGTGCCAATCTCTTGTATATTCACTGACAGTCAGAGTTCAAAGATGATGACAACATTATGCTTGGATATACCGAAGGTCAATCATCATCTAACCTGGAAAACAAATGCCAGTGAGAGTTCTGTAGGGGGATCTCAGGTCAGAGCTGGTATACATGGTAAACCTTTTAATCCCAGCACTGGTGATAAATGCCATCCAGCATTAGTAGGTGGAATTAAACTTGGCTTGCAGAGGGCATGAGTGGATACAAACACTTTTGGGAACCTCTTAACTATTTCCTGGGGAAGGGCCCAACTTCCACAGTATGAACTGCTTCAGGTGTCACCTCTTGGAGCTGGGAGAACCTAGTAGGTTGAAAGGAAGTAATTATTCTTATTTTGTACTTATTTTTTTTTAAGTGCTTAATTCATTAATTCATTCTACCCTAAAAGGATTTTAAAGCAGAAATGACATTCACTGACTTTAGTAAAATAGTCAAGTTAATTTTGTACTTTTCAGCTATATTCACTAACTCATCCAAAATTTTGGTTCCTTTTGGCAATCTTCCTGATACAGCATACCACAATAGCCTACTTCACCATACAACTAAAACTGGGGTCACTTTTCTTTAACAAGGCATTTTAGCCTAGGAAAATGAGGTTTTGGGGTGAAACGGAACATTGCACAGAAATGCAGAGTCCACAGCTTCAGCTAACATTTTCTGAAGCTCTAGGCAGTTAGTTTCTTTTGCTTACCAGAAAAGTGGCACCTAAATAAATCCAGGCACTCCAAGTTGCATACATGTGTCTGACATTTGCATGGTGTTACAGTGGTCAGATTCCTCCACAGATTTCTATCACTTAGAAAATGTTTTAATTTCTCATATAGCAATTGTATTCAGGATTGGGGGAAGAAAACAAAAGAAAAAAAGAAAGGAATGTTTATTACACATTACTCTCCTTATTCTTTGTTCAGGTAAAAAAGGTATTAAAGTACATTTGGTGATTCTCCCTGTGTCATTAGTCACCTAAACTACTGGACTAATTGTTTTAAACGCTTCTATGATTGGTGCACATCCAGGAATCCCATCAGGCCCAGGACTCCCTTTGATTTGTGGAGGGAGAGACAGAAATCTGTTCCAACATGGAAAATAACAGTCATTGGCCCTCTGCTCTGGAAAGCCATTATTCATGGGCATTTCACATTCTTTTTTTAGCCCCATTATGTACAAAGAGGGGGTTAGGCTACAGTATGTACAAATATCATGTGCAAATGAAGCTCAGTAGCACAGCAACAGAGATCATAGTTTAAAAACTATTTTTGGGGCAAAGACTATTAGACATGTTACTAATTAACCTATTTCCTACAGCAATACAGTTGCACTACTGAAGAGGACATTATCAGGTGGCTCAGCATACTCTTTATCAAAGTCAGACTTTGGAGCATAATCTACATGCTTTAAAACTACCAACACAGTGTCACAGAATCACAGCATATCTCAAGTTAGAACAGACACAAAAAGTCCAACTCCTTACTCCTCCAAAGATTACCTAAAACTACTGTCATGAGAGAAAAGCCACAGTTAAATGTATGATTACTAACTCCCTTAAAAAAGCAGAAGTAGTCTAGTTTTGGTCAACCCAATGCTAAATAAAAATTATATTCTTGGTAAAACTGAAATTAGAATCTTCTTTGTTCTCCAAATTCTGTCCTGGCAGTATGTCTCTCTGGTAGACAAGAATTTAATCCATGAGATACAGGCAAGCATGTATTAAGTGAACTGGATTTTCTGTAAAGTTAGATTAAGTTCTGGAGAAAGATTAAAGCAGTCATCCATTTTCTTCACTTCTTCAGCTTGATTTGTTTATCTCTAGCTCCGTGTGTATTTTAAACTCATGAAGACAAGAACAGATTATCTTGACTTTGCCTTCCAGACAGTTGCTCAAACTGGGGCAGGAGATGTCAGATCAATAGATCTGAAAAAGACTCAAAAGAAACTCTTGCCATGCCCAAGACAGGGAGATCCAACTTGCACTAATTCTGTTTAATGATAAAACCACCCAGATCCTAAGTGAATGAGGAATTCATTGGGAAGCTTGCACTGCTGTTGTGTAATATGTGTGACACAACCTCAGGTTATTGGGTGGATCCCTGTGTGCAGCACCCTGCTACACAGGACAGTCTGCACCCACTGACTCTTGACATATGGCAGGGGGGCTTCTTTCCAGTGGTGTGTGTTTTTTTGTTGTTTTGTTGGTCTTTTTGGGGAGTTTGTTTGTTTGTTTGTTTTGCAGCTGCTGCTGCTCTTTGCTGTCAGTCTTGTGTCAGAGGGAAGACCTTATTTTCAGAGTAATTTGGCTTGCTGGGTGACATGCCTCTGTAACCTAGCATGTAGGATCCAGGTGAGAGAGCATCCATACCTTAACAGATGCTAAGTGAAGAGTGAGAAGAAAAGTTGGCCAGAGAGGTGCAAGAGTAAAAACTGACTGACGTCAAGGAGCGGGGGGGGCTTATTTGGGACCCCTATGCTGTGTTCCCCCTTGTCAGAGGCACTTCAGCTGCCCTTTGCCCAGGAGACACTCCAAGCACTGGAGTACTAGTCTGGCACTGGTTATCACACCATACTGCAGCGCTGGGCCAAACCACGTCTGGCTCACAGAGACTTCTTGGCACGCCAAGTGACCAAGTCAATGTAGGCCAGTGAGAATGGCTCCTGTGGGTCCCTATTTCAAAGGGACTATGCAGAAGAAACTGTTTGATAAGGACTTAGCGAGAGAAGGACAAAGGACAGAACAGAACTGTTCAGATCCCTTGAAAGAAGCCACTGAGGTGTATTTCTGTCTCGTCAGGTAGAACTGACAAGGATACACAGGCACTAGTTTAGGACTTGCTTCCATGCCATCTAAAAAGCATCCCCTTCACCAGGTTGCCAGGATTGTTTGTAAGATAAAGCTCAAAGGCTTTTATTTCAGTTAACTGCTTTCCAGTTCAAGTGAACTGCTTGAACACAGTCCTTCAACACCTCCCCAAAATGCTTCACATGGCTGAGAGGTCACTTCTAAACCAAACAGAAAACAGTGCAGCCTGTGCAAGACAAGCAAAGGCAGATCATCTTGGGCAAAGTTCTTGCAGTCAGCAGGAAAAACCTCATGTGGGTACTGTCCAGTCCTCCCCGCCTTGATTTACCAATTTAGCTTGTTTTCCTGCTGCAGCTGTAATGTGCAGCCTTTCTGGATGATGACAAATCAAAAGTAAAACAGGAGAGAGTAAAACAGTATAATGAAATTTTATTCTGAAAATATGGCAAGAGTCTAAGGCACTTCAAACATTTCAATACACTTGACTGAAGTGAATGTGACAAGGTAATAGCATTCCATAAATACGCACCAAGAACTACACTCAATTACACTCAAGGGGAATATACAGCTGGTACCTCTAATTTTATTCTCCAACAAACATGTATGGAGCTTATAGACTGAAACAGTTAATAAAAATATGGTAACAGGACATGTAATTCTTCATGTAGGTTTTAATTATTACGGAATATAAAATGTTGAAAATACTGTGTGAGTTAATTTTATAGATACTAGTATCTTTTATATAAAAAGTTATACATTATCCCCAATTAGCAACAACTTACTTAGTGAACTTCAGACCTGACAAGAGGCTCTATCCCCAATACCTACCCACTCACCCACCAGCTCAAGATCCACGGAGCTGACTACATAAGCAACTGCAACTTCTGAATTTCAAAGTAATTAAAAACATGAAAATCATGTTGGAATGAAATTTATGAAAAGTTTACTGTGATGAAGTCTAGGCACAGTAAATATGTTTTAGAATGACTAAAAATAAGCCACTGGGACACCCCTGCATGGATAGCTTTAGAAGTCTTAGTCTGCACATAACACGAGAAAGGATAATCTACAACAAAGAAAAACAAGATTTATGCCAGTGTACAGAAAGATGAGTATGTGAGCAAAAGAACAGTTCTGGCTAACGCTCTCCACTGAGCACTACTTAACTATATGCTTGCTTCAAGTTTACAATTTTCTACCTTTAGCACTAGATCTCTGCTTTCACTTTGCTGGTGAGTTCAGGCACAAGACAATTACATTCAGTATCTGTCTCAGTAAAACAGTAACATTTAGCAGCTTAAAGATGGCATAGAGATTTTTTTACAGATATTTAGACACTACTACTCAAATGTGGCTCTGTGGGTGGGACCAGGAGATGTCCTTCTGCTAAGCCTAGGAGTGCCCTAAAAAAGAATAAACAACAGTTAATCAAATTATTCCAGCCAGCAGATAGAAAACACAACACTCAGAATTACTCTGTTCAATTCCTTACCTTTAATTGTACAGATTATTTCTTTTTGTTTTTTAATTTTAGGAGGAAAAGTGCCAGCTATCATACAGCCTACTAACTGTGAGTGCATATTGTTTAGACAGTGAGGTGTTTAGCAGCAGTTTATCAGGAGAGTCCGTCAGGGCTAGAGGAGAGGTGGTTAGCTGCCAAAACACCTAGAACAGCTATGTTCCAGTTTCCAGGTCAATAATTACCATTAAAATAATACAACAGCATGTCTGCACACTAGCCAGAATCAGTGAACCTTGCTAGTGAGCTATCTGTACCCCCTTGGTAATTGGGAAGAAAAGCAGGAACTATCCCTAAGCCAGGCTTCAACCTCCTGCTGTCAACATGTATTTTAAGAAGTACATTCCACTTAACAGCACAGAAATTGTCTTGCAAATAAACTCAAAATTTCATATGCTGTACTGCTGCACAACTGTCAGGGAGTAAATTTCTTGTTTACATTTCACTATTATGTTCAACAGCAGCAAGTTAAACATAACCTACAGGAGGCTGTGTACTAACCGGTGACTGGGTTTTGGAAAAGTTGACGTGGGCATAGAGGAGAACTGCTATGTCCTTATGCCCAGCTTCCAGGGCTATTGAAAGTGCTGTGCTGCCATCCTGAGAGAATAAAGGACAAAACAAGGAATTAGTGCTTGTATGCTTTAACAGATCTCTTAAAAGCCCCATCAGCCCACAGAGAAGTGAAATTATTAAGTGGAGGCCCTACTGCTCATACAGACAGGTTAATTTAGAGTCTTGTTTAATTTCTTTTGTTTTAAGCCTTGCTCTGCTGTTTTATGAGGCAGTCCAATTGTCAAAGCCTCATAATTTCTCTAAACGAGGAGTGTTGATTATTGCTGTGGAAGAATGAGCACACTATTACCACAGTAATGCTACATGAAGTGCTGTGTAAGACCAGAAGATTGGGCTGTCTCAGAGAAACTACAATGTCAGTAACAAGTAGAAGAAATGGTAAGGGAGGGAAAAATGCTAGTCAAATATAATGATAATTGCTGTGTTAAAATTATAATTGTTGTGGTATAGCTCCCATCGACACTAAGAGAAATTGCACTCATAATTCCAAATGGTCCTTGATGGAAGTCTAAATACAAACAAATGGACTTTCCTAGTCAAATGCTGCCACCTTAGTTTCTCAGAAGATATCATTGCTTTCAAAAACCACAGCTGTTGAGGGTTCTAGAAGCAAAAAGTGCTTTAGCTGAAAATGTATTTTACCAATCTGCTGTTTTTCCTTTGGACCATGTTTCATCTGGGAACACATAGATGTCAGGCAACCTGTGATGTGAACTTGGTGCTTGGTTCACTGCCGGGCTTTTGACTCTTGCACACAGAAGTCTCTACAATAATCCCAATATTTGAAATGTCTCACAGGGACAGAACACACATTCCAGCCACTGCTGTAGCACTGGTATTGGAATGGTTGGCACCAGTTTTTAAATGGTAAACCCTTTTTCCAGCATGGGACACAATGGACAGCATCCACATGGAAAGTCTTCTTACAAGACTAAAGGGAGCAATTATACATAAATCTAATTGTCCTGAACAGACAGGGAGCTAGAAGAGTGTCTACTACAATGCAATATAATGCATGACAAATGCACAGCTAACACTGTGGCACTCATTAGTAGGATGATGTTCAGCTTACCGATCATGCAGACTGGAAAAGCATCACTGTGACAGTCAGAATAGCTAGGGGAATGCTAAAAATCTCAATCCCACAGCACAGACAAATCTGCGAATAAGCAGCAGTCAGACTGTGCTTGGGAAACTATCAAACTGGCCACAGGAACAGTTAAGTATCATGTCCCCATAAAGACTGTAATTACTGATTTCGTATCTGATAGTGCTAACAGCATCCAAGCATATCTAGACTGCTTCTGAAAGTGTTTGTTAGACTCAGGTCTTCTTACATTTTCCTCTCTGGCCAGATGTTCCACACTGCTAGTACTACATGGAACTGAGCTGCCTCCTGCAGCAGTTGGGTGAATGAAGAGAACTTATGTCCTTGTCCCTCTGCAACAGCTTCAACAAATAACCACCCACTGCCCTTCCAAATCCCAAGCCCAGGCTCCATTTCAGTGTTCAATGGGTAAAGCAATAGGAAGAAAGGAAAAGTATGCAAGAAATGTTGTTAATAAGAACATAACAAGAAACAAGCTAAGTCAATGTTTTCAAGCTTGAGAAATCTATAGATCACATTGTCTGCTGACAGTGTAGGCTGCAATGATCCCTGCAAACAAAAAATACGTAGGTGCCTCACTTGGCACTGAAGTCACAGTCTGTATCCATTTATTGTTGGGACAGTGTAGCTTCATGACTAAGGCTGAACCTACAGTCTCGAAAGTCATGGCAGAGGAACAGTGTGAATATAATTTCAAGAGAATTGTAGGGCTGATGTTTGCCACGGGCAGAGAAAAGCAACCCTGTGAGGCCCTAAGTCACCAGATAAGGTCCTAGCTGAAAACTAGAAAACTCCTTTGAAAGGGAGAAGAAATATGAGAGGGAAAGGTGAGCTGTGAGGTAACAAATGTTTTTTTTCCTGTTCTGGCCACTAAATACCTACAGCTAACCACAGGAATTGCTACCAGGTATGTCTGTTAGAAAAATAAAAATACTAGCCAAATAATCACAGCACTTGCTACCAATTAAGCAGAAGATTCATTGCGGTTGGTACTCTGGCACTCTGAGTCTGACATTCACCCAGGCAGATTTCAGAAGCATTGAAAGGCAACTCACATTGTCCTCCAGGGTGCTGTTACACCCAGGCTGAGCTAGCAGAAGCTTAACAATCTCCACATGTCCGTGCTCACTCGCGCACATCAGAGCCGTAGAGCCCTCATCATCCTGGATATTGACATCTGCACCACAGGCCAGTAAAGCTTTAACCATGTCTATCCGGCCATGACTCACAGCTAGCATCAGTGCAGTCTGACCAGCCTGCATGGAGAGAAGAGGAAAACCCAAATAACTACAGAGACAATCAGTGACAAAGCACAAACACTCTTTTTTTTTTTTTTTGACACTATGTTTCTTCTGGGGAAAAAAAAAAGTTATTTTAAACAGTACTCTCAAGGCTTTGATTGCCATTATTTAAATATCTTTTATGATCATATATCCCACATTCACATAGCTATTTATTGAATTAATGGAAGAGACCCAATCTATTTTCAGACATCTGTAGTTTTTTCAAAGGAGCTAAATGCTGCAGAATTTGTAAATGCCGCCCAAAATTCAGTAATAGTTCTTTTACATAACAATCTTCATTTTTTAGAAGAGGTCCAGACCTGAGGCTCAACTGTTCTTCCACAGCTCCATTTTGTATACAGAAATCAAAAACACACATAGAAAACCCACAAATGATGAAAGCAAATGAGAGCAATATGATACTGAACTGATAAGAGCAGGATGGGAGCATGGAAGAACAATAAAAAGGCACAGGAGTACAGGAGTAAGATCTGTGCCTCATGAACCGTTTGACTGACCTGGCTGGCTTTAGCATTCACATCCCCACAGCTGAACAGTTCCTCCACTATCCTCATGTCCTTCTCTGCTTCCACAGCTGCGAGCGCAGCAAGCATGATGGGGGTATAACCAGCCTTGTTCTGATGATTTACATTACAGACATCTGCAGAGGGATGACATAATTTCTTCAGAAAGCAAGAACCTAAAAAGCAGTAATTGTGCTAATCAACTGAATAAACTGTCAGTAGAGCAGCCTTTAAAAAGAAAAAGTAGCAACTGCTTTCATAATGGATGCAATTCAAGGGAAGGTGGAGAAGAAAAAAATTAACAGGGGAGCTCTTGAGCCAGACAAAGAAAAGAATTCTTTTGTACTATGTGTACAACACAAGAGAAAGCACAAAGACGTTTTATATATTATCATTTAGGGCTTTATTTTTGCATTATTTTTTCCTCTTGTAAAAGCAAGTGGTCTGAAATTTAGTATGATATTCAGAAACACTGTCAGGAGAGTCCTTAAGCTCTTCTCCCAAGGGCATCCATACTGCAGAATAAAATTGGTGCAGCAACATTGTCAATGGAAAAGATATTTCTCTTCAGCACAAACATCTTCCTGCAACTGGTGTCACTTTAAAAATCTGCAAGTGTACTTCAACACGTTTTGGAGCTGCCAAAACACCACCCCTTTAAATTACAGACTGCTGCCAGTTCTACAGTGTATTTGACCATGAACAAAACTGCTCTGGGAACAAATACAGGCAAGTCCTCTCACTAGTGCCAGCAACCAACAAGAGTTCTCCTTTTTGTTCAAACCTTGACTCCAGTCTGTCTTTGTTCCTAAAATTCTGCAGAAGTTCAGCAGTGCTTATTGGTTTACTGGGCAGCAGGCTTTTCAGTGTGCTTATCATATTGGAAAGCAGGCACTCAGATTTACATAAACATTATCTGCAGACTAGAGGTTACATTGCACCACAGATATCTTAACAAGCAAAAATGGTTTAGGAAATTCTTCAGACTTATGGGCAAAGGATTTTTTTTCAGTCAAAAGAACATTTCAGAACCAATTTGAGTGCAGATGTAAGATATTGCACATTTTTTTCATGTTAAGTAGACATTGGTTATGATACCTTATTACCAGCAGACCAGTACTACTTTCAGACATCAATTCTGTGAAGCCACTGAACCCAGAGAACACAACACTCCACTACATGCATTACATCTTGAGTAATAAATAACTTTTACAAGTGGTGTGCTCCTACTCTGACTAGACTACTTCAGCAGAGTGTGTTTTCAGCAGGTGTGAAGTTTATCTCCTTTTCTATATGAGGGAAACTGTTTTCCTGTTTGTCCTCTTGGTGACTCTGCTTCATGCTATGGAGGATTCTCTCATCACATCTTGTCCACTCTTCTCACCAAACACAGACACAGAGTTCTTGGTCTAAGAATCTACCTGTGATATAACCACACTGCAAAGCTGGCCATAGTGACCATTCAGACACAGTCCAGAGGAAGATTGTTGAAACCTTAAGAAATCTGCCTATTTGCAAACATTTTCCAAATGCTGGCATGAGCAGTGTTCTCCAGAGAGAACTCCCTGGGAGTTCATGACTCCTAGTCATGATTATTACACTTTACAGGTAAAACCCCTGGTGTTCACAGGCATACACTAGCTGCCATAACCTACAGGAGTCCTGACTTCCAGCAGGAGATAAGCATGTTCTTGCTCCTCTGAGACACCTAGGGAGGCAGAGGGGCAGCTCCCTCCCACCACACTGTGCTGCAGAGCCAGCCTGCCCCGTTTCACCAGCTCCTGACATTCCCTGCATTCCCCTGCTGTGACTCACTCTTCCCAAACACAGACTGCCTTCAAAAGGACCAGAGATTTCAAAGCGCTCACTTTCCTCTTGAGGAAGTCTCTGCATGTGTCACACATGTGCTAGATTATCAAAGCTGAGATCTGTATCATTCGTATCGTTGTTTGTCTGATGCTACCCTTCTGGATTTATGAATATTGCTTGCCTTACACTCCAGACGTGTCATTGGCCTAGTTAAGCTTTCACAACCAACTGTGACAGGTTTTTTAACTAGTTCAGAGAGACGAACTCAGTCATTCAGAGAGCAAAACTAGGATTAAACAGATTAAACATCCAGCCTGGGACCAATTTCAATGTATGATACCTTCTGCTGGATGCCATCTGGCACACTGAATGTGGGGAGCAGATACTCCAGAGTCTCCCCTTTGCCATTACTCTTTCTGCACATGTGTTGCAAGAGGATCAAGAAAATGAAGCAAGAAAAGCAATCACACAAAGCAGCATCCTATTGCTTATGGACTAGGAAAATGGTCTTTGTGACAGAATGCCATATTGTTCCACAGTTTCTCAGGAAAGTAGCATAGATTAGACAATGTGGTGGCCAGAAAAACTTCTCCACTGCTCTAGACAAAGCTAGACTAGTTTGTGTGTTTAAGATAGCATATATCCCTCAATGCATCTTCCTCCATCAGCACTGTGAGAGTGCTAAGCAGCAGCTGTGCTGCCTCCAGAGAAAGCTGCTGCAGACTGGTGCTGCTGAACTTGGGACTACAGTCCAAGAGTCAGGAATCTAACTATCTATCCCAACTCTGTATATAATTTACTGAAGTGGTTTGTTAACTTCTTCAAGAAGCATCACCTCCAAAGCTAGTGTTAGAAACGAAGATTCTAGACTACCTAAGTGAGCCACCATAGAACTGTTAACAGTTAAAACACCTGATGGAACAAGACCAAACTTGGCCTCTAGTCCATCAAGAATTTCAACCATGAGAATTGCAAAACCAGGAATAATTAAAAAAAGAAACCATAAAGCAAACTTACTTGCATCCAGAAGAAGCTTTACAATTTCAAAGTTAGAATGTGAGACACTGTAATGCAGAGCTGTGTTTCCATTTCCATCTGCCATGTTGATGATATGCCTGAGGACAGCAGGAGAAATCTCTTCAAAAGCAGCTATATAGTCTCCAACCATTTCAGGGAGAGCTGACTTCTGACTTGAGACACGAAACCACTCATGCTGGATGGTATTTAAACAAAACCTCTGCCGAAACCAAGACAGAAAAATTTACATATGGACAATCTATTTAAAAGGTTTTACATCCCATAAGTCAGCAATGTAGGTCAAATCTTTTTTAGTCCAACGTGGGAAGTATTCAGCTCACAAACAAGATGTACAGACTGAAGCTTCCCCTCTGACTAAAGCCCGCTTTAAAACACTGTTTACTTCCTCTCACTTCCCCTGACTTTCACCTCTGATGGCACAGAATTTTAGGATGAGAATACTTCCAGAATCAACAGTTATCAAATACTGGTGAACAGAAAAAAAGACTTGCATAACTGTTTCCATCAAATACTTAACTACATTTATAAATCACTGATAAACACAAGACTTTCTCACTAGACTTAAAATAACAGCATGCTAAGTCAGTTAAGCCCAGTTCTGAGGGACAAATTATCAAATGCACAAGGTATATGGGAACTGGCTGGACAGCAGTTCTGAAGAAGAAGAAGAGCTGATCATTACAGATGATTACAAACTGAACCCAACATCACATTGTAATGTAAAAGGTAAAAACTGGGGGTGAATGAACAGATTTATAGCTTGCATAGCATGTGATGAAGTCCCTTCTTTCTGCCTAGTACTGCGAAGACAACACCTGGACTACTTTCTCTGGTCTGATCACTGAAAGACACAAAATATTTGGTTGAAACAGTTTCAAAGATAAGCAGCAAGAATGAACAGAAGTCAAGGAAATCTGACTTACTGGGACAGAGAGGAAGGACTGGAGATGCTCTGCTGAAAAAACTGCTGGGGAAAGAAACTATGTAACTTTTGTTGCAGAAAAAAGGAAAAAAATGAAGAACCTGTTCTTCACCTGAAGGTTGGCCACCTTTAGTAATAAGAGATTTTCGTTGCAATGAGAAGATGCAGGCTACACATTCAGGATAAACTTTTCCATGGGTTTGGACTGAGAGTGAGGGAGTGGGAGCCTCTTAGGCCAGGTGACTTGTTGTGACAACATAGGTAAAGCAAATCTCACTCTGAGCCAAGAAGGCTTCCACAGTCACCAACACACTTTTTAAATTCAATTAATGTATCACATTCAAAAAGATGCAGTCCACAGCTCTTTCTGGTGTAAACACCAGCTACAAGAGATGAGTATGCTGGAAGAGGTTGGGACAACTTATACAGATCCTTAGCTATACTGACATTTAAGCTGTTTGGACAACACTTCTTTATCAGCAGACAGACAGAAGACAAAAACTGACTAGTCTGCAGCTTCCACCTACAAAGCACTCCTCGTGCTGGAAAACACTTAAGGCACAAGAAAGAAAAACATAAATTCAAATTACACTTCCAAGGCAGAGATCATAATCTGGTTTTGCCATTTTTTACACCTTCAACTCCAAGAGGGCCTAAAGCATTTGTTGTTTGAATGCCTAAACTACTCCTGAAGAACAAACACAGAATTAAAAACTATGTGTCACAATTGTATGAAACAACCTTTCAAAACATTCCCTGGACCACAGATGTCAGAACTGGACACAGACAGTATTACTCTGTCATACAGACAACATTATTGTCTTTAAGAAGCTGCAGATGCTCTATAGTAGAGGAGAATGACACTGAGTTGTTGCCTTTTGTATCACTGCTCAAATGTAACAAATGTGAAATTCAATTTCATATCATTAAGCAGTGTTCTTTTGCTTTCAGATTGCCCTCACAGAGTAGTGTAGGCAATCCCTATGTAGGGCATTTCCAGTAAGGCAAATACAGTTTTATGTCTTGAGACTTGACTATTTCTTAAGTATTAACAATGAATCCTCCTTACTGTCTGCAGCAGTGATAAAACCACCAGTGCAATAAACAGGATACACAGCATTCCTGTGATTAGAAAAAGTCAGATTACCTAGTGTTTCAGAACGGACTCTGAGGTTTTTTCATAGGATGCAACAGACTCTTCACCCACTGCACTCTCCTAATCTGAGGCCTGAGAGCTGCCCACACCAGTGCTAAACCAAAAAACCCACAAGAATAACACAGGAATGCACAGGTGTGTTGAAACTGTACCTTCATGTTACTGTTTTATTTGTGTGCCTTGGGACAACAACAGTGAAGCACACAAAGCACAAGTATATTCTTTGGATGAAAGAGCTTTGTGACTCTTGCAGGAAACATGAAATCCTCTTCTGCCTAGCCACTGTGGTGCTGGTCCTGTAAAACCAGAAGTTACCTCTCCCTCAAGTCTTTCTATTGCATCTCAAGAGAAAATTTTCACGTGTATTGCTTACCACATCTTTGTTGGTTAATGCCTTGGGGTCATCAATGTTGTTTCTCAGCAGATTACAGGCAGAAAGCATCTTTTCACTTAGCTCGTACCTGAGGGAGACAGCAAAATACAGGGCATGTTTCAATTTTTATCTTAGCACTTCAGTATAGAAACATTTGTTTCTCTGAAAGCTCTCTGGGAATTAAAGTTTCCAGGCAAGCCATCTGCTCCTACCATGCAGAAGCCACTCTGGCAGCTCTTCTCACAGAAACTCCCTCCAGACTGAATGGAGATGAGTGTGGGAAGAGCAATAGGAATGGAGAGTGGGAAACATATCACTTTTGTGTTCTACGACTTGGCAAGACTTGAAATTCTCACCTACTGCTGTATGACTGCAGAGCACACATTATATGCTATGTGCTTTGATGACTTGATTGACAAGGAGAAATGCCAATAGTTGTGATGGAAACAGAATTAAGCAGTGGGAAACAGCTCAAGAGGTGCCTCCCTGCCAGCTCCCATTCATTGGAACTAGCATTTCTCATCCCACCCACTCTGGAAATTTACTCTTTCTCCAGCCCTCTTTAATTTTTACTCTTTTGTCATTACAAATTTCAAAACTCATGGTAGGCAAAAAATAAGGTCAAGGCCTGTGCTACATGTCATTCCAGGCTGTGGCCAACCATCTTTCCCTAAAATCTGCACAGAGGATAATGACAATTTTTCCAGAAAATACTCCCAAAAAGCACAGCCTCATCTGGTCAAATTCTACCCTACACAGCAATTTGAAAAGTACCCTAAGACATGATATGTTGAACAAGTGTGTGAGGGCAGCCTTGAAAGTGTATTACAGAATACAGTAATCTCGTATTGTATGAAGCACATGATTGTGGTGGCCTCGCTGCTGTACCCCATCATCCTACTGTGCCGTGGCCAAGGTGCCATGGAAGGTGCAAAGGCAAGATGCTCTCCCAGCAGCCAGCTGACCTGGTGTGCATGGCTCAAGATTAATTTGTTTGCTTACTGACTGTTTTACAGACCAGGACGTTAACGAGGCACTGCCTGCTCCCAAGCGAGTGCCAGCTGTGACCTGAGAGTGCCTCTGCGGGGGGAGCCAGCAGGGTCTTGCTGTTAATGAATCATTTAAAGTCAGTGGGGTCAGCTGCTGGAAAGGATACTTTCCAACACCTTCTTCATTCATTTTGCCATGAAACTGCTTCTGGCTGCCCACTTGAGGAGGAGGGAAGTGGGCAGCAGTTGGCCAGTGCTGGGGCTGATGCTTTCTCCACAAGTACAGCCCACACAGCTTGCCCCACGACACGAGGCAGAGGTGACCTCCTCAGAGACACACTCCGGAGAGGGAGGGCAGCCTACCTCTCTCTGATTTCCACCTCCTCGGCCTCACACTCTGGGAGGGGACTATCCTTCTGTGCCCCCACGGCAGAGGCCTCCGCAGCAGGGGGGGTGGGCTGCTTCTCTTCTGTGTGCTGGTCACAGGGGTACTCGTGGCTCTCGCACTCCTCCTCCGAATCTGAGGAGGAGCTCTCCTCGGAGCTGGAGTCATCGCTCGATGTGGTCTCATACCTATGGGCAGAATGGGCAGGGCAGAGGTGCTTGCTTAGTGCCATTCAGCAGCAGTCAGCACCTGCCTGCACTGGCACAAGTGGAAAAATGTCTTGCAGAAGCTTTGTCCTCCTGTTTTTTCCTCGGAGACCTCTTCTAGTCACTGAACTCAGTGTTACTGACAAATGACACTGTCAGTATTATATACACAGTGTGTAATGAAAGAAGAACAATCTTTTTTAAATGTAAGTCTAAACATTTTGGCAGACCTTGCCTTATCCCCAAAATGAAATTACTTTGTTTCGAGTAAATTGTATTGCCTTACTAGGCAGATATAAGCAGGGAAGCTAACAAACCTGTGACAACTTTCCCTCACTATATGTAATGATACTTTTAGCTAATATTTAGGAAATTAGGTAAGTGAGATATTTAGGCTATATACCGCACAAAACATTTGTACTAAAAAAAAACTAATCTGATGAAAGGGTTAGAAAAGCTATATAAAAACAATTGTATGAAACTATTTTAAAGGTCTTTGCAACATTCTGCAAGGACAAGTAGTATTTTAAAAGAAGACAATTTTCTATACTGTCTTCTGTGTTTGTGTAGGAAGGTCTTTGTATATATTTAACACAAAGCCAGAAAAAATTAATTCTAGGGAGATGGCATCTCTTGCTGTATTGTTTAATAATATAATGCTGTGCTTGTCAGCTACCAAAGATATATACAAGTTTTCCTTACTACAGTATTGCCTGAGAAATGTCCCCATGGCTGTCTGAGGTTGTTTCATTTTCCTGTGGTAAATCTGGCAGCTATCTAATGTACAGGTATTTGAGACTGATGCCAACTTGCAAGCACAAGAGGATTAAGAGGAGCTCAGCTGTTCAATTCTTCCTTCTGATCCTTACACTCAGCAGTTGCACCTCAGCCTGAAGGACAGGCCAAACCTATGCATGTGTTCCTGGGTTCTTTCTCTTGTTCCCACTGTGAAAAGTGCTACAGTAACAGATGTTTTGGAGACAGGTCTCTTACCCGCCATTAATGCCAACAAACTGCAGGTTCTTCTTGGTGTTGCTCAAATCCTTCTTCCCATCTCTTTTCTTCATGATAGATTTGAGTGTGTTCTCATTATTAGCACATACTGTTAGAAAGGGAGATAAAGCACACAAATCAGTATAAATCCATAGCCAGCTTTGAATGCAGCAGCATTATAGCTGATTTTTCAAAACAACTCTGTATTTTTCAACAGCTCTCCGTGTAATTTACCATCTGAGGCTGGGTTTTCTAATACACATACAGTCATGGTTTGACATGCACATTGGAGATACAAAAGAACAGCTTCAAAATCAGCTCTGGAAACTAGTTAAGTCCAACTTTTCCAGCTTACAACATGCTGCTAATCTTCATAATGCTTCAGAAAACTTCAAGAAAAGACATGGGCTTTTTGGGATTTTTTGCTATTTGTGAAAAGCTTTTAACACTGGAATTAGTTATTCTGTTAACAATATCTTCATTCTTAGTGTCAGAGACCAGCAGCTCCTTGCCTAAATGAGCACATTAATACAGACAGCATGTTTAATAATACATACAGCATATTTAACAAACTATTCAACAGGGTAGGTAGGTTCAATCAAGGATGATCTTTTAGATTTAGTATTCACTGAAACAACTTTTAAACCAATCTCTATGCAAAGGACAAGTAAAACATGCATAAAAATTTAAGTATTTTAAAAACTCATTATTAACCATTATCATTATTTCAGCAGATTTTTCTTAGGAAGACACTAAAAGGCATTCCACTGATGCACTATGATGTGCCATTTAAAACCTAACCACTACCTGCAGACACACGGTGTCACACTGTGACTTTCCCCTCAGCTGCATCTTTTCCTGCTTTTTGCATTTTTGAGAATATTGCAAACCTTCTTTAACTGTATTTCATATTCAGACTCCACCAGAACGATGAAAGGTGAACGTGAACCAGTTATTACCATAGAGACCTGAGGCAAGCTGATCATCCGTCAGGTTAATTGGAGCGAGAGCTTTATCCTGAGAAGAAAAAGACTTCCTTCCCCGAGCAGCTTCCACCAGGGGAGTCTTCCTCTCCTCCTGAGTGGGCACAGTGTCCTGCTCCAATTTCAGCGTTCGCAAATTTGAGGTTAAGTGTGTGTTTGCAAGTTGGCCATGAGGGATGTACTCCAAAGTAGCACCTGCCAAAGAAGACAGTAGGCATCACGGAGGAGTCAAACAATAGTATTTCCATGAATACTGTGATCCATCAGAGTAAAAACAAAAAAAACCTGAAAAAACCAACCAACAAGAAACCCCCCCAAAAAACCAACCGAAAAAACCCCACAAAAAACACCTGGAAGAAAAAAGGGCAATGTTTGTCCTTTAAAATACTCTGTTCTGAGGCCCAACTGTGATCATTTTCAGAAAATGCAAAAAAAGGGCTGGGAGTTTTTCTTTTGATAAGGACATACAATACAAGGACAAGCTATAAAGATATGGGCTTTAAAATGCATGAAAGGAATGGTCCTTCTTTTTCATTCTCTTTCAGTATGAGCAGTGACCTCAGCTCCTGGCACCCTGGTCAGGGCGGACTCATTGAGCTGCTCCTCGATGACATGCCTGAAGAGCACAGCACGTTCACAGGCTCTGAAAGTTCCTTCTGCAAGAACCTTTTCATTGTACTTGTTTTTTAAGAAATGTCATTTTCCATGAAAGCAGAAAATTTTCAGGAAATCTTCCTTTTTTTCCAGTACTTGAAATAATTCTTAAAGCTATGTGCTTTGCCCAGTTACTGCAATGAACTCCCACACACTACATTTCTTTCCTTCTTTTTATTTTGGTTAGGATTGTACTGAGCTAGTAGCTGTATTTAAACCAAATTCTGAGTCTTTGGGTTATACTTTTTCCCCCCTCTGATTTTCTGGCGTGCACTCACTTTTTCATGTTGTGTATTCAAAAGGCAGTGCTAATTACGTGCAGACTTTTATAGATTCCCCTGGAGTTACTCCAGCTGTGCTATTACAACTTCTCTGCAAATCTGCACAAATGCTTTTGTTTGTGAAACACACAGCATGTTTTTTTACACCCATATGCCTCCCTAGTGATCTTGTTAGCATTCAAGGAAAAAAAAAGCTGAAGTTTATTTTGCTTTAAACACTACCACTTTTTTTTTTCCCACTCTTTTCTTGCTTCAGTGATGTGTGCCTCCATATTATTTTTTGCCTTTGTATTTATCAAGAACTAAGGCACACCCTTCTTATTCAAATATGAGTGGCACTGGACAGGGTGCTAACACACTGTAGTAAGTAAATTCCAAACATTAATTTTTAGACACACAGCTATATCTCTGTCTAGCAAGCTGTTCTTGTTAGACTGCCTTTCCCCCTTGTTACTTCACCTCAGTAAATTTTTCCTACAACAGGACATAACGAAGCTGATTTTTCCAAACACTGTCACTTCCCAGCAGCTTCCCATTCCCACCCACGTCTCTGAGTTTCCAACCAAGTCTCACCCCAGGTGCATTTCCCGAAGCACCCTTCTCCAGCAGTGAAGCCTACTGCCCAGTTCCACCATGGCTTATAGCTTCTCCAACACCCAGAGGAAACCGTCTGCAGGAAAAGGCACGCAGCAGGGTATTGGCACGTGTGTCACTGCAAGCACAGCAGAAAAGCTTTTTCCTAAGAGTGAAACGTGTGTGTGTGTATAAGAAGATGGCAACTGAGTAGGAGGGAGCCCTGGGTAGGCGTAACCCTTCTAGAAACGTGTCTGAGCACCTGGACACCCATGAAAAGCAAGAGAGAAGTCCTGCTCTTGCTCCCCCACCGCTCCCCACTTTGCAGCACTGACTGACTTTGGTCAGGTCTCTTCCCAACAGCAAGCATCATCCCTCATCCAACAGCCGAGAAGAGGGTGATAGAGGGTGCCAAGGTGATAAAACACCAAGCCAAAACCAATGATTTTTAAACTCCCTGAACTGAAAAACAAGGGAGCTGTCTCTTGTTTGCTTGGAGCTGTGACAGGTACAATTAAAGAGTATCAAGCACAGTAACCACTTCCAGCTGCAGCTGGTGGTGGCTGCCTGGGGTGGTTTTACCAGGTCACCCCTTCTGCTCCAGACTGGCCTCTGAGGACATGGGAAGGAGTGAAGGAAACCTGCTCTGAAGCATCCAGGGATATGCAAAGATTCCAAAGATGCCCAAGTTTGCTTTCAGCAGAACTGTCTGCATCCTCTGCCAGACAACACAGCTCTCCTACAAAAGCAACCGTGACAACCATGGTGTGTCTGGAGGCATAGGTGGGCTTGTGCCAGAGCTGAGGACAGCACTCTGGCAGGGCAAAGTGGGGCTCCAACATCAGGTGAACCAACAGCAGCACCTGGTGGACCCTTGTCATGCCCCCAAAGCCTGAGTCTGAATTTCCCCTGGTGTCTCCCCCCTGCCCTGGGACAAGCAGGGGAGGGAGCTGCAGGGTAGGACAGACAGAAATAAGGACAGTAGTAGACTTCTCTCCCCTGACTCATAGCCTCTCCTGAACCTGCCACCAATGCAACATGATTTCAGTAGGTTCTCTCTTCTGGTACACGCATCATTGGCTGAGAAGCACCACAATGAATTCAGGATCTATGGCATGATGTCCATGCCTTCCAATGAAGAAAAAACAAGTGTTCTGCTCAGCTGGCCCCTGGCACCTGACAAAAGAGGATGACATCAAGACTTAAGGGCAAGGAGACAATAAATGTGCATTAGGCAAACCAGTCAGTGCACTCATTCTCCCTGCAAAACTCTTAGAAGATGTCTACACTTACTGCATACACTGTGCCCAATGATGAGGGAAAGAGAGCTTTGGGTCCAACTCAATATTAATGCTGCAAGCTGTGGATTATCATTTAATATCAGCTCCCAGGCCTTCCCCTTTTCAAGACAGCAAACATAAAGATACTTGGAGAGCACCAAGTCCAGTCACTGAGAAAAAGAGGGAAAGGAAGGAGCTGTACCACCGAACATTACAGTCCATGATTTAATAGATTAATCTACTGCTGTGCAAACCAAAAAGCCAAATGAACCGAGTTCCTCCTTCCTCCAACAGAACTGCATGGCCACTCTTACGGCTGGAGGTAGTGCATATCCCTCCCGTGTGGAAATGAAACCCAAAAACAGACTGTTCCTCTCACTTCACAGAGATCTCAAGTATGCTTGAGCAGAATCCTTCTCCAGGTTGTGGTGCACAGAACAGACAGCAAATCTGCCAACAGGTCAATACCAAGTCAGGCACTGCCTCCAGACAGAGACCCTCGGGCCCCTCAGAGACCCTCCAGACAGAGACTTGCCTTGGTGATACTCCTTACCTTACTGTTCCAGGCAAATACTGCAAACTTGACATAAGTTCCCAAGTATTGATATAGAATAGCAAACTACAGCAGGAACCTGTCAAGAACTTCTAATGTATTTTTCAAGATAGTAGAGGATTTTAGAAAAGTTCAGGAGTGATTTAGAGGCAACAGTATGATACAACAGAACAAAAAAGCTTGCTAACTTCAACTGTTCATAAACACTCATGCAGAAAGCTACCCTCATCAGTTCCAAAGGGAAACAAGTGATTGGAACATCTTCAGGGTTTAGCTCCAGTGGTTTGAAGGAATGAGAACACCTATTTTCAATTTTTTAGAAGGAATCTCCTCTCATAAATCACTTATGCTTCGTTTTGAAAATCTCACCAATTTAAACCAGGGTGACAGCAAAGCTGCTACAGAGAAGCAACAGATTACTCATGCCATTTCTGGCACCTGTAATGTCTGTCTACTGTTATTAGGATGCAATTTTCCTTCCAAACTACAGACCATCCCTCACATTTATGACAGCAAAAGTAGTCATACTGTTAGCTGGTTCAGGGAACTCAACAGATTCTTTTGAATTCATTAATGAACTCATTGGGAACAGAAGTCTGACCTTCACCTGCTTTTGAAAATTTCCATTCAATTTGATGGAAGCAAACATAGGTATTATGATAAAAACATTTTAGCTTGACAATACTTTTATCCCACTGGAAATCAAGAGAAGTGCAAACAAGGCTGGTGGATTAAATAGCATCAAGATGAGAACCTAGTTGTCTGGGTGGAACATCACAGGCTTCTAGCTTAAAAAAGCGCACAAGCTTACTATGTGGTAGCTGCAGAAAGATTTTATTTTTAACCTTTTTGTCAGTGCAAGCCTTTATTTGCACTGTATGTTTATAATGGCCAGTGATAGAAGCTATACATTCCCCACTAAAGACAGTGCACAAATACTGTCTGGAGCATAAATAGCAAGGAAATACTTCTCTTTCACACTGCATGATTTCTTCACAGTAACAATAAGCTCATTACAAAATTATTTTAGTACCGAAGTACCCTCCTCCAGTGTTTTTAAATCGTCGTGCTGAAGAAGATTTTTTAAAATTAAAATTATTTTAATCCAATTTGGTCTACTTATCAGAACTGTTAAAGAAAAAAGCCCCATTCTACTAAGGTACATAAAAAGGCAGTAATGAGCAAACATGTTATGTTTAAACATTTACAAAGACTGATAGTAACCCATCCAACTGATAAATGAGGTACCTTCACAAGACTAGAGAGTAGTTTCATTATAAAAGGTACTTTTGAGCCATTCCAGGTTAAAAGTCAGTGAATTTAAAGTTTCAAAACAAAAAATTGCCACACATGAGCTTTTTATACAATAAACTGACAGAAGGCAGATTCTCTTGCGGCTCAAGCATAGGCAGATGTTGAACTACCATTCCGCTCCCGGGAAAACACTCCTAATAGGATGAAGGCTCCAGTAAGAGGACTGCAAGAACAATCTCATTTTCACTCTCACTTTAACCGTTTTCTCTGTGCTGAGAAGGTGATTTCCATCCGCAAATTAGATTGTGAATCCAGTTTGTTGAAACTGGAAGTTAAAACCATATCACCAAATTAAGACCAGATCACACATATTTGAAGCAGCTAATTATCTTACTTATGACATGCTCTCTTTTCCAAGACAACGGTGTGTGAAGCTTGGTGAAAGCCATCCTTCATCTCCCTGAGGAACGGTGGATGAAAGCACCTCATGATGTGGGGCACAGTAGGAAGGTCAGCTTCGAGTACTTCTTTCTTTCTCATTCATGTAGATTTGATTTTATGAGCTGATGCTTTATTGTTGCTGAAATATGACAACACTTCCTTGGAAAAATATGAACTGCTATTAAATATTCATAGCTGTGCCTGTTACCATGGGAGTAGAACTCCAAAAAGAGCTCAGTGCCTGAACATTATATCTCTGTGCCACACCATAGGGAGAGACCTGGGGCTCTATCTAACAGACAGCTTAGCAGGCTGCAGATTGCCCCTCTGTAAGCAGCAATAAATTTGAAGGGAAAAATAATCTGTAGTGTGGCAAATTATGCTCTTTGCTAACTGAAGCAGAAGCCAGGAGATAGAGCAGCTTCAGATTCAAACACTACGTGTAGTGCTACCACTGAACCAAACCAGCAAATATTATAATGCTAATAATGACAACAGTAATAAGCAGATGTTAACATATGACCAGGGAAGGTGCATCAAACCTCTTTGAAGAGGTTTATGGAGGCTGGTACCATTTTTAAACAACATTCCCACTTGAGCTTCCCATGTTGTCTCAAGTAGCAGAAACCACCTGCCACAGTAAACATGCAGAGGAGGCACTGTATTCTCTGAGACACCAGCCAGACACATGTAAATAAACAGTACTCATGTAGAACTTAGGTGGGACCATCTGCATGGCTGGTTTGCATCATTCACTACCTTCCAGGGAATGTGGAAAATGCTGCACGTCTTCCCAGCAGACTAATGGATGGATCCTGTTTGTTACACAAGCAAGAACATCTGTACAGAAACTTAACCTGGTGATTAAGGCATGCACCTGTGGCAGCTGGAGCTGAGGAATTCCTTCAGTTGCCTGGACACAGGCACAACCACTGTGATTTGTAGCAGCCCACAGCTTTACAGAACACCACCACACCTGTGCCACATGAGCACACGCTTCTGAGCCTCAAGCATGCCCTGAGTCTTCAACTGCAATAGCATGGTCCATGCTGCCAGGAGAGAAGTTACTAACCCGTCAAACTACACAGTCTTCAAGAGAAAGGTCTCCCAAACACAAGAGCAGCAAAGAAAAACAGCTTTCTCCAGTTGCCTGCATTACAATTGACAACACAGAAGAAGATGACCTTATTCACACTACCTCATTAGTCCCACACAGCAATCTTGGAGAACCAGGGGCTTCTCACATCACCATCATTCTTTTGGTCTTTCCATTGTCCCTCAGCCTGCTTCTCCAGCTCTGGTTAAAACTTAAAAGCTAAAAACCTTGGAAGATTTTCCACCAGATGGCACATCACGATGTCCTTACCCTCCAGATGTTCTGACACCACATGCTTCCCATTTTCGTTCACTCCCTGCAGTTTTAACTCAAGAAGCTGCCTCCTTCCTCATGATGACTAAGTAGTGTAATGCTTCCACTGGGACACTCAGGATTGTTCTAAAATGTGACAATAAAACTGATATCTGAAGATCACTGAGGCAAAGTAGCAATGCATTTTCAGGTCAAATATGCTCAGGTATTTTTTCAGGGCAATGGCAGATAAGCTGTTTTTAAATACCATTCTTGAAAACTCCCTGCCAGTGAAAGACAGCCACCTAGACTTGTGAAAAGATTTGTGAATAGTCCATGTAATTAGAACCTGTACAAGTGGCATTAGGCTTCTGGCTGGTATCTTGCAAAACACAACATATGAGCATTCAAATATAATATCCTGAAAATTCTTTAAAAATCTAATGCAAGGAACAGATAAGATGAATGCACTCACCTCCCTTCAGGCTTCCTATATGCTGTCTAGTCTAAGAATATGGATCAGTTAGCATCTAGGTTTGTGACCCACATCCATATGCATAAACTGGACACAGGCTGCCAAGGCCAGCTAACATGACTTTGCAGAGTGGAAATGTGCTCATCTGGCCAGCAGGTTTGAATTCCATAAGGTCACTAGGGCTTCCAAAAGACAGTGCAAATATAAATGTTAATAGGAGTTGCCAAGTTACAGAAGGGAAGGTGATTATTTTGCAACAAGCAAAATACCAATTGCTAATAGTCTTGGTTCAGAGATCATCTCAGTGGTCTAAGGTGTCTAGAGATGAAAACTGCCAGCCTGTGTCCTGCTCAGCAGGCTCCAGCCTTCCTGCCTCTCCATCACCTGCCACAAGCTGTGTCAGGGAAGGTCAGATGGCAGAGGCCCCTGCAGCACACCCTGTCTCCCCAGCAGTAAGAGGGAGATAAATCTGTAAAGCTCAGAACTCGACTGATGTGCTCCCTCAGAAGCAGCACAGACCACTGATCCACTAGTGTGGCAAACTGGTACCCAAATCATATGTCTCAAAGCTGGCTCAGGTATTTTTGCCCTAAAAGAAACTGGCCTCTAAGAGATACTTCCTAAGGATGCTCTTTGAATAAAGCATTAAAGATGATGCTACTGATGCTAATTGGAAATTGACACTTCAGCCTGTTTTTCTAAAATAATGAAGTGTGTGCAGTCACGTTTCTCTCAATAGCTTCAACTCAGTTGCTTATTTGAACTGGACTGGAACAGGGACCCAGTGCTCTGAAGGCTTTTTGTGTTTATACAAGCTTTACAAAAATCAGTCTGAGATGCCAGGCCTGCAGAAAAGGGCACTGGCTGAGTTAACACACACACACACACCTGAAAAGTTGCATTGAAGAGATCTAAATGTGAGGAAGAAGACTTATTAAGAGCTCACAAGCTATCATGAAATACTGATGCATTTATTTATTATTGCATGGCTTTATTAGTTCCAATGATAACAGAATTATTCGAGTTAGTGCTTCATTCAGCAAAAAAATCCTTCTACAGAAATATGTAACACATGATCTGTAAAACCACAGGAAAGGGGAGCAGGACCAGCAGATAAATGTATTAAAGGCAATATTTTCAAAATTAATAGAAAGATATGGGGTAACATTTCAGGATTAAGACCTCTTTCCCACTCCAATTCTCCACGGGTCTAAACTGTTGTAGACCACAGATTGATTTACGTATGCAGTCCAGGCATCCCTCAAGCAGGGACTAAAAATAAAGAAATTTTACACTCACCACCCACAGCTAAAGATAATGGCATTACAAGTTAAAATAAAATTATTCCATAATAATTTTATCAGGAATGTGAAATCTGAATCCAAGTATGAACATTTTTAGTAAATATGATCTGTTGCTCCACCTGTGTCTAAATGCTTTCAAGCCTCTTGACTACACATTTGATACAGTGCAGTAAAAGCTGGGAAAAGAATTAAGAATTTACAGCTAGAGATATTTCTGGTTCACTGTTTTACTGTTTTTGGTTCACTGTTCACTGTCTACACTTGTGATTTCTGCTAGATACCCTTGCTATTATTATTCTATCACTGCTTGTAAGAATACTGGAATATAAAGTGCATACCAGAAAGATAATAATATTGCTTATATAGTATCATATTGAATGTATGCAGACAGAATATCATATGTTTTCCTTACCTCTACATAAATGTTGCTTATTCCTTCACTATGGGAACCTAAACCTTTTAGGTTTTTAAACTCAGCTTATTACATGGATGGTTCTATTTAGCACATCAACACTAAGAAAAATCAGATTTACCAAGCTCCATTTTAACAAAAATAGGTAAATTTTAAGACAGTAAGCAAGTTGCAAGAGCTTTATATAGCTATTTGGATTAGCCAATAACATTATGCTGACATTAAATAGTACATACTCAGGGTTTTTTCCCCAGTTCAGCACCTACAAGACAGGTGCATTTGCACCAGTTTTTGCCACCTCCTTAACCTCTTGTTTCAGTCACTGTATGGCAGAAACAAGAAGAAAGTATCTAACAGCCACCAGCAGGCATTACATATTGGCTTCCAGAAAGTCACCATTCATAAACTTAATAATAACCTGGTTGGATTCACCAATAAGATATTTTTTAAAAAGGCTAAGTTTTAAACTAGACTATCAGACACATAAAAAAAAATTTAAAAGTACTCAACTCTACCCCAGGGACTAAAAAATCCCTCAAAATATTTGTATTTTTTTAATTAATAAAAAAAAGGCAAGGACTGTATAAATCACAATTCTTGCCTTTCCTGAGAGTCACTAAAACCCCCAGCAGTAGTTATGCCTTTCAAACACAAGGTTGTAACTAGGGATTAAGACAAACAGTTACTGGAACTGAGAAAGCCCAAGATGTGGTTTCTGTGAAGTACTCTGGAGTTGCCTATTATAAAAACATCAGCCCTGCTGAAATTGGGAAAGCACCCCACAGCTCTCTGTCTGAGCAGCACAAGGAACAAAGGCAATGTGCCTTTGGAAGAAACACTATAAAATCCAGGCAAATATCTCTGGAAACAAGTCAGTTTGATACCAACACTGTATGTGCCTTTCAGCTCTGCCAAATCTGACACTGTTGTTTTTAAAAACATGCATGCCAAGTTTAAAATTTGAAATCCATGGGCATCAACCTCAAATACTCCTAAAGTTGTAACATTAAGTCAGCACATTGTACAGTGGTTAAACCTTTCAAAATTTTAGACACCTCTCTTGTATGGTCAGAGCCATGGCACCATCATCATCAGGACCTTCAGAGCCTGCTGGACTGGGAGAGATAAAACTCTGCTTTTTCAGCTACCAGCGATGGGTTGGACGGAATACCCAATGGGCATTCAACAACAACACTATGCTCTGTGCTTCTTTGGGGAGGGCGACACTGTGGCTTCCAGACTAATAGAGAGACTAGTAGGCAACTGATCTGCAGCCCTGGGAAAGAGGCGAACAATGCACCAGATGTGTGTCCCGATGCTGGGCTTACCTGATGGGGTGCTTCTCTCCATGCACTGCTTCTGAAGGTCCAGGCTCCGCAGCTCTTCCGTACTGGCGTATTTCATCACAGAGTTGATAGAGGTGAGGGTGCTGATGAGTTGTGAGTTCAGAGATCCGATCTGGGAGTGGGGCTCCCCAAAGGCTTCTGCCAATTCACTGTAATTTTCAGCAAGCAGCATCTGCTGTTCCTGCAGCAGCTTCTGCACACGTTCAATGTAGTGATCCAAGCCTGTCCTCAGCTCAGATGGAGGCAGAGGGCTCTCTGACTGACCACTGGCTGGGTCACACACAGACTCTCCCCCAACACCTATGCTCCTGGTGCCAGCTGGGACAACTGGCAATGGAGGGGGTCCACAGGCAATGCTCCTCATTTTCAGACCAACCAGGTAGTTCTCATAAACACTTATTTGTCCAGTGCCACAGTCTTTGGTTTTTATTGCAGAAGGCTTTTCCAAGCCAGGGTGGCTGGAGAGCACGGTACCCACTCCAACTGAGCGCATCTTAGCGGACGCGTGTACGTCCTTCACCCGGCCATCCCCTACCGCCACGCTCCGCAGCTCCACACCATCCGTGCTCGTCTGCTTATCACAGCTGCTCACAGTGGTGTTAGTCCCACAGTCTGCCAGGCAGGCCACCTCCGTGCTGGTGCACTGGCTCACCATCTCCAAGGCAGTGCTGGTTTGCTGGCTAGCTGTGGAAGGCACAGCCATCACCATTGCCTCTGCCCTGGGAACAGCCTCTGTGGCTGTTTCACGGGACACGTGTTCCTTGGGCACACAAACCACCACGTTCACCGAGCAGTCCCCGCAGCCCACAGACCTCACTGCTCCCACCCCCTGTGCCACCTGGCAGGGGCTCGGCGGCTCCGACAGCTCCTCTGTGTTGACGCCTCTCTCACAGACGCTTGTCTCTGTGCCCACTGACTTATCGTGCAGCTCCATGGACCTCCCTGTACCCTGGTCCTGCACCTCTGCCCTCTCCCTCACCAGCCAGCGGCTCATCAGGAGCTCGGGGCCTGCAGCCGTGCTCTGCATGGCAGGTCTGCAGGAGGTGCCGATGCTGCTTGTCTGCAGATGGTTTCCCACTGACGAATCAGCAACGTCCACGTGGTCTCCCACCATTTGGTCTCTCGTTTGTACGACAGCCTCCACCATCCTACTGACAACGTGCGGCTGAGCCATCGTGGCTTTATCCACCTTTTTTCTAGACCCAGCCGCCTGCAACTCCTGTTTTAATTTGGTCATTTCCCTGTCATGGGTGGTTTCCTTTAACTGAACCTCTAGTCTATAAATCTTCTCCTTAAGGGCTTCGATGGTCTGCTGCTGAAGCTCTATCTCTTTTTCAACCTCCGTAGACAATCCAAGCATGGCCTCTGTCACCCCAACTCCACACTCCCTCGTTTCTTTCTCTGTTCCCACAGCTACTTCTTTGTGTTGCCTTGCAGATCTGTTGTATATAACAACATCGTTCATGTTCTCATCAGCACCCACAGCAACAGATCGGGCTTCTTTTGTCAGGCTTTCTCTGTTCACCCGAAGGTTTGCAGGACTTTCATAGCTGCTATCTTGGATTTTTTTCTCCAGGGCTTGCATCTCAGCAGTCAGCTGCCTGAACTCCTCTATCCTCTGAGAGCTCTGCTCCACACTCTCCATCTCTTCCTCACAATCTATATACAGTTCTCCACCTCTTCTCACCTGAGACATGTGCTCCCACTGCTCTGCATTTCCTGCACTGTAGGATCGCTTTCTGAAACCGTATGTGTCATTTTGAGTGGCTTTCCTGTGGTTTTTGAGTTCAGCCATCATGTGCCTCTTCTCCTCCTGCAACACTGAAATTTTGACCTGCAGCACAGGAATAGTCTTGACTTGCTCCTCAAGCTCCTTGAGACGCTTGAGGGCAACTGCCATTTGTTCTCTGATGTGCTGCAGATGCACTGGGCTCACGTTGGTGACCGGTGTGGATATTCCCGAGCTCATGGGGCTGTGACGAATGGAACTGCCCAGTGAGGAGCTGAAACAGGCACCATAGTCGCCGTTCCCCTGATACCCGTTCTGCAGGTGCTGAGACATGTGACTGTACCCACTGGATCCCACAAAAGAGGGGAGGGAGCTTGTGGAGCCCATGCCTCCAAAGCTGGAAAGTCGAGGCCTGCGGACATCTCCAGGTGTGACCTGCATCATCCTCTCCTGCTCCAGTCGCCTCCGTGTTTCCATGAGGGTTTTTGTTACAAGGAGGTTGTGCCGAGGAGGCTGGGGGGAGGGAGGAGGAAGCTGTTTATTCTCTGGGACAGTTAAGTAGGTAGGAGATACTTCAAAGGAAACTGAGGGTTTTGCAGGGACGGGCAGGGTTACTTGACACCTCGTTGCCAAAGACTGCTTGTTCTCATCACTGTTAGATGAAGAGAGAGACTCCGTGGAGGTCCAGCCACTGCACTGGCCACCAGAGTTCTTGGTACCCACAGAGGCTGGTACAGCTTTCCTCCTCTTTCGTATATTTAGTTTCTTAATGGTATTCCCCTTTTGTATATCATCCACGTACTTCAGAAAATCCAAGTCTAGCTGGTAGCCATAAGGTGTTTCCACAAAATAGGGGTCTTTCCGTTCTTTTTCATCTTCTCCATTTATAGTAACTTCCTCTTTTTCTGGAAAAGAAGAAACAAAATCAGCATTCAGTAAACTACATACTCACACGCAAATGTAGAAAGACGGGTGCTCACTGCACGCTGGAGGCAGAAACTGCTGCTGCAGCTCAGCGAACAGACTGACTTTCTGCTGACTGACCCTTAACACTAAATCCTGATTAACTTTTTAAAAGTTAATCAGTGGGTTTTCAAATGCTGAGAAGTGCATACCCACATAAATGTGAACACATGCATACACACAGATACTGTCTGTTAATTAAGGGGCGTGGCCAGTAGCTCAAAGCTGTCCTTGCTCAAATCCTTCCAGTCTTCCTATGCCTCACCAAGCTTTCACACATGCTATGTTACCGTGTAAAGACCACAGGATTACAATGTACCACACGAATCCTCTGGAGACCAATTTTTATAGAGGGTGCATTCAAGCAGGCGATGGGAACTCTGACCCCGCTCCTTATGCAACTGATGCCATTAGACTTTACACAGCTCTGCAGCGCTGTTTCACGGCTCTGGGAAGTGCTGCTACAAGAGCAGCAGCACCAATTTGCTCTCAGTTCAAATTACTCCAACCAGCACCCCTGCCTCTTTCATTTTCAACTCCGTGAAGCACCCACCACCACGACAGGCAGCAAGACCCCCTTCCAGCAGGGTCCCAAACCCCACTGCTCAGGGACAAGCATCATACAAGAGGTGCACCCACATGCCCTCCAGACGCAGGACTCACCTGTTCCTGAAGCAATCTAAATAAAAAGTTCAATAGATCTTCTGTGTTTTCTCAAACTGCGTATTTATATGCAGCACTGCCATACAACCCGCTCCTCCTGGCCTCATACTCGGCAGGAGGAAAAATACAAATAAAGGAAAAAAAACCCACCAAAATCCAACGGAAAAACAACTATTCCAAGTTACGCGCTGGAGGAATAATAAAAGCCGGCTTTCCGGTTACCTGACTTAGCCACATGTGTCTGCTCCCACACCGCAAATTTTCCAGCCACGTATGGCTGTCCTAGCTTCATGTGTCACACGCCGGAGCCCTGCCTCCCGCCGGCTTGCTCCTGCTTCACCCCATAAGGAAGAGCCGTCCTCCGCCTCGCTCCGCCCGCCGCGCCGAGCCGAGCCGGGCGCAGGCAGCGCTCCCTTCCCTCCCGAAAGGAGAGCTTTGGAAACCGCGTCTACTTAAAGGAATATAAGCTTCAGGGAAGGAGGAGGCAGGGGGCAGAGAGGAGCGGAAAAAAAAAAAAAAAAAGAAGCTCTAGACTTACTGCAACTACAGGAAGTGACTTAATGTTGTACTGAAAAGGTTTTCGGCGGCGCGGGGGGGGAAGCTCCTGTTTTTCCAGTCTCGGCATACTTAAGGAAAGTTTTGTCTGCAAACAGTGTGACTGCTTTCACGGCGACTACAGGCCATCCCGAGCTATAGCTGGGAGGAGGACCCTGCTCAGAAGAACATCCACGGGATGAAGAACAGCATGGAGGCACAGACACAGGCACGCACATGTCAGAGCCACGGCAGCGAGGCCGACCAGCTCAGCTTAGTACCTCGGTTCTGCAGTGTAGACAGACACAAACAACCCCCCCCAGACCACATGTTTCTGCTGAAAGACCAGAGTGTCAGTATGCTGTGGTATTTACTTACAGATACACCCAAAATAGCCATCTAAATACCACTGGAAGCAAAAATACATGCATACCAAAACACTTCAGACACATGAGGACACACAGCTCAGTTCTGCCAGTAGGGCTGCCTCAAAGTCAGGCAGGGGAACAATCTCCAGTTCTCCCACTGCCAAGGAGAGGATGAGAGCATATTCTTTAAATTACTCCTCTTCCTCCCTGAAGTCAGTTCTCCGTTCCCAGATTCTCATGCTGGCACCATTCCCTGTGGACAAACAACTCTCCTTTCCACACCCCACAGCTCCACACCCTAGGTGTCCACTCAGTCCTCGTCCCTCATTCCCTGTACCCTTCTGGATTCTTTTTGCCTTCTTCTCTCACTTTGGATTTCTCAGCCATTTTCTCTACTTACATCCATTTGCTTGCACCACCAATTACAGACCAAAATGTGGTTATATTCTCACCCCTCACCTAGGTTTGGTTCTATTGACTTTACCCAGCCCATGTAAATTCAAGCTCCATCAGTTTTACCTGTTGCCCCATTTTCCTCAGTTCCTTTCCTTTGCTTGTCTTGGTCCTTGTCTTCCTACCCAGCAACATCTCTGATTTTCCCATCACTGCACTAGTAAAGTCTCTAAACTGTCCTTAGGCACAATGCATAAGTGTTGGATGGGGGAAGGAAGAACAGACTCTTCCTCTGTGAAGGGCCTAGGACTTAAGAATTAATGCATCTTTGGAAAAATATTCATAAAACCTCTAAAAAGACATGCAAATCTCATGTTCAGTCATGGGAGTCAAACAGGGATCTCTTATGTATTTTGTTCTTCATGGAATTAAGATTGCTCAACAGAAACCTACAAAAATACACAGTAAGAAAGAAACAACCAGACTGACACTGAATCCCTCACTAAACTTCTCTACAACAGGTGCAGACAGCTCAGTGTCTTCACGGTGGAATCTCTCTGGTCCTCAGCACAAGCTGGCAGCACTGCCAGGACACAGCTTGTATGTGGCACAAGACAGTGCCTGGGGCTCAGTGCCTACTGCTTCTCCTTAAAACAACACAGTGAGCATTCCACCAATGCCACCCCAGTATTGCCAGCTCACCCCTGGAGATGATTCTGGATACAGTAAGACAAAAGAGGATCAGGCATGCAACCACTGCCACCAGCACAACACTGCAGCCGCATGCAGGAGCTGTGCCAATCCTTTGTGCATTTTGTAGTCGCAGAGAAAGGACCAAAATGGGTGTGCCTGTTAAGCATGAGACAAAACAAAATGGATGGCTGTCTTGAAGCAATAAAAATAGTTTTGTTAGTTCCAAAAGGGAAAAAAAATCTAATAAAAATGAACTAATAAACACCTGGTAAGGGTGCAGCCCTTTTGAGCCTTTTGAGGTTGTGGATGAGCCATGGATACACTTATTTCCTAGCTATGGTGGGTGAGTATCAAATGCTACACCAGCAGGTACCCCAGATTAACCTCAGAGGAAGCAGTGTCCCTTCATGCTCAAAGACCTCAAGTGAGCCAAAGATTCCTATGCCCACACACAGAGAAGTATTGCAGCAAACACCACACAGTACAAACACCCTTTAAGGCTCCTTGTCTCTTCCTTGGCCAGTTGATCATGGACACTGGTGAAGTTAGAACTATTCCCTAGCCTCTGTAGTATGTCAGGCAAGTATTAATCACATCTGCAGATACACAAACACGTAAACTTTTTTCTGTACAAATGCTGCAGACACTCTTCACAGAAAAGAAAGGTTGGAAAAGACCTTTAAGATCATCAAGTCCAAATGCAATGAGACACAAACACGTTTTAAAGCCAGTACTGGTGAAGCAGAATACCCTGTGAAGCACAGAGACCTCGTTGTGGCACTGTCATTATTAATGCATTTCTCCAGAAGTACACAAAGACTTCATTTCCCTCTCCCTGCTACAGGATAACCATCGGCAGGACACAAGTAGCATTTTAAAAATGTACTGCTCAATTCTCACTTTCTGTAGTGCTGGGACTGGCTCTGTCCAAACATTCCAGTCTTGCCTACTTCTATTAAATTATATCCTATTCAAAGCACTACACAAGAACATCAGTATATTAAAATACTGAGTCGGTTCTACCTGAGTCCACTCTAATTTTGGCAGCTTTCAGACCAGGAGAACTTGAAAAATAATAGAATATTTAGTTTCTGTGTTACAAAACTTCTCAGGAAGACAAAATCAAGGGAAATGTGGGCCCACATTGAGTTTTGGTTCTGCATGCTAGAAAACCTTTATTGTAGAGCTGCCTTGGAGCGTCCAGGAAGAGCAAAGAGAAGCAGCTGAAGACATATTTCCAACACTGAAAATCTGAGGTGCCTTGAAAAATACAGACATCATATATTAAGCCTGCTCTCCTCATCTGGTTGTGATATCTGCTCTAATGCATTTTTATCATGGATCTGACTGCTACTAAAATAGTGTTTTCACTGAAATATTGTTATGAATAACAGTCTCCTTCCAGAGTTATGGTGTAAGACAATTCATAAACAATGTTACAAAGGAAAAAATGGAGAAGCAATAGTTGGCATAAATGGAGTCAATCAGTATTTTTGTATACTCCACTTCAATTTGAAAGCTTATCTGGGTTAGGAAAATAATTAAAAAAAAAAAAAAAGTTTTGACTTTTTGATTCCTTACTACAACAGAGAATAATTTGGTGAATTTTCCCCTTCTCCCTCCATCTCCAAAATATTACACTTAGTTTTTCATTCTTTTCCTTTTCTTCACTTTCCTATATATAAGTATCATCCTCACCTTCTGGAAAGATCCAAAACTCATGAGGCCAAGCACTTTTTTTTTTTAAAAAAAAGCAAAACTGAATATTTGACCATTTTTCTTTCATTCTCCTTTTCAAGTGTTGCGATTTGAATATAAGTTAAACAAAACAACCACAATAAAACTTCTTGGAAAATAGACCTTAACCTTCTACACTCATTGTATCAATTTTCTCTTGGCTAGCAATATACACAAGATGCCATAAAACTACTTGCTCCCCAAGAGTTCAATCTAGCTCTCTATTATTTTCAAAAGTGCTGGTGGGGAAAAGTCAAAAAACAAAACAATTGGCCTGAAAGATTTTTTAATTCCAATAACCTAGAGAAAAAACCGTACAGAAACAGCAAGTAATTTCTGTACTTTTCCAGACACAGCAGGAGCATCAAGTGTTTTATTTTTCTTAGTGCAGCTAAAGCACAAAGTGGCAGTGTGAAGCACACCACAGGTGTGGAGTACACACTGCCTCAGCTGGCTGCTCCTCTTCTGCAAGGAGGAAAGGCACGGCAGCACAGCAGCCAAGCCACCAAGCTGCTCATGATCATACCCTGGTGCTGGGTGCTGGCCTCAGCCCCCTTCCTGCAGCCAGGCTGGGTGCTGGGGTGGCCCAGCTCTGCTTGTACAGGAACAGTGCACAACTGCACAACTGCCCAGAACGCTACACTGTGCTGTGGATGTGGCTGATAACACCTTCATCTCTTTTTCTGCCATGGAAAACCAACCAATAAATACTGCCTTGTAAGGAAGGTAATCTGTTTTGCTCATACTCAGCTACAGTCATGCTCCAAGCAAATGTGATTTAACTCCTGGTGCACCTGATACTGTTGGGTATGGGGTACTACAGTCCAAAGCAGAACTCCCCAGCCAGAGAGGAATAACAGAACCTGCAACCAAACCCATGCTTACAGGGATGGAGGATTCTCTTGTTACAGAGGAGCATTTACTGCACATTTTACCAAACAAATAATTTATCTCCAGCGTAAAATGTTTGCTGCAAATTTAATCTGAAAAAAAAAAGAGGAGTAGAAAACTGGTAAAACACTTATTTATGTTTTTTAGATGACTTTTCAAAATTTATGTGTCAATACTCCAGCTGGAGAGCTGACTTATGAATCTGGCATCTAAATACTCAGTGCTTAGGGTGGGGGTTGTAATCAGAAAATGGGGGATAGCAACTTCCCTGATAATAACAGAGAAGGGATGAAGCTACACCACTGTATAGTAAACAAGGTTTTATTTCATGATGTAGATGCTCCAGCTCAAATATTTGCTGTGGTTAAGCTGCAGAGATGTGAATTAAGGACAGCACCTTAAGTCAATGAATGTAAGCAGCATCAGCTGAAGAGAGATTGTTCAGATGGCTGCTGTGTTTTCCTTGTGCTGGAAACACAAACACCAGGGCACTGGGCTAAAGTGGCCCATTTACCATACAACACTGGTAAAAGAAGGAATTTAAAGAATTGATCTGCTCTTTTAATACCATGCTGTTTCTAGAAATAGGATTATTACAACAATAGGAGAAAAAACAATCACAGCCACAATGCAAATAACATTAAAACCATCACTACATGCCCTCATAAAATGTGCCTCTCCAGATTTCTTGCAGGCCCCCCCAGAGGTGCTAACAATGTTGCTGGAAGGTCTCCCTGGAGGCTTCACTCCTCCAGGCTGAACAACTCACACTCTCTCAGCCTGTCTTCAAAGGAGAGATGCTCCAGCCCTATGATCATCTTAATGACCCTCCCCTGAACTCACTCCAGCAGGTCTACATCCCTCTTATGCTGGGGGATCCAGACACAATATTCCAGGTGGGGTCTCACAAGAGTGGAGGAAAGGTAGAGAATCACCTCCCTTGACCTGTTGGTCACACTTCTGTGGTGCAGCCCAAGATCCAGTTGGCTTTCTGGGCTGCAAATACACATTGCTGAGTTATTTAAAGCTTCTTGCCAAAAACCATCCCCAAGTCCTTCTCCCCCAGGCTGCTCTCAGTCCATTCTCTGCTCAGCCTGTATTTGTGCTCAGGATTGCCCTGATGCAGAACCTTACACTTGGTCTCGTACTTGAGGACACAGGCCCACCTCTCAAGCCTGTCAGTCCTTCTGGATGGCATCCCTGCCCTCTGGAGTGTTGACCACACCCCATGGCTTGATATCCCTGTCAAACATGCTAAGGATGCTACCACTGATCACATAAGACATTAAACAGTGCCAGTCCCAATACTGACCCGTGGTGGGTGGGGCGTGTCCCTGATCTTCATTTGGACATTGAGTTGTTGAGCCCAACTCTCTGAGTGCAAACATCCAGCCTATTCTTTATACATCCATCAGATTCATGTCTCTCTGGTTTAGAGACTAGGATGTAGTGCGAGACAGTGTCAAATACTTTGCACAAGTCCAGGTAGACGATATTGGTCGATCTTCCCTCATCCCACCATCCACTGTAACCTCACCACGGAAGGCCCCCACATTTGTCAGGCATGGTATGCCCTTACTGAAGCCATGTTGGCTGTCAGCAACCACCTCCTTATTTTTCATGTACATCATTTTCAGGAGGATCTCCTCCATGATCTTAACTTGCACTGAGGTGAGACTGACTGGCTAGCTCTTGCTTTGGTACTGGGGATCAGATGGATGCACTGGTCTGGATGTCCCACTGTCACCTACTCCTCAGGGCTCAATTCCTCAACTACAGAACCTCACAATTCCTCAGCCTTAAGAACTATTTCTTAACCTCATAGAGATTAAGGAGAGACTCTAGCTTTTATTCTTCTCTTTGGTACACGTTTGCCAGCTAGGACAGAGCATTTTGGTATCACACAGAAAATGCTCAGAATGCTTAGCAGCCAGCTAATAAAGGAGCATATATGTAGTGAATAGCCCTTTTGGTGTTAGAACGGGGTCTTTCAAGGTCACATTACCCATTTTTCCACCATTAAGTGTTTTCTTTCACGTGGTACAAAAAGACTTACCTACAGAATTTATATCCGAACATCATACACCCACAGCTAAAAGTTATTTCTGGGAGCTGAAAGCAAAAACCATCTTCCAAAAACACACCTCTTAACCCTCTCTAGATCTTTTAATGTCTAAAACTTTTACTTCTAGAATCTGCCAACTGAAAACTTGCAGTTCAAACAGAAGTTCATTTAAACTAGAAAATATATACTATAAGAAAGTAGTGCAAATTAATTAACCCTGAATAAAGAGATAATATTTTTTAATGAGAAATATGTTCCTGGGGAAGTAAAAAGCACAGCCATCTTAAGAGTGACTGCAAAATGCCTCCCTATCAAAATTCACAAAATCTGCTTTATATTATTGACAACTCACTTATTTGAGGCTGATAATAAATCTCCTTTTTAATATACTTGGAATAACTCAACATCTGGCAGTTTTGTGCTGGGAGATCTTGTGTGTGCACCACCTCAAGGCCATTAACCACAAAAACGAAGAGGCTAGGCTGTTTTGCCTCCATCCCAGTTTCTGACTCAGAGGTCCCAGGGGCAGTCAAACTGCGAGTGGCAGGAAGCAGGGCATGGGTGGGAAGGGATACAGTCATTAGCTTAGTCTGCTGAGTGCCCCAGCAGCAGCAAGGAAGAACAGAGCAGAAACCATGGTGGAGACTGCTGCTGTTACCAACAGTACTGCCATCTCTGGACAGAAACAACTGAAAACAGTGGCTACTTTGGCAAATTGCTGCCACAAGTCCACCTGTGGGGTGTCCTGTGGCTTTGAGCATGACCAGCAGGTCCACTGTCAGGAAGGTCAGAAGCAGCCTTAGCTGCATTTCACTGGCGTGCTTCCCAAACCATCCTTCACCAATGCCCCATTAATGCCCATGCCAAGCAATGTAACTGAGAAAGAAACAGCTTGTCTTACATGGAAAGCAAATGATGAACACGAGGTTGACTCCCAGCGTGGGTGAAGCACATTGCTGTCCTCTGTGAGACAAGAGAAACCCCACAGCTCCCCTACCTGCCTTGCCAACCCTTGAAAACGTGGCACACCTGCCCCACTTTTCCAACTGTACATCATCTCCTGTTGCTTTACACTGCTTCATTATCGCAATAAAAGTGACAAAGGAAAAAATAGTTATGAAGTCCAGGGCTTGAATCCACATAGTAGGATGGGCTTCGCAATACTGAGGTAAAAGGCTGGTCAAGCAAAAGAGAAGCAAACCCCCAAATTCTTCTCTTCCTTTCTTATCCAAATCATCTCCCCAAAGAAGTCATGGATGCAAGCTGGGTGTCTGCCTGAAAATGTCTTTTAACACAAAGGTGCATCAGTGCTACCTGCTGAAGCACAAGCAAAAAAGGCTGTATTCGCTTTCTATCCAAGAACAACTGAATCACAAAACCAAAATATTTAGATTTATAATGTCATTACCCTTCTGTGCTTATAAATCTCTGAAGAGGTGCGAAGTGGAGAACAGATCCATAGGGCTATTGTAACAGGAATAACCACCAGGAAAAAACCTGGACTCCTGGGATATAAACCTGCTGTGGAGTATTAAAACTGATTTACAGTTTCAGTTTTGTCTTACAGCTGTGCACAGAGTGGAAAAAATGGAAGAATTGTCTTCTGCAAGAATGGTTCAACAAATATTTGTTTTTATGAGTCCTGGAAGGACATTATTTTGTCACATGCTTGCCTCCATAAGAAATATGGTTTATGCTACATAATCAGTGTGGTATTTCAAATACTGGGAATTGTTCCCTCCTCCCCTTCTTTATATTAATCTAGTACCTATTCCTTCTATGAGATCTGTATTGCTTTCCCAACTTCAAAAGCCTAAGTGATTTGCATTTGCCAAAACAATTGAAAGCTTTTCCTCTGGATTTAAAATAGTTCCGAACAACAAACTAATTTTCTGAAAAAATTTTTAAAAAAACCCAAACCCAGTGGTTTATAATTGAAAGTCTATGAAAAATCTTCAAAACCGGCAACTTAGAGGGCAACATCTACCTTTCTGCTTTTGAAGTGATGCTTTGCAGCAATAGCTGCACAGCCCCGCTCCCTTCACAAGAGCTTTCACAACACTGATCTTCCATGAGAAAACCTGGGCTTGTTGAAGGAAACAAACTACTCTGTGTATTAGGATGAAAACAAAGAGGCTGCCAGAGGTGCCTGAAACCCCAAGTGCAAACTCCCTTCAGATGGCAGCACTTGTGAGACAACCCAACTAACCCAGCACCATTTCAAAAACATGAAAAAACCCCTCTACCCATCCCAACTTAATGTCCTGTCAGAACATCAAGGGCTGGTTTTAGCAGAGCCAGCCCCTCACCCAGGCCCATTCAAGGGTCTCACTCACCGATCCATGAGAAGCAAACCCCTGGATGTTACTGTGTTCAGTTTTTCAGCAAATTAAGGCTGAAGCACACTTTTCTTTGCCTTAAAGGGACTGCATAGTCCTGACACATCAGCAGGCAGGGAGCCCAGTGGTTGCTACAGAGCATTTATTTATACTCATTTGGAATTTCCTGAGACAGTCCCAGCCCGGCAGCCAGCCCAGCCCAGCGCCAGCGGTTTCCTTCACAGCACTGCACATGCTGTGCAATGCCTCTGGATCCCCAAGGGTTAAAATACGTGAAATCGGCAGCAGGACAAAAGGAACTGTACCAAGTGACACGCTAAAATGATGTTGGGTTTCTGGTTTAGTTTGTTTGTTTTGTTTTTGTTTTTGTTTCCTGAAGGAGACAGATGTAATTCCCAAAAGGGAATTACAAGTTCAGGTCACTTCTCTTCCACCCTATGTTCTCCCTTCCTCCCCAGGCCTTTCACCCCACACCCACCTCTGTTACTTCTCACTCCCACATGTGGACTGAGAGCACAGAAAGGTTCATTGATACAATTTGGGCAGAACAATTATCCCTGTTGTAACCACCACAGCTTGCAATTTTGTCTGTGTTACATTCAATCTTGTTTTATTTATGCTTCTCAAATGCAGGTTGTAATTTGAGGGATAAAAATAAAATTTTTAGTATATGTTTTCTTTTTTTTTCTGAAACACAGCCAAAATATACAAGATATCCTTCATGTTAGTAAAAGCACTTTGAAAACAATGCACAATTTTTCCACATTCAATTTTCTTGTTTCCACATAACACCAAGTATTAACTCAAGTAAGGATAACTGGCATTCTAGATGCAAGAAGACTCACTTCTCAGCATCATAAAAAGAGCTTCAAAGCCCTCAGCTCCATCTCTCTTCAGCTCTACTTACAACAGTTGCTCTTGAAAGGTGACAGGCTCATTTAACAAGAGCAAAGGTCCTAAGACTTCACAGTACTAAAGGAAAATAACTTTATTTTGATATTTTCCATGCAGATTCTCAAGAACAGTTTAAAAAAAAAAGGCACTGCAGATTGAAGAGCTGTGCTTCAAACAGAAGTAGGATCTTGTGCTGAACTGGTGGGAGCAAAGTCCAAGTTCTCCACAATACCTTCAGCTAAAATTGCATAGACTTCTAATAAAAGCGTTTCCTGAATGTCTTGGTAGTTTCAGTGGTGTTTAATATGAAGCAAAGTAATATTCAGTACTTCCAGGCATCAGCTTTTGGACTCTAAAGTAGGTTCTGCCCTGTAGGTAATTTTAAATAATTTCCCTGAATGACAAGTCATTGAGGTATCCAGTATAAACCATGAGCTCACAAAAAAAGTCTGAAGAACCCAACTTGTTTCATCTATGGACCACAAAGGTATTGCATTTTAAATGAACTTGGTTTGGTCTGTGCTCTAATAATCCCATGCATGAAGAAAAGCAGCTCTCCACAAAATATTATTTGGGAACAGTTCCTAACCATGGTTTGAAGTTTCTGCTAGAAGACAGAAAAACTCTGGGGCAGCTGACACTCAACCCATGTTTTCAGTTCAGGAAAAAAAGCAAAAATTCAGCCCTTGAAACACTGCCTGGCCTGCAGCCACCACTTTGTGTTTGCTGCTTTTTAAGCCCTATCTTTCAGCCAGCCAGGTGAGAATAAGCAGTGCAAAGCAGCGCTGTGTGTTATTGGTGGTGGTGGGCATCTCTAGCTCCATCAGCAGGTTCTCCACACCAGGCAGGGGAGATCATTAAAACAGCCATCTAGTTTTCTGTTGTGAAAACAAACGGGACTCTTGGAAAAGAGAAGAGAATGGCCAGAACATTCTTCTCAAGAGTTAGGATTCTGCTCAGAGAAAAATTATCTTAACATTTATGGTTTCGTTTTTCTAAAAAAAGACAGCATGATATCCTGTTTAGAGAAGAACAGATTTTAGCAGCTGTCTACACATGCTCCACCTGTTTATCATTACTCTGTGGTTTTGAGGGCTCGACATTTGAACAGGCACTTTATCAAGTCATGCACCTTTAGTGGACTGTCCTCAAAACTCTGTTAACTCAGCAGGCTGAAAAAGACCTCACAAGTGCATATAGTAACCCATAGTGTGTATCAGCACATCAGCCTTTGTCCAGCAATTCAAATATGGAGGCACATGTCTGGGTTAGCACCAGTAAAACCTAAAGGCAAAGAGCATATACTTATTTATTTTCTTGGCCTTTGAGACCATTAAAATGTCAAAGAAACTCATTCAGCTACTGTTTGCAGTAGAAACAAAACTGAGGTCAGAGCACAGCTCCCCAGCGACCAAAAAGCCTGACTTGGTCTGAAGCAGAGTGCATGTCAGGTTTGGTGTATGGGCAGCCATCCAGCTGATAAATTCTTATCTAAAAAGCAGGTTATTTCACACCCCTTTTGAAAACAAAGGCAGAGAGGGCACAATGGATCTGTGAAAGGAGATGGATGAAACACAGCACTTTAAAACACATGCCTCCAACAGACCATTTCCTCAGGAATGGAGTGGCTGTGCTTGGAAAGAATGAAATAATCTGCCTGATTACAGAGATTCGGTTCAGGGGAGCACAGAGCTTGGCCATACCCACTGCTGTCAGGTTTATGTTCCTATCCCCAAAAACAGCTGCTGCATTTTGATGCAGATTGGATATGGGGTTCTTCTAGATTTTAATTTGTGAGAGAGTGGGCACATGCTATTTTTTTTTTTCTTTACAGCCTTCCAGAATTTGGCAGCTGGTTTCCACAGAATGATTTAAAACCTGCTAGCCATTGAGGTCAGACATGAAACTGATCTCCCCAGCCATCTCCTCCCAAGCAGATGCCTCTGGAAAGGCATAAGAAGCAAGAAAACATACAGCAACATTTCTCCCCTTGGTGTATAGAAACCTGCAACTCAGAGACTTCCTAAGCTGGGGTGGTCCAGGATGGGTTTTAAGTCACAGTATCAAAATACATGTTTTTAGTTGCAACTGATAAATGCCCCCCCCAAATTATCATTAAGTGTCCATCTGGTTTGGCAATATCACAGAATGAACTTCAACTCCTTGGTATTTTGTGTTTCCTCAGGTAAGTAATGATCTCTACTGTTCTCCCAATGGGACTGCTTGGGAGAGCTTATGGAAAGAAGTTCTTTTGTGGGAGCAAGCAGACCATTCAAGCCTTCATATCTGGTGAAATACTTATTTTTCCTAGAATCATAGAATCACAGGAATTTTTAGGTTGGAAAAGATCTTTAAGATCATCAACTCTTGACTCAGCACTTCTATGTCCACCTCTAGATCACGTCTGTTCCCAAGCTCTGCATGTACACGTCTTTTAAACACCTTCAGGCATGGTGTTTCCACCACTTCCCTGAGAAGCTGGTTCCAAGCTTGGCAGCCATTTTGGTGAAGAAATTTTTTCCTATCTAACCTTCCCTGGCATAACTTGAGGCCTTTTTCTCTCATCCTGTCAACAACAAGTGTTGCCTGGGAGAAGAGGCTGACCCCCACCTGGCTATACCCTCCTTTCAGGCAGTTGTAGGGAGTGATAAGGTCCCCCTGAGCCTCCTTTTCTCCAGGCTGAACACCCCCTGCTCTCTCAGCTGCTTCCAGACCCTTCACTAGCTCTGTTGCCCTTCTCTGGTTTCCCTCCAGCACCTCAATGTCTTTCTTGGAGTGAGGGGCCCAAAACTGAACACAGGATTTGAGGTGTGGCCTCACCAGTGCCAAGTACAGGGGGACAATCCCTGCCTTGCTCCTGCTGGCCACACTATTGCTGGTACAGGCCAGGATGCCATTGGCCTTCTTGGCCACCTGGGCACTGCTGGCTCATGTTCAGTCACTGTCACCAGCACCCCCAGCTCCTTTTCCTGTGGGCAGCTTTGCAGCCCCTCTGCCCCAGCCTGTGGCACTGCCTGGGGCTGTTGTGACCCAAGGGCAGGACTTGGACTTTGTCTTGTTAACCTCACACCACTGGCCTTGGCCCATGGATCCAGCCTGTCCAGATCCCTCTGCAGAGCCTTCCTGCCCTCCAGCAGATCAGCACTTCTGCTGGAGCTAGTGTTGTCTCCAAACTGTGTGAGATTGCCCTTGATATGCCCTCATCCAGATCATCCACAAAGACATTAAGCAGAACTGGGCCGAGTACTGAGCCCTGAGGAACACCACTGGTGGCCAGCCACCAGATGGATGTAACTCCATCCATCAGCATCCTCCAACTCGAGGTCTCCATCCAGATGGTGTTTACCCAGTGAGCAGTGGGTAAAGCCACTGAGCCATGAGCAGCCTATTTCTCCAGGAGAATGCTGTGTCAAAAGCCTTACTTAGTCCAGGCAGAAACATCCACAACCTTTCCTTCATCCACTAAGCAAGTCAGCTTGTCAGAGAAGGAGATCAGGTCAGTTGACCGGGACCTGCCTAATGGGATCCCTGGGCAAGAGTACAAGTCCCATTAATGTGCCATGTGACTGATAAACTGATAAACAGTACATGCAGTACATCACACAGTGGCAGCATTGGCGATGGAGAGTAAAACTGGACTGGATGAGGAGTTGCTGCACAGTTTCACAGAGAGGTTTCTTTCCTGCTGCTGTGGTGGTGTCTTGTTCTGTGGGCTGAGATGGTCTGGCTGAGCCACATTTATGTTTGCAGAGTTGTAGTCTTACAACTTTTCTCTGCAAAGGGACAGGTGAGTGATTTTACCAGAATTGTCAATGTCAGTGCATTTTCCACAGCACTGAAAATGGGTAGTGAGGAAGCAGAGGCAGAGGAGGGTTCAATATCAGTCTGCACATCAGTCTTCAGGGTACAGACATGGAGAAGTCACTTCACATCCCTGGGGAGAGCTGGGGTGAAACCAAGCACTGAGTATTAGGGAGCAAAAAGGGAAGGACAACCATCCTGGATGGCAGACACACTGTCCGAGAGAGAGGAAGGGAATAGGACAGTAACTAATGATGACGAGGGAGCATGGTGAAAGTCTAAATGGCGATGCAGTGGATGCACACTCAGGTCCTGACAATCTTAAAAGCTATATAACAGCCATCTGTCTCCATATACAAAAACAGAAAACAAGAGCAGAAGAGAAGAGAATGATTCTAAACAGGAATACCTTTTTTAACTTTATAACTTAAGACATGGAAAAAGTTATCTAAAATTAAAGAATCACAGTTCTGCTGGAGGGAGAGAAGAGAGAGAAAGAAAGGGCTAAGCCATGGACTTACTGAATTAAAAAAACCCTGGTGATATTTGTAAGTCCTTGAAACCTGACTGCCCCGATCTTGCCATTATGTTTGTATCATATGCAAATATTAGTCCATTTTTTTCAACCATGGCCATGAGCTTTACTGTATTTTCTTGCCCTATACTGTTTTTCTTTAAAGCTGCACATTTTAGATTTACAAAGCAGTGTACATGAAGTGTTAAAAATTTACCTACTTGCTAGTATTAGACCTGAAATTCCAGTAACAGCAGCAGAGTTGCACAAGTGTTTCCTTTCTATTACTTGATCTGCAAACCGTATGACAGTGCTCCAGGCAGAGAGGTTGGTTGTGGGAAGCAAGGGTAGGGAAGGGGCTAGGAGTCCCATCAACAGCATGCCCCTCAGCAGTAAGAGACTGCTCCAGACAAGGGATGTCTGCTTTACATAGGCAGTACAGTCTGTTCCCAATTACCAGGTAATTTGATCCTCATCCTGATCTGACTAAACCTTCAAATCAAGATATTAAAAAGTCTGTGTCCCCCGTCTCCCCCCCCATTCCCCCCCTCAACTTTCAAACAAATACAGAAGGGCACAAATATCACAGACAGGCCCTTGTATGTTGAAGGAAATCAACATACTGTTATAAAGAAAAAATATACAGGAATATAATAATTTAAAAAAGAGAAAACAGTTACATAAAACATTAATTACAGTGCAAGATAACTAGGGAGGAGACATTGGGCAAAATAAAGGGATGTACTGTGAGAAGGGGTAAGGGTCACATTATCTACTTCTACACATAAGAAGGCTTTGCAAAAGGTAGGGAAGGACAGACAGAAAACATGAAAGAGTATGACTAGATTGCACACTCACCTACCTCTCCAAGCGTCTGAACATTTCCTTTTGTTAAAATCTGTGTGAAGAGTCAGAAGAAGAAAATTCTCAAAAGACTGAGAACATGCTCTAGAGAGATAGGGAGCAAGAGGGCCCTTTTTGGACCTGGTTGATCTGCTAATTCCCCCCAGACACCTCAACCTATATCCCACAGCAGAGGTCAACCACTGCCAATGTGGTAAGTGTAATTTCTGGATGAAATCAGAGGAGGGAAGGGCAGAAATAAAAACAGGAGGATGGACACAAGCATGCTGCTGTCCCAAAGCTCAGAGCTGGTTACAGTGGGACAGCCTGGCAGGAATAGTACTCTGCTGCCAAGGGGAGTCATGTTACCACAGGAAGGAAATGGAGATACAGCAGCAATGCCAACGTGGGAAGTCCAAGTGCTCCCACAGCCCCTAAAAGTGCTGTGGAAACATGATACAGGAAGGGCTGCCCTTCTGTCATCTCTAACACAAAGCCTTACAAATGGCTCAAAAGAGGGGGAGGAGAGAGGTGGCCACTACAAGAAGCTTCCCAAGGACTTCTGCTCTAGCAGTAACCCTTTTGTATGGAACATATCTAAATGTAGGCACTCACATGTTTACAAACAGAAGGACAGCCAACTGTCATCAGCCTATTTCCATCCAAGTAATTTTCCTGAGGGACCATATACTTTTGAAGGGAACAAAATATCTTTCCTTCCCACAGGGAGGAGACTCATATGCATTATTCATTAACTGCTTTCTGCAGAAGAATCTGGGAAGTGAGGAATACTGTAGAATAGTTTGGGAGGAAATTTACTGAGCTGTGTGTCTTGTAAGTGGAAAAGACAGACAATGAAGGAAGAATAATTTTTCAAATCTGGCAAAAGCTTATTCTTGGTGTTTTATCTGTGACATGTGCCTGCCCTGTTTCTGGTAATTGCTCCTTACCCTCACCCCAAGACAGTGAAAAGCAGTGACTTCCACCACAAGAATTTGGGGGTTTTATCACTGTTCATCTCCAGTTCCGTAAGGCTGCATGGTACCACGTACAGCAATACATGAGTGAGGCCTGATGAGTGCCTAGAAAACTTAAAACACAAGATGAGCACCCTTAGCTGCCTCCCAGGGTGTAAAGGGCATGTATTTCCACAGGGAGCAGCAGCAGGCCACAGGAGAACATCCAGGTGCTGCCCACACAGGTGCATTGCAGCAGGTCAGAGAAGGAAAGCCTGCGTTGCTCAGGAAACGTTGGGCAAATTAAGTTGGTGAATTTTTAAGCTTTCTGCTGCAGAGGCAAATGCACCCTTGGATTACAGTCATCAACTAGCAGTTGCAGAAGCAATTATTAATTCAAGTAAAAAGCTGGCATTCACTGTGAGATCATGTGCTTCAGCTCCAGCTGTCTGTCCTTAAGGCAGATCTGGCATCAGTGAATGCACTGCAGCATACTGATGAAAATTTTGATATGACTTGTGATAGAGATTATGTGAAGGCTCACTGGAGGCTCACTCACCCTTCTCCCCACCAATTTCAGGGTCCCACCCTAGGTTGTTTTTAAATACTGGGCACCACCAAAGTGACTCACAGGATCACTTGTGGGTGAGGCAGGAGCTGGATCCCAGTGACAGCCATCTGCCCATCCCAAAATCTCAAGACTGCAGGCCAATTGAGCAGGCTCTCCTGATGGCAACAGCCTTTCACCAGCTACTGAAGCACACCTAGGGCATACACCCATCTCCATTAATTCTGAAAGTTAATGGAAACAGGCTTGGAGCAGGCAGCATTGTAGGGGACGAATAGGTTTAAATAGTCGTCACACAGTCCTGACTCAAACAAATTGTCCTTGCATGACTGATTAGCTAAAAATACAAACTCTCCTGAATCCTGGTCACTTGCATCTGCTAAATGAAGTGAATTCAGAGGCTGCTGAGCGCAGAGCCTGGAGTGTCAGCAGCACTGCAGTGGCACCACAGTGAGAGCCAGCATGCAGGAAGAGCGCAGTGAGAGTGGCTGGCAGCTGGGCTCCTGGGGCAGGCACCTGCAGCACCCAGGAGGAAAGGCTCCAGCAGATGGACTACTAACTGGGAATCAAACACTTTGAACTGCTAACTCATTTTGGTCTGTAAGTTCCCAGACTGATGGTCTGTACTGAAGAATGGTGGATATTCTGCTGAAGTTAGTAACAGTGGTAATGTTCTGGTGCACACTTTCTGCTTAGACTATATTTACATCATGAGGCTAGAAGTAACGCAAAATTCTGTGGATATTGCCTAAAATGAATGAGAAAAATAGAATCAAAGGAGAGACTGTAAATCAAATAATACAGTGATTGAAAGAAAAGTGTGTCTACAAATCTTTGGTAAGAGTTGTTACAAACCAATGCAGAGGATGTGTGTGGTAAAAACGTTTGCTCTAAGTAAATGTTCTATTTACTGGCCTCAATTAAAAGGGTTAATAAGTTAACTGGGGTTTTCATAATACTTTTCAACAGTTGCTTAAGCATTTATGTACCAGCAGATGGAAAACACATTTATTAAACATTTGGTCTTTGAGTCATGGTGACGTTTGTATCTCAAACAACATTAATTCAGGCAGCAGCTTTTTGTAATGGCCTCATTCTCTGACTAACTGGTGTATAGTTATAACTTCATGTGGGAGTCAAAAAACTGCTCAGATACAAAGAAAATCTGACCAGAAGCCCACAGGGTGCTCCAGTGTAACTGCACATATAAAATAACTAGAGGATGCCAAGCTGCTGCAGAGGAAACAGCGTCCAGATACGATTTGTATCTCTCATCAAACCACCTGTGGTCCCACAGCCCTGGCTTGCTGCAAGGAATGGAGGTGGATGCCCAGATCAGCAGTGAGTGAAAGGAGGACACTGGGAGCAAAGACACTTGAGAACTGCAGACTGGCTATCACAGCAGCAGTCCCTTGCTTTACAGGTGCAAGGAGACTAACAGTAAAAATGATGTACAGAGCCACTGCTTTAAGAATTGTGCAGGAATCTAAAGCATGGAGCAGAGTTAAACATGCAGGGAAACAGTCCAAATGAATGTGTGCAGGATGCTGTGCTTCTATATGTAGAGAAGCATGTTAAAAATGGAATAGGAAGGCATGAAAACATAAATCCATACACTAGACTGAGGAGAAGGCACAGACAGAAGGGAGGAAAGAGAAAAGAGCAGGGAAATCTCCGACCCTACGTACAGAAAATAATATGCATTTGCTTTACAGCAAAAGTAAAGAAAGGGTTTGTGCAACAGCCTTGCTATACTGACCCCTGCAGCCCGTCCTACTCAAGAAAACTGGAAATGCTTTTTTATGTTTGTTAAGAAATGACTAACAATTCTGCAGTCTCTGGATATAGAGAATGAGGTGCTTAGGGAAGTAAAATAAAACATGTTTTTTTATTATGGTTAGTGACAAAAACAGTTTTTAATCCTTTATCTTTTTTAAATCAGTCTCCTATGTTTGTTTTGCTGCCGCCTTGTTTTCTACATCAGAATAAATAGAATTAGACTGGAAGGTTATTCCACGCAGTGCCTTTCAGAACATGTGTTCTGAAAAGAAAGTTTTCACAAACAGGTTGTTAGTGAAGGGAATGAAAATACATCCAGAACTATTTCCAAACTGCCCTGTAAGTTTTCTGCTTGTGCATTGTGCTTTTTGTAGCTGACTGGAAGACATTTCTACAGATATCACTACAGAAATGTTAGCAGAGCCTCATTAAATAGATTAATTGTGCATCAGTCCTAGCAAGCACAGAAGCTAACAATTACTGGAAGTTTCACCCAGCAGTTAATGGAGACACTAATACTATTTAGAGAAACAATCACCTCATTTATTTTTTCTTGTACTATGCAAAGAGAAATTAATTTGTATCGTGTACCAAGCCAACTGCAGACTCCCAATAGCTCCCCACAGACTCAGGGTATTTCCCAGCTCGTGAAGCAGCATCTTTACCCTGGATTGGTGAGTTTACTGGACTGAGCAGTGAGCTCACATGCCATCAGGGAAGACTCTAAACAGTTATCCAGAACCTGTAACTAAACACTATCCAGCACCTGATAAAATACAGCAAATTTTTCTGCAAGCATCAATTTATTCAGCTCTTTTCTGAGCAGACAGCACAGCTTTGACAGTCTAGTCCGGAATCAGTATGAAGTCACAAAAACAACTTCCAAATTGATTAAAAATTAACAAATAAGCTTGCAGCCCAAAGAAATACAGTTCACTACAAGACCTCTGTGCAATGAAACTGTGAACAGAGAGATAAAATTTTTAAGTCAGCAGCAAACAAAACAATTGACAAACAGTACTGAAACATAAATCACAGTCTCTGTCATTTATTTACCACATTTAAGGTTCATGTCTTTACTGAGATAGGCAAGAGACAGAGAGACTTATGATAGGTGCTTTCAGGATAAAGCATCACTTGCTTTGTAGTTTATCTCCTATACACACTCACTAAAATATTTACAGCCAATTTACCTCCCATAAATATCCCTTAAAAAAAATCTCTATACAACAGCAAAATAGCTTTCTGGGATGCAAGATCCAAATTCAAGCATTCCTCCACAGATTTCATCTGCAGCAGCAGCAGTCCATATAGACTTGTACACTGAAAAGAAATTACCGGAACGGCACATAGGCATAATTATTTGATAGTGCAAGTACTCACATTCTCGAGTTAACCAAAGCAAACCACTGCTTCTTAGTCACTTCATACTTGAATGAAGCTGAACATGTGGTCAGACTTGCCAAAATATTCAAGTAACACAAATGCGGCTTAGCAGTCCCTAACAAGTCTTTCTAGTTCTTTTTCCTGCTGCTGATTGATTCAGAGGGCGCAGAAAACACCACCCCTGAAGTTCGTCTTTCCACTCCTAGAGCTCCATGCAATTAAGAAACTTGCTTCAATACCTCCAACGCCCAGATCAGATCCTGCTCATCCAAAGGCATTCTCTCCCAGGCAGCGCAGCACAGCAGCACAACATATCACAGGTACTTGCCACCCAATATTTTGTCTATTATGAACTGCTGAGGATTTGGAGACACAGGCGTACATAGCTGCGTGTTAGAACACCAGCCTCAAGGGTTTGCAAAGCCAACAAGTCCCGACAGTATCTGCAAAATGTTGTCCAATTTAGTTCTGAATTAAATACTTGTAATTTATTACAGCGTCTTTCTACGAATAAGGGAACAAACAGCTTTATCCTGCAAGAAGCCTTGTTTGCATAACAGTCCTGAAACTTAAACTTCATCTTGTATTAACAGGACAAACATTTAGCTTCTTTTAGACTTACACATCAGCCCACCAACTTTTTCAATAGACAATTCTACTGCAGGGAGAAAAAAAAATTAGTAAAGCAGTCAGTAACAGTCCATGCACAATTTTTCTTTCCGTGTAAGCAGAGGAAATTTTTCTGCATGACTTAAGTTAAAGGCATATTACAAATAAAAGTCAAGTTATATGGGGGTTCAGGCAGCAAACAGCTACAGTTAAGAAACACAGCAGAGGTTTTGCAGTCCACCTTCTCAAAAGGATTACTGAAAGTTACAAAAGGATATGGTTCCTATCTTAAAGAATATACTTCTAATATATACTTCTAAAAAGAGGGTGGGGGAAGGGAATAGAAATATCTTATTTCAGCAGTCTCAAGATTTAACAACATTGGTAAATTTAACCTTAAATCATCAACACATAATAGTAATCCCAAAGACTTAATTCAGCTTTCACTAGCCTTTAAAAAAGACTTCTTGTTTTGCATCACTGCACATAGTGGCACTCCATATTTATAACATGCTGCATACAAAATGTTTTAATCCCATGCTCTAATTAGAATAATTCTACAGTGAGCACAGTGAGCAACCCACAAGCTCCTGCCATGCACTTGACATTTTTGATATAATCCTAATGTAGGAGCCTCAGCTTTAGTGGGCTAAAACTATGTTTGTGCAGTGATCAGAAGAGCAAAATATTGACATAACTGCAGGAGGAACACTGCTGCTGTGCTGTTATCAGTTGTTCTGCAATTTCTGTCCCCTCCTGACCTACCAGCCCTGCTCAGCAACCTTTGAACATGCCAAGCAATCCATTTCAAAGTATCACACAACCAAAACAGCGGTTTGGGAACTTCTTAAAAATACCAAAAAAAGTGAACACCTCTTCAGGATATTGCTTGAGAAATGTTTTTATGCTTTGTGGAGAAGCAAGCAACAACAATTAGACTGACCAGGAAGGGTGACCAGGAAGGACTGGGGATTTGATGCATTAAGAGCTGGTTAATCTCACAAATTATTACAGGCTCAGTGTAACAGACACATGATTCTACAGCAAAGCCCTAGGCCTCCCAGAGTCTAGAGTAAGCCCCTGTAGGTCCTTGAGAGCACAGCATACTGCCTGCTGAATGACTGAGTGCCAGCCCTTAAATCTTCCCAAACTACTTTGCACACTATAAATATTTAAAAGATTATCGGNCTCAGTGACACATCCACAGCTAGGCTGTTTAGTGTCATGCAAATGCCATGCATCAAGTCCAACCAGACATGCAACCTGGAACAAACAAGTAAAAAGCAGTTAAAAACAAGTAGCTTTAAAAAGTTAGGTACATTAGGCATTTCTGAGTGTTTAAAGTCTCATCTTGAATGCAAACTTCAGCCCAGCAGTAGCATGCTCCTCTTAAATCAACATCTCAGTTATCACAAACCCCAAGGGTGTCCCAGTAACTGAAGGTGAACTGGTTTTCTGACAACCTCTGGATCTGTTGTCAGTGAGGATGTAAATAGCTGAATCTGCAACTGCCCTTGGTTTTTCTGGCCTGCCCTCATCTTTTTTGCAGCTGGCCTCTAAACTCCCCTGTACCACCAGAGATGCCTCATTTGCTGGCATGCATATGAAGTTTTATATTACCCAACATCTTACAAAGGCAGTGTTAGAGGATTTTTTAGGTGAAGAGCACCTACAGAAGCACTGTACCAGTGAGCACTTTCTGAGCTCGGATGTCCCCCTGGGGAGGTGAGGGTAGAACCCTCAGATGCAGCCAGAGCAGGCATTTCTGCCTCACAAAACCTGGACACCAACAGCTACTGTATAGAAGCTGGCACAGTGAGGGAACCAAGGAGGCACGGATGCTGTCAGGAATGGTGCTCATCTGACTGCAGGACCTCTCCAGTACAAGTTCCAGCAGCAGTGAGTTCTCTGGGTGTTGTGTTTTCCTCCAACCCACGCGGGTTGGGTCAGATTGAACCAATAAGCAGCACTTGCCTGAAGCTCAGGCTGCAGGTACAGAAAAAGGGCACTGTCCTCTTGGATGGGGGCTGCTGAGATGAAGCCAAATGAGAGGCAGAGACCAAACCAGCAGCAGTTCTGTGGTTAGCTGGCTGGCTCTGCAAAGCCAGAGCTGTTGGCTCTGCAGTAGGGCTTCTGTTCCTCCTTCCCTGCCCACCTTCAGTGCAGGGGGCAGCTTGATCACAACTCTCATCTTCAGAGCAGATGATCTGACTCATGTGGGGCTGCAGAGATGCCTTTTTCTGAGTCAGCTTTGAGTTTTCTACAGTCCAAACAGCATTTCATTTTGTTGACTTAGATAGGTGGAGCTTAGGCGTATGAAGAACACCCTGCTTTGCTGACCCCCATCTGACTTGGGCTGACAACTCCTCAACAAACTAGTCACATTTTTCCAATTATATTTGATTTAGGTCTGACAGTATGTGCAGGAAAGTATTTAAAAGCTAAGAAGATTAGCAAAGTAAAAGAAAATAAAGAAATTAATGAGCGCAGGCACCATGTGAATTTGAGTCAGAGATACACTGACTGATAGAGAAGCTGGCTGTCTTTAAAAGCTGACAGAGCTCCATCACACAAGCTAATACAGCTTTGCTTGGTTCTTCAAGACCACAAATGCCTTCATTTTTAGTACAATCCTGATATCAATTTTCCAAGAATGCAGAAAGAGCTTCATTGCAATTCCTCCTCCCCCAGCTCTGCCATATATACTGATGTTTACCATCTCTTGTTCAGGGGAGGGCAGAGCATGAAGCTGCTATAAAGATTGTATAAGTGAAAGACTATGAACAGAATATAGGACAGGAATCCAACACAGGCCATGATGCATAGAGGCCCATCACAACATTCTCGGCCTAATGATAATTATCAAATTTCTGAAACAATGAAGCATAGCAAAAAAAAAAAAAAAAACAAACAAAACCACTAAACAAACCAGAAAACCCCACCATGTTGCTGGCAGAGTTTGCAGCTGGGACAGAAGTTTTAAATCTGTAAGCTTTTAGGAAAATATTAACTACTTCCTTTCAAACAGAGAGATTTTAAAGCATTACTCCCATCTCTGCTTGCTGTAAGGATATAAAGTTATGCTTTAAGCTGAAGACAGGCAATTTTTACTGAGTCACGGTGAATGCTTACTGAAAAATAATTTTTCATCCTCCATGTGAAGTTCAGGACGTGTCCTGAAACACAGGACAGCCACTGTCTCAGGGCAGGCTGCACTTAGCAGGGCATCAATCTCTATCATTGTAACCAAGGGTAAAGAAAACTGAATTTATTTACCCACTTCTAATTTATTCAGCATGGCTCTGTGCTGTCTCATCAGCACTGTAACCACAGGTATGCTTCCCTGCTTTCATCGTATATACCATACAAGGGGACATCCCTGAGCGTGCACCCAGGGATGGGTAGGGACACATGGATGGGAGGGGTCCTGGGAGGGACACATCTCTTTTAGGTGCCATGCAGTCCCACACATCAGTGGGTCAGCCACAAAAATGAGGCCTGACTGTGGCGTGCCTCATCACGGGTTTAAAAGTAAAATCTGTTACAGTCGCTGTTTGAAGGCACAAATGAGGAGAGCTTTCCAATAGCCAGAAACAAATGTAATTGAGGTGAGAATTGACACAAAGTTAATAAAAATAGTGCTGAAAATCTAAACAAGGCCTGAGATCTACGTTTTGTTGTGGCTTGAAGAGATGCAATTGACCTGGTACAAACTGCCTTGTGAGTATGCTTCTATTAATTTCAAAGCTATGCAGGCTCAAGTGCCTCAAGCAAACTTGCTGCTTCTGAGCTTAAGTGAGGATTAATAAAATAATTCAAGAAGCAACTTCAGTCCAACAGATAGAAGAAAAGGGAAAAAAAGAAAGAAAAACAGAAGATCTAATAATTTGTTAGCCAAGAGAAAGAATTTATTCCTGTGTTTTTTGGTATGGTAGGGTGTTTCTTTGGTTTTGGGCTTTTTTTATTATTGGTTTGGTTTTTTGTTAGTTTCCTTTTCTGGTGTTTTGTTGGGAGTTTTTTTGGGTTTTGTTTTGTNATTAAATGTAGCAGGAATCAAAAAGCTGCCTATTAAACAGCTCTTCAAATACAGAAAAAACCTAATCTAGCTCAGCACACTCATGGAAGAAGGGAATTTTGTTAAAATGTGCTTTGAGCCATACATTGGGAACTGAGTTAATGAAATTGCACCAACACATACATGGATCATTTTTAGAATGGTGCCACATGTGATTCCCCAGCTGCACACACCCCAGAAGCTGCATTTGGACACAAGTTTCTCATGTGGGTGAGGTGTAGCAAAATACCAGAGACCAGCTACAACACAGGAAGAGGAAAACTTAGTCTCCTCTACAGCAAAGCATATTCTCCAGTAGAGACAACTTACACAAGAAAATTAGTAGAGGAGTTTGTATATTCCATTCCCAGCTCTTCAACTCTTTGCCTATGTGTTTTTACATGCTCAACCCATGCTTGCCTGTGAATACTGTGATTTACAGATCCTAGGGCAAATGCAAAACAAGCAGAGACTAGCTGTATGAAGAGTTATTGCTCAATGAAGCAGTTGTTTAAAGTGTTTTGCATTAGATATTCAAACTCTCTTCTGCCCTGAGGTTCAATAGCAGAAACCTTAAACACACATGATCCTCAGTTTCTACAAACGTTCATGACACCCCAGCTTTTACAGGTTTTTCCAGAATGGCAATTTTTTAGGCAGAACATAAAGCCTATGTCCTAATCCTGTCCTAGTCACAAGGGAAAAGAACCTGGCTCCTCCTTTGTGCTGCATCTTGCTAGGACACTGACACCTATTCCGGTGTTTCAGCACCAGAAGTACCTGAGTACGTATAGATCAGTTCTGGCACCAACAAAGCAGAACTACAGAAATGCAGAAGCCTCAAGAGGCACAGACCTTGCAGAAAATCCAGACTCACACTTCAGTCTGATGTTTGCAGGAGACACTTAAGATAGAAAATGGTTGAGGTTTGGTCTCAGAGCAGTTGCAGAACAGCATGTTGGCAACACAGTAATTAGAAGAGAAATATACTCAGCTCTTAACCCAGAAGAGCAATCCTGAAAGTCCTCCTGTCCAGGGCTGAGGTCACATGTGGAAATGGTGATGCGTTTGTGGGATTAAAGGAAACAGATTCTGGCTTCCCAGACAAGGAAACTTTAGGCTAAACAAATGCATATGTAACTTTTTTTTTTTCTCATGGCACACACAGACTCTTAAGAGCAAACAGTCACATCAACCACTCCAAACAAGCTCCAGATCAGCACCATGTTTTGAACCACTCGCAGGGTGAATGTGGCTCAGACAGTATAATTCTTTAGGTCAAGAACTGGATTAAAAGTGGGAGCACTGTAGGTCAGAACTGTGAAGGATTCAAAGGTACCGGCTCCCATTTGTTCAGATGGATGTAGTCAGGGAACGGTTCCAGGAGAAGAACCAGCTCTGCAATCTTACCCAGCAAGTGCAAAGTGGTGATTAAATGGGCCTAGGGTAGAAGGGTTTGACAGAGCAAGTCGACCCATGAGATGCAATACTCAAGAAGAACTGGTACTGCTCCATTCCTGCTATATGTCAGTGCAACAAGGCTTCTGCCTGAGATTTCCCTCTCACATGTGGGTCGTCCTGGCAGTAGAACTTGCCCAGTTTCATTCTGCAAGACACCAGTATCATTTGCAAACAAGAGACAAACCATAAGCAAAACCCATCTAAAACCATAGATGGTAATTTCTCTGGCTGCAGGAAGAAATTGGCACTGGGAATCCCTCCTGCTCAGCTAGAGTGGCAAGCACTTTTCAAACTTGTGCTTCTCTCCTGGAAACAGGAATGTCTGCAACCTATTTGTACCAAGTATGCCAGGTGCAATTTAAATGAAGCAAGGTCTGAAGCCAACAACAGCAGAAGAGAAAGTATGTGAGGAGTTGCTCTGTGGTTGGTATCTGTCCTGGGATAATGACTGTATCTCACTGATACTTTCTTTTCAATCTTAGCCCTACCTTGGTTGTGTTCTTCTCATCTTTACATTTATCAAAATGAGTGGCTGATGAACTGAAAGGCAACATTTTTAAGGGAGAAACATGTTTTTTTAATATATGCTATTTTAGAATTAAAACCAAAAGCAAAGTAAGAATGCAGGCATATAAGTATTTTTTTTTCAGGTCAGACACAGAGTGATCAGCTTTGAGATAAGGTAAACTGTGAATGATTTTAAATTTCACTTAATTATTTAATCATGTAACAATTCACCTATTCATATACTTTCTAGAGCTAATGTATTTCTAATGTTGCATCCAAATCACAAGCAAAATTATGCAAGTTGCTGTTCAAGTCTCACCAACCGAACAAAAAAAAAAAACCAGTAGCTAGGCCACCCTAAAATGCAGAACTAAAAATCCCTGGGACCAGTGTTTCCTGCACCATCTCTCAGGCAGCAGTCAGTTGTGGTTCAGACACTCCATCACAAGATAGAGACTATTCTTACTATATGCAGTATGACAGGTAATTTATTTTGGACAATATTTAAGCAGTCAATCAAAAGAAGTCACCTCACAGTATGTTTTTTTCATTTTTTTTTTTCTGCAGAATCTGCAGTATAATGAGAGCAAAAGAAGCCTTGTAAATCCTTTCAACAAGCAGGGTAATTAAAAAGATATGGCTACGGTCAGCATGAATTTACCTGCCTGCCTTCCTCACTCCCTCCACTTATGGCACTGGTCTGTAAAAAGGTCTTTCTTTACAGCAGAGCTCCAGGCAGAAGCTGAGCTAAGCTCTGTTAAGAAAAGAGTGATGGCTCAGAAACTCTGGGACCTGAGTCAGCAAGCTGAAGAAAAGAACAGTCAGAGTGCTCCTAACCAGGCAAATGCTTCCCTTCTGACAAGAACAAAAACAAAATATCAGACCCAACTCTAAGCTTTGTTGCCTTTGAATCCCAAAGTCTGAGCTAATGCAGTGCCAGGCTCCAATTCTCAAGCTGTGTTGGAAATAAACATTAGCCAGTTTAATGGGGATTCCCTCAATTGTCTTCTCCCCAAGCCCCTGCCTTAAGCTTGTCTGCTCACCTCCTTATTGCTGCAAGCAGAGAATAAATGTACAACCTTAAGTAATGTAGGGGTCTGAGGGTTTTTCTTCTACATACTTGAAAATGGCCTTCTCATCTCCTGAGCTGGGCTTCTACAAAGCTTCTGCTTCACTTCTCTCCCTGGCCACCTACCTATTGCACGGGAGTGGGGCTTTACTGGGCAGCTTTCAGTACAGAAAATGCCTCAGAAAATGGATATATGCGAAAATATTTCAAAGGTACTGGGTCCTTCTGGCTATTCGAAATATCCCACAAATTTCGTCAATTTCTACAAGTATTGCTTTGTCACATTTGCTAGCAATAGCAGAAATGTTCTACTATCAGGTGCTGAGTTTTAGTTTCTCTTTCACGTGGAATTATCCCAGTTGTGTCTGGGGGATTCAGAAGAGAAATCAGCCATTCTACACAAGCCACTCAGTCACTTGCTGGGAAGGGAAAAAGTAACAGAAAAAGGATTTCAAAATAGTAGCCAGCAGAAACAAATGTAACAAGCATTCTGTAAGGGCAAACAAATGATCCATCCAGACGATCTTGTTTTCAATAGCAGCAACAGCAGATATTATTTAAGAAGAGTTCAAGGGCCTTATGATGAGTCCATGCTTTTGAATTCTTCCAGCATCAACAATTACTGGATTGGGAATATTTAAAGGTATGTCCTTACTATGTAATTTTGATATTCACAGAAATTGCCTGTGAATTCGACTAGCCTCTTTCTGACCCTGCTGATGCCACCTGCTTCTGCTGCCTTGTGGGGCAGGAAGTCATAGGCTGTCAATACCCACCACACATTTTTCTTATTTTAAACTGGTGTTTCACAAATTTTACTGCCACCAAATTCTTGCATTGCATGACTTGGTCATGTAATAAACTCAGTGCAGATTCAGCTTTTACAAATTCAGATTCAAACCACACCCTCTTTGTGATTTTATGAACTATAATCTTCTCTCCCAGCTCATAGGCAATACAATCCCCAGCTCATTTTACTTCGCCCTTTTTTTACTCTTTCATGTATAGTCACCATGTAGAAAAGCCTGGTCATGAACAGCATCTTACTAGAAAGTTGTTTGCAAGAACAATCTTACAAAATGGGGTAAGATACATTCAGGGTTTTTTTTAGTGTAACCAAGCTTGGCTCTAACCACTAGCTAATTTGTGGGGAGGTAAACCTCAGTCCCAGTAATTATTGCCAAGCAGTGAAGACAAGACAGAACTTACCTGAAAGCACAAGAATCTTCCTCTAGCATAGGCCAGAGGTTGGATATAACCCTCCAAAGTATCCCAAAAGACATCAGGTCAGCCTAGTGGACTTTTAGTAACCACAACTGTTCTCAGAGATCCAGCAGACTCACTGTCAGCCAGAAGTGGCAGCTCTCGCTGTGTTCTCACTATCAGGATCACCATTCATTAGTAAAAGGAAATCTTTGTAGGGATTCTGTGAATCACAGTTGGCATGCTTTTGTCACTTGTAATAAGGAGGACATCCCTGGGCTGTAGTCTCCTGACTTGGTGGCCCTTGTCTAATGTGCAAGAGCATGTGAGCCTAAACACAGACAGGTATGTTTGGATGACACCCATCACACAGTGCTGCAAGGCCCCCCACACCTTGCAAGCATTCTCAGACCACCCACCTCTTTTGGAAATCATTCCTGAAACATCATTGTCATCACATTACATTACAGAAGGAAAAAAAACGCCTTCAGAAGATTGCATGGTGCTGCAGCTCAGAAACCCATTTCTGTTTATATTAGAGAAAAAAAAATCAACTAGAAAAAGAAAGGCAATCCACAGTAGAAAAAACCAACTTTTTTAATACCTGAAATTCCTAATGGGTGATGTAGAAGACACTCCCTTTTATTTATGCCAGTGATTAATGAGTCACATAAAAGTACATGAATTTAAACCAGTATGGTGTTGCTATGGGTCGTAATGCTTGCTGTGACAGGGAGCCAAAGGATGCAACTGGGCTATCCACATTTTTCTTGTGGAAAAGCAAGAGGGATGAAACTTCCATGGCTTGAAATAGTTCAGTCTGCAAGAGGGAAATGAAACGTATGCTGAGCAGCATTTTCATCTGCTCTGACAAAGACTGAAATCCAGCATGAATAACAAATGAAAAGGCTTCCAAAAAGTTGGGAGAGGAAAGAATGCATCTTGGGGATGACACATGCATCTCAGCTGCAGTATACCTCTGGCCTCCCAGAGCTGACAACCCTGGAACTGCTCTGCCTGGGATGAGAAGCAGTTCTACCTTCCTCTCCACAGGATGTATATATAAACTGCCCTCACATCTGTTCACTCGATGGGGCAGGACAAAACACAGCATCCTTTCCACTCTATATTTAAACATTAAAAGTTGAACAACAGACGAACAAACCAATCAAAGATGTTTACAAACGCTTTATGAAATGGACTGTGATCTTGTTTAGACTTTGCATCTAAGACAAACTGCAAGGATTTTAAGGCACAAACTCTGATAAATAGACCAGTCTAACTCTTCTATAAAGTACCCAAGTATATGGTCTTCAGTGACATTGCATATATAACGGCACAAGTATGAAACATATTTAGAGGCAGACAGTCGAATATCAGTCTGTCTCTTCCTCTGATTTTAGGTTTGAGATGCTATATATAACCAGACCAACCATAAATCTGATGTGACAAAAGGGCAACAATATGGGACAGTTGGCAAGTTCAAAGACAAATACTTTTGTCTAGCAGCATTTGCTCACGTATCTGTGACCTCAACTGAAGGTGTTATCTTTACCTGAGAAAGCTCCAGCAGATCAGCTCTGTAGCCATATATGCTGCTTTCCCCCTGCAATAATGCCCAAATCCTGGTATCTCTTCCTTTTTTTTTTACTACTAATATGAGTACTGTGGACTGTGGTATCAACCTTACATAAACAGAGAAATTATAGGCTTTTTCCACAATGAAAGTGGAAAATTGTAGGGGGAAGGAGACAATATTGCAAGGGCCAAGCTCTTGCTTTTCATCTACCACAGTTTACGAGAGAAGAATTAAAGTGTCCCCATTAGACTCGGTCTATAGCCCGCATTGCCAACATCTGTCCCCAAATGCTAGACTGTATCTACAACCTCAACGTTGAAGTGGCACTTCAGCAATACAAGGGGACCCCACTTACCACAACTTTCCTATTGAAACCACAACCCCACAGCTTCAGCATGGCCAGGGAACACATTCCAGGCATGCTCCAGGCTGCTGTCCCTTCCCACTCATCCCTCAGAAACAGCCAACACGTGTGCACAATTATTTTTACCTCCTCGCTAAGCCACAAACCATCTCCTGTGAGGCTTTCAATGTTCATTCCAGGGGTGAGGAGGTTTCTCTGGTCCTGCCTCCAAAGCCACCATATGTCCACCTCACAGCCTATGGACTGCAAGCCTGCACACTCTGGCAGGAGGGAGGCAGGATATCACAGCAGCAAAAGCCTGTCAGTCAGCCCACCCCATGCCATATGGCCTCTTGTTACTGAGCATGCAGAGTCACCAAACCGTGCTAACACTTTGATTTGGAGCTGGCATGAACCAGCTGCAGACCATCTGGCAGCAGCTGCAGCAGAGCATGATGGAGCCAGTCTAGCTGGGTATCTCCATACTCTTCCTGCTCAACAGCTCATAGAGAAAGACTTGTCAGCTTGTCAGGCAAGTGTCACTCAGCCTCTGCACTGCACGCAGCCAAAAACATTTTGCTGCATGTGGACACCTGCAGGGAACTTACCCACCCAAAGGAGGGGACCACAAGTTGGGGCAATGCACTTGTCCCTCACAGGGGATGTTCCCCTCTGCAGCCTAGTCAAGCCAACATTGAAACAACCTGTTCCTAATGCTCTGGGACTTTGTAATTTAATCCAAGTAATTGAAATCAGCATAGAGTTCACATAACCTGTCTTCCTCCTTCTCAGTGAGAGAGTGAACGAAGACTTGCATTAATTATTCACGGCATCTTCTCATGCTCGCGCTCCCCATCTTTTTCAAACAGACGTACCGTGGCAAGAGAGTCCAGTGCAGACAAAAGCGTGGTGATCAACTTACTGCTCAAGAACTTTTTACCTTAGGAAGCCAGGACTCAGTGAATTATGTCTTTCCACTGAAAATTCTAATCTAAAGCCCTGAATCTGGCAACTGGCATGAGGCACACCACTGCAGTGCCACGGGGTGCCAGGAAGCAGAGGTGCTGACAAGCTGCTGGGACGCGTGTGGTACATCTGCCACGTGCAGCACCGAGGCTGGCAGTGCCGACTCTCATTTCTGACAGTCACATTCAAATAAACTCAGCCTTCATTCACATTGTCTGTCAGCCAAAACTGTATCTCAGCACTGACAGGAGCTGAAACAATAACAAACAAGGGGCCATCTATATCTTACAACACGTGTCAAGTTAGAATCAAATCTGTAATTCCCCAAATGGCACATGAATCTGAAACACTCACACTGTTATAACCCCAAGACAGTGGACAGTGGAGTCCACCATAATCTGCAGAAAGGACACCTTTCTGTGGAGATCCATAAATATGTTACCTTCTGTCTTTTTAGTTGATCTCTTTTCAGATAGCAGAATGTTAATAAAGAAATAGCAAAATAAGGTATGTTTTTATCAGTCACTGTATGAGCAAACAGACAAACAGATGGCAGTGCCTCTTGCACAATGAACCAAATTCTGGTAGAAAAAGCAACACAAGAACTTAAGCCTCTGAAGAGCAACACAGCAGGACTGTCATTGAAACAATGCATCTTCAATGTGATTCATGTGTTTCTTCACAGAAAGCAAGTCCAAAGCAGAAACTATGTGGTGTAAATAAAACTAAAACCAATTCAGATGTTCTTAGCAACAAAAGAATGGCTTTCATAGTCGCTTGTATTATTATCTCAAGAGCAGAATAAGCTGCTGCACCATTATCAATGCCCTCTTTAAACCATACCACAAAGGTCCTAGCAGAGGGGCACTTTGTTCAGGTTATTCCCATCCACATGGTGCTTCCCCAGAAAGCTAAGCCATACTTTGAGCTCTCCTCAGCCCCAATACCCACAAATTTCTGATAAACACACAGCCACAGCGAACGAATCAATACAGACCTTAAAAGCACATCCATCTATCTTCTTGCAAGAACTGCAGAACAGAAAATACACAATTTATTTATACCTGTCCCCTTTTTCCCTCATTCCATGCATAATCCCATGCAGAAAACAGGAGCTGAATTTGAACAAAGGCAGTCCCAGTCAGATAAAAAGGAAAAATTTGTAAGATTTAGGTTCTGGTTTTTGCAGTCTGAGCAGAACTTTAGGGTTACTTCTGCAGCCACTCTAATTTCCTTACAAGGTCAAAATAACCCTTTTTAGCAATACAGCTAATCTTTTACTGCTATAAAATCTTCAGAAAAATTCTTATAGGAGAGGACTCTTAAAACATATGTTCTCTCCCTAGCTTTTTTTCTTAAGATATGCTGAATATCCTTTTTCTCACCTTACATATTTGAAAGAGCTGCTTATTTTTACTGCTCTGTCACTAAGGATCTATGTACCTCATTTGAGGCTAATCAGTCCGAATTTTATCTGTTCCCATTCCCTGGATCCTTGGACTGCCTAAGCAATAGGAATTGTTACACTTCTGTATGTTTTTACTGCAAGTAAAGATAACAGACAACCAAAACCATTACAAAGCAGGACCGCACAACAGGATTAAAGACCTTAGCAAGTCCTCCTCTTCCTTTTAATTTCTTAAGTTTCTAAAGCTATTTAATCACAATATGAGGAAATAATAGCATTTACTTTTTACTCTTCTATGCTGTACTGAATGACCTCTTCTTTCCCCCTCTCCTCAAAACAATAGCAAAAGCAAGCAGAGAGGTTACAGCTGAATGACGGTGGACATATGTATTGCTAATTATTAATCCACATTTTGCCCCTTGTTTCTAATAATGTACATCCAGTATCAAAATGTTGCCAAGAAAATGAACAGAATGAAGGCTGTGTGCTGATGTTAGCCTGCAGTGAAGTTTCAAAAGCTGAAAACATGTAAGCAGGCAAAATTTTTCCTAGGTGAAGAGTAATTTTCCATTCCCTACATCTAAATGCCATCACATATCTTGTATATACATACTTACAAAAAGAGCATTTTCCCTTGCTGTTAAGCAGTAGGGTAAATAATAGAATTAAGATATTATATTGCACAGTATTTAGAAATATTCTGTATTTCCCTTTTCATCAAAACATTTCCTCTTTCAGGAAGGAAGGCTGCCATCAAGGTGGGAAGCTCTCTGCAGTCATTTAAGCTGGGGAAACACCTTGTTGAGAAGAACCTGATCTGATTTTCAAAGACTACACAAGTACAGGCACAAAAACTGCTTCAGTTTACCTCTATCAGAACAGAATTGGCAGTACAAAATACTTGCTTATAAAGTGGACAACAGTATTTTCTAACACAGTTAGAAATACCGAATTCTGCTTCATCAGAAAATGTAAAGTGAAAAAAGAAACAGGCAAATTATGCTAAGCTTGCAGAAGACAAACCTTAAGAAGTGAAATCAACACTATGTGAATTATTATTTTAAAAATATTACTTAAGAAGCAGACTGTATTTATGTATGCAATGGAGTATTACAATTCAAATGCTTTATTTTTGCTATACATTAATTATTTTATAGCACATTCATAACTGGGGGAAGAAATACAAACCAAAATGAAAATTATTTTGAGTTATCTGAGGACATTGGCATGCTTCTTACCTGCTGCCATCACACTGAAAAATAATTGCTATGAAAATAGAACCTTTCAAAGAAAGAAAATACTAGCTAAGTCACACATCAAAATTAAGTTTTTGAAGGGTGAAAACCAGCATTAGTTTCCTTATAAATGTATCTAAATTCATCATTTGACAGCTCAGGCACATGAGCCTTTGAGGGCACATAGACAAGCACTATTTTCATCAGCAACTCTCAAGTAAGGCATGTTCTTTAAGGGCCCATTTTAAGAAAGCTAAATGGCGCTTGAACAACGAAACTCCTGTGGAAACTTACTCAGTTTACCCTGTCTCCACTCCCATCAAAATCAAGAAAGCAAATGTTAAACATGGACAATGTTAAAATTTGGTCAAGCCTTACTTGAGCAACATGCATCTCACAAATTGATGTGCCAAGTCACACCAACTTCTACATTCTGAACCAAGCTTGCAGCGCAGAGTGAATAAAGAAGTGGATGGTTGCAAATTTTATCCCTAACTGCAGTCTTGTAGCTGCAGCATAAGACTTCAAACCTCTGGATGTATCTCTTGACTTGCTTAACTAGAACCAACTTTCAGCTGTTTTTAAGGGAATTGTGGAGTTTGTTTTCTGGTGTATAAATCACACATCAACAGTTGCTCTAGAATAATAACTAGGTAGCTATGATTGCTGCCAAAATTTGTGGTGGGTGGCTTTTTTCTGTTGTTGTTGCAAATAATACATGGGACCTTAACAAACTGTGAAGTAACATAACAAAATCAAAATTATTTTATTGTATTATAACTCATATACCAGAATACATTCTTGAAAAAGTGTGATATAAATAGGAAGGGTTAACATAGTGGTGGACACTGCAGCACAAAAAGTAGACTGCAGATTTTCAGCAGTATTCATCTTTCATTTTCCTTAGGGAGCTCATTGCAGGACTTGGAGAAGCAGAAAAGGACTTTGAAAGCTTACTTGGAGAACTGCTGATAATCAGATTACAGCACAAACTACCAGAGCTGAAAACATGTGAACATCCCTCTCTGTGATCTAGCCCACTCCCCGCTGCAAGGAAAGGAGTAGCATAAAAAACAGTGGAAACAAATTTCTTACCATCACTGTTTAACAGCAAGATTTCTTGGTCCATAACTAATGAGATTTTTGTCTCAAGTAGGAGTTGGCCTCTCACACAAGGGCTATAGCGATGAATCAAGGTTTTCAAGGTGCCTCCCACCATCATCTCCCTACCAGCTCAGCGACACCCACAAATGCACTGCTCTTCATGGTGTTTACCTCTCTGCTGAGGGCTTGAGGCAGGACAGGCACATAAACCCTGACTGCAAACATAAGGTGACCTACAGCTGCTCTGGTGGTGCTCCCTTTATGGCCGTGCATTTTGGAGCTGGGCAGTTTTTAGCTCATACAGAAATAAACACAGCTGTATGTGTGAACACCACTCCATCTCCTCCCCTCCTGAAAGATTTTACATGTGGCTGCTATGCTCAAAAAAAAGCTGCAGAAACAAACATTGCCAAAAGTGCCAGTTAGCAAGGCAAAGTGGGAAGACAAAACCTGGACAGGTATAATGTTTGGCATCAGCAGCCTTTCGCTCAGAAACCAAGAAGTATTACAAGTAAAAAAAAAAAAGAAGAAAAAAAGGACAGCTTTAAAGAATTCCGCTTTTGTTTTATTGACTTGGCAGCAGTGAACAGTGGCAGAAGGAATGCAACTGTGGAGAGAACATTTTGTTCATTCTCAGCAGCACACAGGTTTTTGAGGCAAGGTGGGACAGAACAGCAGAAATCACTCCCTAGACTCTCTAGACCTGTGAAGACACCAGCAGCCCCTCCCATGAAATTAGTGACTATTTACGTTGCTGCAATAACAAAACAGCATTCAAAGCAACAATGATGATAATACTCTTTAAAAAAACCTTCAGGAGTCACTGCTACTCTATGTGTATGAGTATTATCTGTAAATATAAATTTCATCTTATTAAAAAGTGTTGATAAATACTGCAAGATAGAGTTGACTCATGGTGGAGACAACTGCTATCTAGATAAGTAATTAATTTCTACCTGTTAACAACTTGAAAGGCATTCATTCCAGAAAAATAACTATTGCAGACTGAGCTTTGTAGTTAGAAATTCCATGTTACTCCGTTTGCCTGTTTCTGAAGGGAGAACAGAATAAAATCAGAGACAACAAGCAGCTTGAAGATACTGGGACAGTCCATCAGAAACATTATTAGTTTCATCCATTCATGATGCAGAGCAGAGTACCGTAGGGAAGCACGTTCAACGAGCCACTGTGCTCGTAGGCATTGTCACTCATGATGAGCAGGACAGATCCCTGAGCTCCTTTCTCTGCAGCACTGAGCGGCGCTGGTCTTGCCAGTACCAACTGCTGATACTGAACAGAGCTCATCCTAACAAAACCCAGTGGGGCTACTGACTGCCATCCTCTCTCCAAAAATGCACTCCGCAATGCAACCGCAATCCTGCGTGGTATCAGCGAGTGGCAGCTGCACAGCTTTATTCTGTGCATGAAAGAACTTCGGAAAGCCTGAGCCCAAGGAAAAACAGCGCCTCAGAGTGAGATTTCAGAATACCAAAGCAGATTATTTCAGAACAAAAGATGGTTTCCACAAGAACAGAAATTATTCCTGTGTATACCCTAATGGTGATCACATTTTCAACAAAAATTAGCTTTTTTTCTTTTTAAACAAAGTTTCACAGTTCCAGAAGATGACTTCATTAAAAAGCTTACCACGTCACCCTCTTCAGCATCCCAACGGTGACTAATGACAGTAAAAATTCACTTCTAACATTCAAACCACAACACCACTTAAAACCTATTTGTGGGACACTATAAAGCAATTACTTTGTTTTATTTTCAGCTTTGGTATCAAGGCATGTGGTTTCTGCTCCCAATCAGGTGGAACCTATACAGTTCATTCCCAAATTTGCCAAAATCATCAGTGGGCATAGCAGTGCGTACCTCTACAGAGCAACCACTAAAGGGAGTAGTGGGGGGGAGTAAACATCACACTTCTTACTATCCCTCAGGGCCAGCTGTGTTTTGCACCAGCTCATAGTTACAGCATGGGCGGAAATTTGCATTAGTGAAAAGTAGGAGGGATAAATAACAGAAATAAAAGATAAACAAATCTCACAGCAAATATGCTTTAATTATTTCCTGCCAACTCTCTCACACTAACCTCTCATCCCAGATGAGATTATTTATTAATTATATTTATTTATTGTCTCTTCTTTATGTCCTAATCAGTCCTGTTCTTGATCTTGCCAGATCTGTTGATTAAATGACTGTTACTTATGTATATTACAAAATCAAAACGCATCACAATGACTTGTGGTATCCTAGTGCTAGTTTTAGCAAACTTTTTTCAGAAAATTTCTGAGTCTCTATACAGGTGTAAACAGGGAAAAACCTCTGCTCTTGGCAGAACTGTAGCTCCTGCCCCCGTACCACAGGTGCTGCAGCAGACTGCCTAATATTCCCAACCAACGCAGTTCAAAGGCAAACAGGATAGGGAGATATGTTGCAAGCCAAGAGGTATGCTGTTTTTACCAGGAACATCTTCTATGTGAATATGGAGACTAGTCAGCTAACAGCAAGATTTAATGGAATAGCGAAGAATTTCATTTCCAAAAGGCAGGAATCCACTAAAGCAACTAGGCTAGTAATGCGCTAGGTGAGCCTGCTACACTTCAACACTCCTAAAAGACTCTGAATTTTGACCCAAATACCAAGAACTGTAAGCCTCCCATGATGTAGGAAGCAAGTTTCACAGGTGATGGTGGCTGCTCCCACACAGCTTGTGGTCTGCAGTTCCTTGCCTTTGCTCCTGCAAGATGGTTAACATCTCACCACAGGGCCATTCAGAGAGTGAAAACAGCAGCTAAAACACCCACAAGGAGACACTGCCAATTCAGTAATTGAGCAATTTATTTCCCAGGCCAGCCTGCAGTGCTGGGACTGCTGAAAGCAGTGTGCATATGCCCCAAACCAAAGCCTGGGCTGCCCCATCCTGGCCTCCAGCCCAGTTCTGCAACCCAGCCATTTCCTTTAGCTTTATTCCAGGAGATACAGGGAGCTGATAAACTGAAAGCTAGCTGCAAGCACAAGGTATTATTATTTCCCCCCACTATTTTGCAGAATGTCAGAGTGAATATTAACAATAGGCAAGCACAGAATGCACAAACACCCAACTTTCCCAGGCATCAGCAGTAAAAATGTGAAAGCAGTGACCCATGCCAACTGATAAGCAGCTGTTTCAGTAAATTCACAGCAGAGTTGAGCCCAGGTTCAGAGCAGTTGCTGTGAGCTCCCACAAGAGCACTGGGGCTGACCTCATACACCTGTTTCCTGGTGTGTAACCCACTCTGAGAAAGGTTTAATATGCAAAAAATTGACCGAATGATTGAACTTCATTAAGTGAAACCGGAATTTTCAGACAAAATTTCTCCCAGATAGAGAAGTTGTAAACTCTAACTTTGCTACTCGCTTCCTAAACTTGGTCAACATCTCTGGCCAAAGCATTCAAAGTAATGATCCACCCTTTTCAGCTGCAGATACCTCTAGCATTTTACAAGGTGTGACCATTTTCCATAAAGTAGTCCAAGACTCAATACATAAAATAAGAAGGTATATCTACTTTGTGCTCCACCTGGAAAATACAAGTTTTTCAGCACAACTTACACTATTGAAGGCAGAACTGGCTAAGGCCAGTGTAAAACCTGGCAGTAACATCAATCTTATTTACTGACAAATGGTGAATAATCAACAGATAAAAGGACTACAAATCTCATTTCCCAGCATTATGCCTACATCTTCAGGAAACTACATGTTCTACTCAGTTCAAACTAATTCAACCAGTATGTAATCAAGACTATTTTCTAAAAAACTGTGCTGAGGGTACTGGGCAGAGTTTTCTTTGCAATAACCCAGTCTTCTCCTACAGAGGCTTCACTTCTGTAGGAGACGTCCTATCAGTGAGATGCAGCTGCACAAATCAAGCTTCCTTTTGCCCCTAGTGAAGGCATAGATATTAACAATTGTTCCTGTCAACAAATTCCTCTTCTCTTACTCACAGAAATAAACTTGACTTGAAGCACATTCAGCCCAGTGGTTACAGTATAATATAAACCAGTTATTACTCAATTTTCTGCAACTTACAGCATATATGCATTTCCATTTATCTGTGGTAGACCACAGTCTTTTCATTGGCACTGCTAGCTCACTTTTAAGGTCATTTGTAACTCCTAGCTGGAAGGAGGGGTTGACTTTTCTATTTGTTTGTTTGTTTAGTACCACAGTATGAAATAAAAAGCAATAATTCTTAATAAGCACCCTTGGGGAAACTGTCATCCAGAAATATTGCCCTATACTGCATATAATGTCCTGGTAGAGGAGATCATGAAAGAGAAACAAAACAGAAAGGATGAAAGGAAACATTTTTTTTTATTTATTTATTTTTGCTAAAAAAGGAGAGGAGAAAAAGTAATACACACTAATTCTGTTATCCTTTTCAAATACAAGACAGGCAGAGAAAACAGATGGTTTCTATGAGGTGAAAATGGAAGCATCTTTTTTCCCCGTATTTGTTTTTTTTTTAAACTTGGACATGTTGTGCAGTTTATGTACCAAACCAGCTGCATTCTCTTTACCCAGAATATCTTTCCTAAGTTTTGCTCTGAAACTTGCCACTGCCTGTTCATTTCAGAAGGACAGCTGGACGCTTAGATATACGTACACTAATCTGACCACATAATATGTTGTGGCACTAACCTAGTTATCTATTTCAAAACAAGATAAGGCTAGAGATTGGTTTATTCTGTATTTAGCAAAATCCTAGACATTTAAAACAAATACCACAGTACCTTCTCATGATGACATCTGTATGAATTGTGCCCTTGTTTAAACCACAACATTAATTAGTTTAACAGTTAAGCAAAAAGTGACATTACTTAAATGGCTGGAAGTCCAATTTTATTTGTAGAATGAAGGATGGCAGCTTTCAGCATGGATGTGAATTGTGGCAGAGACACGTTTAAGAAGGGAGCTAAGGCAGGGGTGAGAAAGCCACCAGGTACCAGCAGAACCACGGACTAGTACCAAGTCTGTGCCCAGCAGCCTGCAGAACCATCAGAAAGGTTAGCTGAGGCTGCAGTCACAAGCTCGGCTTAGATGAGACGTGCTTCTTCAGCAAGAGCCTAATCTTGGTCTGTGTTATCTTGTTCTTAGAAGAGGGCCCTTTTTCAACCACAAAGATTCCCTGGAGCAGCAAGACGAGTTTCATATCCAAGCAGTAATGGTTTTACGCTCTACCTTTGCTACTCAGGCAAAGCAGAACAATTGAAGAAGAAATTTCTTTATAACATCTGGGCTCCTTTTTTGCCCACCATGTCTCCCCACAGGTACATTTTAAATCACTGTGTAGGAGGAGGCAGCTGTGACAGAGCCCCAGCATTCTGCAAACCTTCATTCAAGGCACAGAAATGCAGACCAATCGTCAGCAGTGCCCCTTACAATCATTTAGAGAGGGCAAGTAAATGTCACTCAGTTTGTTCTCTTTGCTTGAAAGAAATGTAATCTGCATCTGAGTATAATTGCCTATGCCACAGAGCAATTTCTGCCTAAGAAACTTTATATTAAGAAGCTTAATATACAATAGGCAAAGAGCAATGGACGATAGAGAATAATTACTCATTCCAATAGCAGAAATTTGTGGACAAGCTCTGAGTTGTATTCCTATTAAGAAACAATGCAGTGTGTTAACTAGCAGACATCTGAACAAGACAAAGAAAGAATATGAATCCTGCAAATACAAAAATTAAGCTTGTTAAGTTCAGCATTCTATTCACCATTTTATTTCTAGTTAACTGACATTAAGGATTAAAACACTTTTTTATTAAATATATTTAACATATTTAAACGTATTTAAACCAATAAAATGTATTTCTATTTAACACATTAGGAACATCAATAATTTTATTCTTTCCAAACCTCCTTGCTCTCTTCTCAGTATTTTCACAAAAACAAGGTGCATTTTTATTCTAAAGGTTTTGTTATATAGACACATATAACATTATGTGTGTGCAAGCCAAGATTTATTCCTACTGTTGATTGTCTGGGGTTTTTTTATTGTTGTTATTTTATCTTTTATGCTTTTATCTCATACAGACAGCACAAACTATGGAAAGATGCTGCCACTTTAGTGTAAGAGCATCTGGGTATTGGATACCTATTTGCAATTAAAAGTTTCATAGTTCTCTCCCCTAACAACATAATCAGCTTTACCTTAAAACCTTTCTGATAATCAGTCTCAAATCATTAATCTTAATTTCTTATTTGCATTATGTATGAGAGCTAAAGGATATACCACAAAACACTTGGTGAAAATACACTTTTACACATCTACGACAAATTTTTTCAGAGGTGTCTGCACAGTCTTTTTCTAATTATACCTAAGGGCTAAGTTGAGTAGAACCAGATAGCAACCTTTTTACCTAACTCAAAATAAATGCAAGTGGATTTGCCACTGATTAGCTAGACTTCCTTTCCAGCTGAAACCCCTTCTCTCTTCTGGTAAACAGGTCTTGCTAAAGGGAAAATGTGGGACTACAAACCCCACCATCTCAGAGACCCATGCCTTAGCATAAATGGCTGAGAATAGGGACCATTATTTTTCCCAGCCTCCAACAGGTTCATGACCATCTAGTCAGAGAAGAACTTCAGGTACCATCTCTCAGTTCAGGTCTGCCCTTCAATTTCTTTCAATGAAAAGTAGCACTACTGAATTTCAATAAAAGATTGCTGGTGTTCAGTAGGATTTTACCCTCACATTGGCACTCAGGTATGGGACAAGCATCCTGATTTAACTAAGTTTATCTCCTGTGTTTAATATTTCACATGTGTAGATAGATGCTGTATTTTTCCTAATTATGGCTTAATTTTGATAATTTGATAAAGTTTCTTCAAGATATGTGCAACTTCATACACCTATTCATCCACTGCTAACCCTTGACCAATAATGTGTACTCACAGCCAATCATTTTAGCATACTTCTTAATATTTAGTAATTGTCACTCTTCATTCAGCAGAATCCTCCCAAGGCTTGTGTCTGAGGGACAGTAGTAACACATCTTTAGAAGTGTGTAGATGAACACTCAGCCCAGTAGGACCTCAGCTCTTCTGAGGTGGAAGAAGAGAAATGAAAAGGAGAATAATGCAACAATTTGCAACTCTGAAAACTGGCACCTCCTACACAAGCTTTTCATACTTGGAATATACATTTTTCCCCAGCACAAATGTGTTGACAACCAACGAAAAGTGATTCTGCCATCACTAGAAAGTGATTTTTTAAAATGTTGAATACTTTCTCTCATCAATCTTACGATTTTTCTAAATAAAACAAGATTCCCATTGAACTACCCACACTGCCATCTAGTGCAGGAAGCTGGGTTGTTGATTTTTTTTTTTTAAAAAGGTGAAACTGCTAGTTTTAAGGGAGCATATTTTCAGGATGTTTCTGCTGTACAAAGCAGGAAAAAGAGAAAAAAATTGCAAAACACTTCTCCTGTATTTTCAATGGCCAACAAAAATCACCTTCTACTTTCATAACTGCAGACCATAATAGCCAAAGGTGTGAGATCAGCATTGCAAAAAAAGACTTGTTCACAGGCTGAAACCAGAGTTTATTATTAAATCGGGTATTGGGAACAGAAGAGGTTTTTCTGTTCCCTTTTTAAAAAGTACATCAATTATACAGAAACCAGGGTGTGTCTGGGAACCTAATGAAATCCATCCAGCAGCTGTCAGCCCACGGGTAAAACACACAGCCTCACCCTGAGAGGATGGCAGATGTTACAACAAAATTATTATTTGCGCTATGTTACGCTAATCATTACACTACATCTGAAGCCAAAGCTTTGCTGGCTGTCACAGCTGTCAAAAGCAAACTGCACAGGACAGGGGTCACACAGCTCTCTGCTTCCTACAGCGGCCTGCGAGCCACCGCTGCCGGGGGCACAGAGGGACAGGAACGAGCAGGGCAAGGCAGCGAGTGGCACTTTGGGTCAGTGTCTGCCCATCTGCCTGCTGGGGGCCGGGCAGGGGCGTGGGACACGGCCCGCTGCACTTGGTGCTTTACACCCTGCCACAGCGGGTCAACGTGGGATGCTGAGGGGTCCACATCGGCTACTCAGCCGCCCCTCTGGTCAGCAGGATGAGCAAGGAAATCATATTGCCAACCAGGCATTGAGTCTGGCTGTTTCAGGCATCACTGCCTAGCACCCAAAAAAGATGCACACTGTGTTAAGCGTGGATTGATTCCTAACCAAGGAGTTTTCGGGTCCAAGGGGACCAAGGGGAAGAGATGGAGCTCCTCCCAAGAGCTGGGGTCAAAACTTAGTGAATGTTCCAAGTTACTCCAGGAGCCTGCCAGCTTTCTCCACCAACTCAAAGTTGATGAGGAAAATGATGAAACCTGCCTCTTGGATGATATGCCCAAGTTACGTGACGTTTCTAATCCATGTTGCTTGCATTTCATTTGGGGTAAAGTGATGCCTTTGCAGGATCCTGAATGCATCTAGCTTTTAGTTTTTTGAGTTTTTCTATACGAAAAGCAGGAATGTTTGTGCACAAATTAATGTCCTCCTCTGTATGGCATCAGAAAAAAATCCACCTGTAATAGTTAAAAAATTCCTTAGATCAGCAGCCTGCTCACTTTTGATTTTTACTATGTGCTGAATTAGTCATAGGAAAATTACACCAGAAGATCTGGTGTCTAAATAAGCTTCTCTCTCTATGCATGGCTCTCAAGCAGCACAATGACATTACAATGAACAATTACAATAGGACAATGAGTTACATTGCTGAGTAACCCTGTGAGATCAGAGTGCTTTTCTTGCTGTGAAAGAATGGCTCACCTTAGAGCAAGCCTTCTGCATGAGATTACTTCCCACCTTGGGACTGGAGAGACTGAGAGCAGTGACCCAGTGATGCTCACTCTCTCAACAGTATCCCAGAAAATAGAAAGTTCTTTCAATTTTGTTACAAAGAAATAAGTCCCACCAGTTTACAAAAATCACACAGGTGTGGAGTCTAAAGCTTCTTAAAAGAACAAATTCATTCCTAACTTACTGTCATGGTCTGAAGGAGATTCTGTACTTTTATCAGATATTAGAGGGTTTCTCTGTTGTCCCTTAAAAATCATTGGAGAGGATCCCATGGAGCACATAAGCATTTGTATACCATGGAAAGTGGTTGCTTTCTGTGCCACTTAGCTCCCTTGCACAGCTAAACAGCTCAGAGAGGTAAGATCAGCAGGCAGTGGACATGCCCTAGTCTGGCACTTTACTTTCAAGTGGAATTACAAGGCTTTTTTTCTTGGTAATAGGACAGAGTCTGCTTCCAGGGGCGTGGATTGCACTGCAGAGAAAAGTAAGCTAGTCCATGGCACAGACTGCTGCCTGGTAAATCCTGTCACCTTTGTGACCAAAAGACTACAACTTGCAATGTGTGGACAAGGCACCAGTCACTTCTCTCTACCCTTCTGTTGTCCTTCAGCAACAGAAAAGCTTTGTCTAAAACTGCATAGATCTGTTACCTACAGTTGTGCCTTTATCTAAGAATTAAAAAAAAAAAAACCAACCCTCACCTTTGCAAACTTAGCAAAAAGTATCTTAATGACACCATGGTAACTAAGAGGACAGCAGCAGTTGTCCTGAAGGCAGTCACCAGACTTGTGCCAGCTGCAGAGGCCACGGTGGTTACCTGTTACAGTCTCTCAAAGTCACAGTGGTCAGCTGGTACAATAAATTTAGGAGACTTTACTTTCATCTCTGTACCTGGGTCCAGCCTAGCCACAGCCCATCAGTGGCCAGCAGGTCACAACCTAGAGGGACAGTATTCAGGTCACCTAGTACCAAGCAGACTCCTCAGTGACATTTTATCCTGAGAACAAATCCTACTGAAAAATTGATCAGTCATGGGATAAGCTGGTGGGAAGGGAAACGGTCTTTTGGTTTGGGAGGTGGGAGGATTTGGCAACTCCTTGGCCAGCTCACCAGATTGGCAACTCAGGTCTCACCATCTGCAGGCAGAGCTGATGAGTGGTGATGCTGCTGATGATATGGAAATTAAGAAATCAAACCTGAGATGCAAGGAAGGAGAGGAATTTCTTTGTCAGTCTCCTTCTCTCTCACACTAGAGCCATGACTACCAAATGCTATGAAAAAATAAGCAAGTCTTTGTTAAATATGTAAAATCCCTAATCTCTGCTATTGCATGCACAAGCAGAACAGGATCTCCTTGATTCTTGCCCCCCTCCTCCTTATTCAGTGCTAGAAATACTCAAAATGCTTCAAAATGGAAGACAAAAGAAACATACCTAGAAGTTACATAATCATATTTTTGCAGTTTAGCAAGAAGCCTTTGACAGCAGCAAGGAAAATCAAGTATTTTTCCTAGTATTGAGCCATCAAAACAAGATTGGGCAGGAAGGAGAAATAATGTATGTTACCAATATACTCCCCTACACCACATTTTAAGTATTTCAGTAATTTTTTAAAATTACGATTTGAGATACAAAGATGCTGCTTGCCCCTGTAGGGAGAAAATTTGTGCGGCCAAAGCTCAATTGGAGTTGAAGCTGGCCAGTACTGTGGGCGATAATAAAAAGTTTTTTAAAATACATTAATAACAAAAGGTAGTGCAGAAGTAACATTGGCCTGTTACAGTAGGAAAATTATCACAGAGACATGAACTTCTGCAGGATCTGCTGCTCCAGCTGGACCACTGTAAATCTAATGGGATTCTGAAAGTAGTTAAAGAGCTGGCTGCTGACAACTACAAGGCCTCCCTCAATGATTTTTGAATGGTTTTGGGAATCTGGAAAGGTCCCAATGGACTGGAAGCTGCTAACACTGTACCTGTTTCTAAGAAGGGCAAGAAGGATGAGCCTGGAAACTACAGGCCTGTCACAGTCTCATTTCAGTGACTGGCAAAATTTTGGAGATTACTCTGTAAGGTATTGAAAAACACCTGAAGGACAATGCATTCATTGGTCACAGGTAAAACATGTTCATAAGGGAAAAATCCTTCTTGTCAAACCTAATTTTATTTTATGACAGGGCAATCCACATAACTGATCAAGGGAAGATGAGTGGTATTTGGAATTCGATTATTGGGGTGTCCTATGCATGGCCAGGATTTGGACTCTATGATCCTAGTGGGTACCTCACAACTCAGGATATTCTATGAATTTTTACTGACGTGACAGAAAATAAAAAACTTCCATAATTAAAAAGACATTAAATATGTGGTTTAAAAACTATGAACAAATTTACAGGAAGCAAATGTTTCCCAAGTTTGCAAAAACTAGGGTATGTCAGGCAGAATTAAAAGAAAAAATAAAAATGAGGTGCATTCACAAAACCCAAGTAGTTCATGAAACTCCTTGCCACAGGATGTTACTGACTATGCTAAAAGTCACCCATTTTTAAAAACCCTGGATGTAAGAAAAATACAATGTATTTGTCCACCAAAGGCTATTGAAACAAACAAATACCTTCTTGTGGTTTAAGACAGTGCTGGACTACAAATTGCTAGTGATTAGTGGTATATTCTAAGAATGTATTGTGTGTTCTTATATTCCCTGGGCACTTTTCTCTGGTCACCGTCAGGGAATAGACTGAACCCTGTGGACTTTGACCAGATCCAGTAGAGACAGATCTGTATAAACAAAACACAATAAAGTGACAGAGGGAAAATGCCACTTCAGATCATTTCTTCCACTAGTGGCAGACTTAACAGAAGTGGTTGGAAGTGACTGTGTGATTTTGAAGTATTCAACCTCATCCTTTTATGGACAAAGGCATGCTAAACCCTGCAACTCTAGGAAGAGCCCAAGGATAGTGTAGCATACCTGCACTTCTCTACAAGATTTCCAGACAGATGGCTTCCTGGTTTCCTTTTTTTTTTTTTTTTTTTTAAATCAATGCTTAGCATTTTTAAACAATTTGGAACAACATTTCAAAGAAGGCACAAGCTCTGCAACCCATTTCCAGACACATGCCAAAACTTATCCATAATTGCTAACTAAATTTCAAAGGCATGAAAATATTTTACTAGTTCTCCATCAGGTTGTGCAAGTGTCCACAGACCGACCTTATTTGTGGGGGTGTTGTTCATCTACCAATAGGGCATTTTGCTAAGGAATGCCTAACCTAAACTACACATTTGAGAGAAACCTGGCAAATCTACAGATTATCACAGACTAGGAAATAAAGGATCTTTTCATTCCCACAAGAAGCTGTGCTGAAAATTTGTTTTTCTGAGATGGAGAGGAAAATCTGCACACCTTTCTAATTATAATGATTTATTTATATACACACTGTGTTATGAAAAACAGTGTTTGCAAAGGAGGCCATCCTGTTGAACAGAGACCAAGAACATCCTTCAGGGCATACTCATGCAGATTTACACTGATATTACCTGATAGCTGAGTCCTAAAGCAGCCTGGCTCTTGAGAAAAACAGAGGTGCCTGCTGCCAAACTGCTGAGGCTGCTCACCCTCCTCACAACTGTTACATAGACTCCTGGGAACTTCTGAAGGTTTCTTTGTTCATTCTTGGCTTTTCTTCACTCTGAGTTTTATATCTTGATGATTATTTCATGCAGTACCTTCTTCTCTGCTGAGCTACCTACTCTATGGCACCAAGATTTTCAGCAAGGGAAGGGCAGAGCTCTAAAAGAAAGCCAAACCTCTGGCGCAGTTTTGTGCCCAGAATATACTAACACTTAAAAAGCAAAGTCTTTAACATATTTTTTTTAAAAACTCTTCACACAGGTTTACCATGAACATGCACATACCATGGTGCACATACCATGGTGCATAGTCCCAAACTGCACCACCTGCCATCTGCAGGCAGAGGGGCAGCACACTTGTAGCACAGAGTGCACAGCTCTCACTCAGGCATCAGGTGTGTCCTCGTCACAAATGCCACGGATCAATCTCAAGGTTTCAGCAACTGCACTTACTGCACAGACCTATGAATTCCATCTCTGCTCACCTTTCTGCCCAGCTCACCCCTTGTGGTTTCTGTACTAGGAGACAAGGAGGCTAGCAGGAGACTGATTAATGAGTCATCCAAACACTTAGACTAATACTCTTGCATATGATATTGAAGCCAATGCAGAATGATTTGTATAGTATTAACACTGTGCAGTATTAACATTTTTTTTTAAACAATCCAATGCAGACTAGATTAAGAACAATCCTATTTTCACATTGGTCAAAACTGTCAGTCCTGCAAGGCATCTGACAGCTAATAGATCAATTCATGTAAAGTATCTTTCTAGGGGATCTGAAGACTCATTCAGCACATTTTGTAAAGACTGACCAAGGACACTCCATCCTACAGAACAGACAGAGCCGTGAGTTGTGGAAAACCTTAAAGAGACAGAAGGCAGCGTGTGGATCACCCTGAGTGCTGGGTGGGTATCATCATGTGGAGACAAAGCTTCCGAGTGTAACAGCACAAGCCCCACTGCAGCCAAAGGAGGCCAGCAGGCCTGCGGAGGGAGCAGGAGCTGCTGCATCCAGAGAGACACGGCAAGCACTGCACAGAGATAAAAACTCTTGTCAGGCCTCCAGACCTGTTCTGCCAACAAGCACAGAAGGGGACTCTAGTATGACACAAGGTTCCAAGTGCCCACCGCTGCCGCACTCACTGGAGACATGCTTTTGCTCGGAGCGCAGAAGGCACCGGAATTAGGAGAGGTAGTGAAGTGCCATGATGACGCCAGCTCTGCTGCCACACTGGTGTGCCAAGGAGGGCTTTGTCTAACTCCTGGGATGGGATCCAGGCTGCTCAGTGCTCCTGGACTGAGGGAAAATACTACAGCATACCTCTGATTTCCTTCCAGTTCAAGGCTGTAAGTCTTAGCAGCCCACAAATAATGCCAAGGTCCACCCACTCCCCTCTTCCCCCTAGCAAGAAGATTTTTGGCAGCATTGATATGGATCACTTAGACTCCCCAGGGAACTGTCTCACTATATATCACTGCCTTTACTGCTTTCATTGTGAAGTGAACCATGCTTCGGAAACATTAAAGCCAAGTTTCAAAACTTGTGATTATTTTGGAAGCAAGTTGTGCTTTTACGCATAAATTCCAGGAGACAATAGAAAGACTGACGGAATTCATCAAGAAGCCAATATACACACATGGAGACAGTGCTTAAATGCAACTTTTAACCTTCTCATTACTCAAAACTTGGACATGAAAATGCATATGCAAAAACCTAACAAAATAAAAAATCCCAGCAAACCAACATGGAGAGTTCTCTTATTTCTGTTGTTACTGTCATGTAAAACAGTTCTGCCAAAATAATTCTCTTTATCAAGGACAGAGTCTGTAGAAAGCACAGAAGAAACCAGGAGTTTCAATCACCCAAGCACATTATAGCTGCCAAACTGTCTTTCCTGTTTAGACAGTTTAGGCAAATTTTCCCATGATCCATGTGTGCCTGAAGTCTTTGGTTTCCTTCCTAGGTTACACACATCTGGTGACAGTCTTGTAATGGAGATTTATGAAAATGCTTTCAAGCATGAAGTACTGCACTGTTGGGATTAACACAAAATTCTCTTAACAAAAGAACATTCCACCAGTGGAACAGTTGTTGATTACTGACATGCATTGACTGAAGCTGTACAGCAAACTCTAACTACACTTCCATATATCCTATGTAGAGCATCAAATAAGGACACAGCACCCAAGCAGTGTTGCAGAAATTAAACTATTTTGACAGTGCTCCCTAGTGTGTGTACTGTCACAGAAGACACATGGGGAATCATGCATACCAGATCTGATATAAACTGTGTATGTTGGCTGAAATAAAAACACCAGTTAAATTTATCCACATACTATCTCTTGGTAAGGCACCAAACTCCACAATAAATAACATTATTCCTTGTAGCTTGTCTGTACTTTGCCACTGATACGTGATTCTTAGTATCTCAGGTTTTTTAAATCTTATCTCCTCCCTTACAGAAACCCAAGCCAGCAGCCCTACTTTCCTTCAGAAAGCTATTTGATACAAGCAGACCAAAAGGAAAATAGGGCCCCATTTCCTCTGCAACCTCTCCTTCAAAAAGCGAGGTCTGTGCATGTCAGCAGAGCAGGCAGCAGTGCATCCCTTGCAGACAGCCAGCAGCAGCCTGTAACTCCAGAGTCCTGCACACAGCTCGGCTCAGCGCGCTGGCTGCGGGAAGGAGAGACCTTTCCAGCCCTGCTACTGCCTGAATCTGCCGGGCCCCTGGGTGCCTTCCCACAGCTCATCAGGCAGATGAACAGTGAGATCTGCCACCTCCTCTGCCTGCTCTTTAAGATGACAGCAAGGAACCAACAGAAATTTGTGCTCTACCTCCCTCCGCTGTCCCCCCCAAAAGTTTGTTTGTCCTGCTTGCAGTTCAGGGTCAAGGCAAGTCAATGCTTCCAAGCTTCTCCCTGGGCTTGCACAGATATCCAAACTGTGGAGGGGTCTGGAAGATGAAGAAACAAAGTCTGTGGCTGTGCTGTATTGCTGCAGCCCCAGGAAGCAGAAGACTGCCCCATATAGCCATTATCTTACTTGCCTTCTCTCACAAATCTTCAGAGCAGCGCCAGTGGCCATACCCACAGTGCTGTGACAGGCACTGTAAGCAGTGTCCCCTTTGCACGGAGGACAGCATCTAAAGATCAGTCTAGGCATCAGACACAAACCATGTAACTGTCCCTGCAGTAATTCCAGCATTTTTGAATTGCAATTCCTATTTTCCAGGATTAATTGCCCAAAGAGTGAAATGGGACATATTAGTGCACTCAGTGGTTATTCCACTGTATGTCTACACATTCAAAGGTGTGAGTATCACATGCTTCCTCATTTTTATACCTGATCTTAGTTTAAAGAACAAACAAGAAAGCAGCAGCAGAATTTTGCAGCAGCCTTGCTCCACTTGGGAGGGAGTCAAAAAGAGCTTTTGTTACCTTTTTGGTTTCTAATGAGAAGGACATTTTTTGTAGCACAATCATTTTGCAGTGCCTTGCAACAGACAATAATGCTGCCTCCATCTTATCTCACTTGTGGAGCCTGCAACAGAGAACATTTTACAACAACACAAGTAAGCAGAGACAGGACAGTATTTGCAGAGCTATTCAGGACACCAAAACCTACCAGCTTTTGGGAAGGTCTGAATTTATGGCCTCTTGATTTGTTCTAATTGCCTGACAGGACACAAACACAGGTAATGCCTTTTAAAATCAGCCTGCATGCAGTTGAAAATGTATTTTCCATAACCGAGAGCCACCTAATGGACACTGTCTGCCACATCTGCCCCAAGCGCAATTCCAGGCCTTGAAATCATCTTCATTGAGCACACATAGGATACCACTCTGCTCCTACAGCACTGTTACTCGGTTCATGACTTCGGGAACTGTGACACCTCTAAATCTCCTGAATTCCACAACCATGTACCATTTTGAAAAACAGACTCACACAGATTAGGTGACAAAAGCACACCAACAGTGTCCTGCAAAAAAGTTGATTTTCTTCCTTAACATGCACTTTTTGTGTGCAGTGTGTTATATTCAAGAAAACAACCTCTTGCTTCCCAAAAGAAGAGGGAAAGCAATCAAAATAAGGATATATTCATGGCTGTCAGTATCTCATATAGATATGCCAGAAAAGCCTATGCAGGTATTCTAACTTTTCCTGATCACACAGGATGAAAGATGATCACAGGTGCCAGAGATTATCCGTAGTCTGATGAATAACAGCTTTTATTGGTTACACTAAATGAACAAGAGACTGTACCCACGATCTCTGACATGCCTAAAGGTCATTTCTCTAAGAGATTATTTTTATGGACTGAAGCATTAACAGCTATTGTCTCCTGGAATGAAACTGAGTAATTTTATGTTTCACTCTTCATTGCTTAAGAATCAAATGGGCTTTTGCAATTGCACACTGAAACCCAGCACTCAATATTTCCCTGAATTCCTCTGTGTGAAGGAAAAAAACCTAAGAGGGGACATCAAAACAGAAAGCAATTAAGGTAAATTAGCACTGTCATTGTGTTCTGTTCTATTCATTACTCAGGTTCTCCCTCCAAGTTTATTCCATTGATTCACTTCACTAACACAGTAGAAATCTTTCTTTTGTCAGGTTAGTTTTCTGAGCAGCATTGAATTAGCATTGCTCACTTTCCAAACTGTGCATTTATCTTGCTCTCCCTGTGTTTCCAGGGCAGAACGTCCTACCTTAACTCAAACTAGGAAACCTCTCCAGCTAAAGAACCCACTGGAGGACAGACTTCAGTATGCAGAATTCACACACAGACTTTCTTTTTCCATTTTCCCTAAAGAAAAATATTTTCCTAGTATTCCTGTCTTCCTGTGACATCTGCACAGCCCAATCTGTGCCTTCCAAAACCACAGTACAATACAGACATGTACTTCCTGCACTCAGTAAGAGTGATAACTTCTCAGTCCAAAAACATGACTCTAAAACATATGCTAAATATTTGCAGGGGGAAGCAAGCTCTGGTTTTTAAGTCCAGTGCTAAAGAAAGGTGTATGTTTTATAACCTCAGTGACTATGAGCTCGTCAGTAGAGTAGGATGTACAATGCTAGATCTCATTGATAACCTCAGGAACACAGACAGCCTTGCAAGAGCTGTGATCACTGACCATGTGCTGAGGTACTGCCCCCTGAGGTCACTCACCCCCTACCCACCGAACAGCTCACAGCCGAGGCTGTTCTCTGAGATCAGGGCTGCCCTGTCTCTGCAGCACGCAGGGCTGAGCGAGATCAGTAAACCTCGGCAGGACAACGTGGGGGGACGACTCCACACATGAGCAATTTTGCAAAAAAATCTACTAAATGCCAGAAGATGCTTAAAGTCTGCATCTCTTCCTTTCCTGCACATGTTTTGTGGTACAGTGTACTAAGAGGGAGAGAACGTTAATACAGCTCTTTAAGTGACAGTTCCCTTGACTTATTTAATCCACTTTACACCACTGCTTCTCAGTGGGAATACTGGCAACATAACTTGCTGCAGCAATATTAATGATAAAATACAGTTATTGAATCAGAATGCTGTTCTAAAGCACTCAGTGGAGAAAACACAAGGAAGACAGATTATAGAACACACAGGGAAAACAAAAGAAAAATATTATAGAATACAAAAATATTACAGAATACAAAAAAATTATTTTACTTTCCCTTTTCTCTCACGATGAAGGAGGATTCATCTGCAGCAAAACAACAAATAAATCTTCTGTAAAGTTCTTGTATTCTTACTGAACCTTGTTTTGCTTTTCCAGTTATTCATTCCTCTAGTGCCACCGTAGTATTTATTGAGGTTTGCAAACAAAAACAGCTGTAGGCTGTACAGATTAACTGAATATCAACACATTTCCAAATATAAACTAGTTTTAACAATATTTTTACTAAACAGAAACTCTCACAACTTACATTTGGGATTTACAAACTAGTGACAAACTGAACAGCTTTCATAATTTTAAACACCTTTTTTTCTTTTTTTCTATTCTTCCCTGGCCTGATGAGAGACAGTTGTTCCCTCTTTGAGGAAGAGTCTTAGTCATTGCTAAAAATTCATACAAAGGACAGTATCACCTCTGTTTTGATATACTTTACTTTTTCTTAAAAAACCCCCAAAACTTACAATGTATTCAATTTACCTCAGTAGAATACCAATCTATTTCTTCAGGTTTGTCTGAAAATTGTTCCACCAAGTAAAAGGCAGGGAAAAAACCCATTAAATGAATCTTTGTCAGAAATTAGGAGCAAGGCTAGAAGTCACTTCTCAGACACAGAATGATACTGTACCTTTGGGAACTACTTCTGACTTTGGTTTCTCAGCATTAAAAAAAAAAAAGAAAAAAAGAAAAGAAAAAAAAAAGTAGAATGGGACATGAGCATGCGATAGGAAAGATGTGTGCTAATGTCTTTACAAACAATTGCTTGGGTGAGGGTCTTCACAAGGAATGGGTGGTAATATCTTTGAAATACGTCTTAATGCCTCTACCAACCTCAAGTTGCAAGTTTGTTACAGAACCCAGACAATTTGGCTCCTGAATTTCTGGGTAACAGACAAACGGGTCCACACGAAGTCTATTCCAGGATAAAACGAGGCTGAGCCCTCTGAAACCCCCAGAGAGAAACCCCACGGGGGTGTGCCCCTGTGCACTCCCTTCCTTTATTCAAATAAAGCTGCAGACTCCTCTGTCTCCTTCATGGGCACTGGCTTTTCATAGCATCATTTTCTGCACACATGAAATAGGCCATGATCTGTTAATTTGGGTTAAAATTCTACGAAGAATGTTAACTTTCAGATCCTCCATGTCTTTCTTCTTGGCCTCCTTATAGACTAGTTATGAGATATTTTGTGTGTTCAGTCTTCCATTTCAAGCAATATAAATATCCTCAAGTTTCCCAGAAGACTGGTGTTCCACTATGATCCATACACCATCACAAGCTTTACACTACCTCAAAAGAGTTCACAAGTGGAACTGTATTTGGGTTTGTGGTCCTCTCTTAAGTCCTGTTATCTCCTACACATCCTTCCTATCCCCTTCTTCCAGACTCTCACATTGTCCCATTATGTGCTTCTGCCTATATTATTAATTTCTTCTGTAAGAAGGGCACATGCATTTGGAGACCAAGGCTCAGGGTAGAGTTCTCTGGGTAACAACTGCTGTGGTCAGCTCATATCTGACTTAAATGAATCATCTGTCCATCAGTCTTGGAAAGCCTTTTCAGAAGTGCCCTACCCAAGAACAGAAGATTTTTTAGTACTGTGTTAGGCAACTTTTAATCACCTACACAAGAGGAAGCATGACAGTTAAACCCTGAAGCTCTTTACAGCTGAAATAACTGCTTTCAATCTGGCATTAGAGCTTTTGTTGCTCAATGCATTAGCAATCTTGAAATTAAAAAAAAAAAAGCAAAACACAAAAACCAAACACAATTGCCCATCTCTAAAGCACATGCAGAAATCTTTACATAATTTACATCAAAAAACACTTGTTCAAAAAACACTGTAAAGGAAGCTTAGCACCACAGCTAATGCTGAGCTAGCATGATCTGAAGTAAATTACTTCTGAGGAGCAAACCTGACACAGAAGAGGTGGTCATAGCTGAGTAAATCATCTTCTCTCTAAACTCCCTCAGACCAGTTCACTACCAGTGTATATCCCTAAGTTTTCCTGTGTTTATAAGGCACCTTTGCCTTCAAAATTCCTTGAACTTCTTATCTGGTTTTTTACTAGGTGTCTAAAAGAAAACCTGTTTCAAATACAATTTGAAAAATTACTCATTGACCACTGATAGATCATAAATTTTTTCAGAGACCTACTAAAGGACACAATGCCCAAGTAGCCACCCTTCTTTTTAACATACAGAAAAATTGTTTTGTGTTGAACAAAAGGAGATTTCCATTTTAAATACATGCATTACTGATTCTTACTTCTATGCATTTTCAATTAACAGAGAAGCCCAGCTAACCATCTTCAATAAATGCACACTGTTGTGCATTTAAACCTGTGACTACCTGCTTGGTCTGCTCTCAGTCACGACTAAAAGGAATGTTACAGGTAAAATGCACAGCCAAAAGTTAAATAAATACAGACACATAAAATAATGAGATGCATACTTCTGCTGTATAGTTACATTAACCAAGCCAAACTCGTCCCTGAATTGAAATGCCATCAATTACTGACTTTGAAAGGCAGTCACCTGGACTCTCCATCTCTCTTTAAAACATCATTAATCTTTCTGAAATGTCTTTTTTTTATTATTATTTTTAAAGCAGAGGGAGCTAGAATTTGAAGTAAAATGAAGGGAGGCATTAACCTGAAGTGATATAACAGAGAGACAAGTTTAGGGTAGTAGCATTTCTCACAAATGAGGGGTAACCTGGCAAAAAATACTTTCCTCTTTCCTATAGTTTCTAGTTTGGCCAGAACAAGCCATAATCCATCCTTCACTGAGGACAGAGTTAAAATAAGATCTCTTTCTGCTCTGTTGAATTTGGCACAGGAACTCTTTTACCCTTTGGGAATCATGGACACATTCCAGCAATGGAATGGGAAACGTATTTTTCACCAACCCTTTTTAAGTTATTTTGAAGTTTAAAAATTGTTTCAGAAAATGCAACAATGCAATATTACAGGTCTACTTATCAGGGTATTACCTTTAAAGCTTTTGATGAATATTTCAACAGAGTACCTATTAGTCTTTAAAAAAGGTCAAGGACAGATTTTCCTTTTACATCCCAGGGACTGCCAACTACATTCAGCTAAAATAACTCCTAAGTACCTGTGCCCAGATTTGTCTTGCATGTTGATGACATTGTTAGCATCTGAAATTTCATTTTGATCTTTGGGAAGCAGCAATGTGCATCTTTACTTTGCACCCTTCTTTATAATGGAAGATAATTTATAGTTGCTGTTGCACCTTTATTGAGGCTGCTCAACAGAAGAAAATAGTGGAAGAAAGGCAACAAAAGATGCCAAAACATTCAAGGCCATGGCAAAGAAAACAGAAAAAGCTGGAGTAAAACCTGAAATCACTTGTGATTTCACTCCAAAGTAAACCACAGGTTCCTTAAAGTGGGATGTACCTCAAAACTGTTGGGGGGAAAATTCCTTGGGTATAAGACACATTAAGCCCAGTCATTCATGGTGTACCTTTAAAATGGAGTTCTTCAGCCTACTCTGTATCTTGAAACCTCTCATGCCAGCACTGCCTCTGCTACAGGTGCCCCATAGAAAGCTTTCAGGAATGTGATTTGTCCAGCACAAAATAAATAATACAGCAGAAACAAAACTGCATTTTTTTGTAGCACAGTTTTCCAGGTGCACAAGAATATTCCAGGTTAAACCAGAAGGAGGAAGAGTGAGGAACCTTGAACAGCTGAGGATCATGCTTGATCCAAACTTTATTTACTCAATTTTCTATTTCATAGCAAATTTCATCAGTAAAAAACAGATCGTGTTTCAGCTACTCAAAGCTCGCAGTGAGGCAACTGCTCATTCAATTATTTTGTAATTAGCCAGATGTGCAACCATTTTCCCAAACAACATAACTCAGTTTTTCCCTACCTAGCAATTATTCTACCATATCTAACAATGTTTTGCTTATACTGCATTCAGCTTAGATGTGTTTGCTTTGATGTATACTGGGAAAATCTGTGGTGCAATGCCCTAGCACCTCATTAAGAGCAGCACAAAAGGGAGGAGGAAAAGGGGAACAGGAGGAAAACACAAGAGCCACCTACAGCTCTGTGTTGTGTACACATAGCAGAGGAATGACATACCTTGACCACCACGGAAACTGCATGAACAATACCAGCCAAAACGGCTGTGGGGAGAAGGGGGGTTAAAATTGCTCTGCTTTTTGCAAGGAGGGTCTCATCAAGTTCACTGTGGAAAGATCATTAACAGAGTCTTCTAGAAGGACAAAACATGATTAGTTATCGGGGTTACAGACACTAGGCAAGGACACAGTTCTACTTAAAGCATGTTTTGCAGAAAATTAATTACTTTTACAGCTGAAAATTCTCAGTGAATTCAGTAAGAATCAGTTTCTGCCAGTGCAGAGCCTCTCAGAGCAGATAACTGCACATTGACACAGTAATTTGAGAGAATCGGGGGAGATTCAGTGTACTCCCCATCTCTTTCAAATTAGTGGAGAACTGTATAGTGTAATGACAAAAAGCAGAAAAGAGATTTTGTCCACAATGATGTCTCTGTGATTCACAGAACAAGTGTGTCCTGCAGCCTGGCTGGTTGAGGGAATGGAAGCACAAGGCACCTGTGCTAGAACCAACAGAGGTTTTGTACTACTAATCAAACCTGGAGGAGGCCTCTGAAGGTTGTCCCACCCAAACAGGCTTAATACATTTTTGTACTGAGAGAGGGGAAAGCAGTTTTCTTTCCCTTACAGGAGGGCACACTGCAGCTTATCAGAGACAAAGCATTTGGCATTAGTCCTGGGTGGGGATGGAGGCAGCAACACATTTTACTCTCCTGCCCTATGCTTTTAAAAAGAAAATATTTTAGGCAGTGCCTTTCAAAAATAATTGACGGATTCCCCCTTTCCCCTCTCCCTCCCGAATTAATTCCAATAGTGGAAGGAAAAAAAAATGTAGCATCCTCTTTCAATGCATTTGAAAAGGAATGGGAAATACCACATTAAAAGTAGCAGAAGGTTTTCAGATAACTTCTCTTCACAAGTCACCTGCCTCACTTTTCCCCTACCACTTTTTCGTTTATACTGACTGCTAGGAAAAGTCTCTGGTTTCCCCTAGAAAAGTAAGCTTTCTGTATTTTATGTATTTATTTCTAAATCAACTATTTTCAGGTCACTTTGCATCATGCCATTCCTGCAACATCTTTAGCTGTCCCTGTATTTTGAGCATGGCCTGCAAAGATCAGTCATGTGAAGCTGATCTCTTACCACCTCATCCATCCCACCTTCCTCCACAGTGACCCTCCCAAGGGGCATGGATTTCACATGGTAGCAAGCAACACTCTTGCACAGTACATTTCTAATGTAGATAACTTCCCAAAAGTCACTCAAGCTTGCTTAACCAAGGCATATTTTGTTAGTATGAAGAAAATAAATGTCAGATCGCATTAAAGCTTTTTTGTGTTTGTCAGACTATTGATTAACTTACAGCGGGGTAAATTAAGAGGTCTGAATAACACCATCCATGCACTGCCTGAAGAGAGTGTGCAGATGTGGAGGAGAATCCAACCCCACTGTACTCTGGAATACTTCCTTATCTTACAGTTTTTCATTACAGCAGCTTCTAACAATGCCAGTGCAAGATGCTCTTTTAAACAAACATCTGGAACAAAGGATTTTCAAAATTGTATGTCACTACCAAAGAATACTTGTTTCCAGAAGAAATTACACACACTGTCATACTTCCCAACTGTGTAAACAGAATTTTAGTAACATGGCTGAAGCCTGCCCTTTTCTAAAAAAATACAGCAAGGCAATGGCAATACAGCAAGGCACTAAAAAAAACACAGGCAAGTCAATGTCCACTGTTTGCTTTTTCTGTAGGATCAAACCAAAGGTATACTCTTCAACCAGCACAGAATTTTTTGATGACTGTATAACATCTCAGTTGTGGAAGTATTTAAACGATAGCAAAATCTGCCATTTTGTTTTATCAAGTGAATAACCACAGACCTACCAGATGACCTATGGAAATAATCCCATGTGCCTCTTCCATGACAGCTTTCTATGCAGGCCACATAATTAATGATGTTGAATATCAAAATAATCTTCTTCAAGAGTTGAAGCTTTCATTTAAATATTCACAGCCTCAAGACTGCTTTAAGATAAATGATTTTATATTAATAGTAAAGGAGTCAGATTTACAAAGTCAGTAAGAATTCACAAGTTTTGCATTTTAATCACTCATCGCCACTGTATTTGATTTACTCCACAATTTCCATCAGAAAATGAAAAAGTTTTGAAGAATGAGTCATTCCTCAATGTAAATCTCTAGCAAGCCTCTGTCAGTCATGTTAGTCCTTTTACCAATGTTTTTTCCTGCCTTTTGACTGCAATGACCCAACCAGTTTAATTACTTCATTACTTAACGACTTCTGCAAATATATGGAAATATATGGAAAGTTAAACTAATACACACCAATTCCCCACGGAATAAAAGAAACCATTATAAACATCAGTATAACTTGTGAATTCCCTACCCTGACACTTTTACAAAGACAAAAAAGAAAAAAAACCCAAGAAGAAGTAAAAATCTGTAGAGGTCTGGAATGCTTCTACAAAAGGGTATGTATCTACAACCATAAAAGAGGGAAACAAAATTCCATAATTCTAATACAATATTTCCTTGGCACAAATTGTACATTCCCTTGGCTGTATTACAATAACAACCTCTGGGAAGCTACCATTCCAAAAATTATAGCTTAAAAAGAAGTTTCAGTGCTGGACATCTGTTGGGAAGACTAAGCGCCTTGTAGTTTTGCTGGCAAGTTTTTTTTTTACTTACATATTTATTAATTTCTAGTTTTCAGCAGTTCATTGTACCTTCACTCAACTACAGGGGAAGAACTGTTTAGTTTACAGCACAGTTTTATATGCAAATTATATTCAGTAGAGTCTCTACTCATCATAAGTGTCAACAGGAGAAAAGGCGTGACAGATTTAAGGCTTGAGATTTTTTCATAAACTTTGAAGGAACACTGAAATTACAAAGCAGGCTGAGCTCACTGTAAAGCATTTTCTCTAAGCATGTGCCAAATGAAGTATATTAAAGCGTTTTTTCTTCTAAATGTACTGTGAGACTTTATGATCCATTTTCTATTTCTAAATATTTTAGATAATTAGGCAAGTCCTGTCTTCAGCATGGAGTCAAACTTACTGTTTGCTTAGCTCCCCCTGAACTTAAGTTTGTTTCTACTCTGTGAAAATATTTCCATTACATTTAGTAACACTGGAGACAAAGCAAGTTTTCAACCCCATACAAATCAAAATTCAGAAAACTCAGAGTTGAAAATGAAGAGATATTTTACTGCCAATAGGAGAGGGGAAAGTCTTAACAAATCAGCCAGTTGTTGCACTAACAACACCAAATAAAGAAATTGTAGAGCTCATTCTACCCTTTATCAATAATGCATGGCTGCGCACAGACAATTTATAGCTGTTTTCCATCACTGGGTATTGTGCAGTACTAAATTAAGTCGACAAAATTCAAGGACAGTCCACCCACACAGCTACTGTGAGCCAGCCACTTTGAATAAACATTTTAAAGGCATAAAGTGGGTTTTATTAGTATGCTGAGACACAGTTCCTAGTGAACAAAGCATCTCCTTTGAAAAAGTAGAAATACCTTTAGCAGAAAGAAAGGTGAGTTACTCTAGTGTCTTACATGTAGAGAAACAGCAAAAGGGGAAATAAAAGATACATAGGTAATAGCTCAAAACTCTGAACTTGTTAAGATTAAAACATGAAACAAGAGAATTTACTTTCTATACTAGAAACTGACTGTCATTCTCAGAATATCCTGATAGTTGCTGAACTGGTGTCTGGTTCTGATGGCAAGAGAACTAAAACCCAAAGATGTTTTGGCGGGATTATTTTTTATGTTTAGGTTGCTCCAAAGGTTAATAGACTTACTATTTTAATCTTTCACAAGTCTTATCAATCAGAAAAGCACACAAGCCTTTCATCAATATAAAGAACTAGTTACTATAGTGAAATAGTTCAGCAGCATTTATATGCCAGTAAAAAAGTGAGGAATTGGTCCCTTCCACAGACCAAATTTACAAAAATATGGTATGGCACAAGTTTTTTGGTCTTGGTCAGTAGCAGGAAACTGGCAAGCAAGATATTGTGACAATCTTTTCATACCCAGAGCACCACTCCAGGTGGGACCCTCCAGGTTTCTCTGGCAACTGGCATGACAAGATGACATGGAAAAAATCCTCCTGTACAATGTGGGAAGGTGGAAGCTGTAACACAGCACGGCCGGGCAGCTTGATGGCCTTGCGGCATATTTAAGCACAATTAATCACCACAAATAAGGAGAGGAAGAATGAAAGAACCAGAGCTTAAGCCACAAATGTTTTAAGTTTGACAAGTGGAAATACCTGGTCAAATAAAAAAAGTGACTGTATTTAATTGTGCAGGTGTTGAGAGAAGAAATCAACTGTTTTCAGTGGTATTTAGATTTGAGCAAAGCTTAACTGCACTTACAATACAAGTATTTTCTCAAAAATCAGATCTCCCTTGCACATGAAAGTATATCAGGGACTTCTAACCCAACTAATCAGTGTGTAAAACTCCAATTTAACTGCTCCAGCAAGCACAGAAAACTCATAAAGGCCAGATAAAAAGAATAAGATAAGATAAACAGAAGTATAAAAAAACTACAGCTTAAGAATCAGCTAAGCAAGGTGATTGTTGAGCATTTGTATTTCAACCAGTCTGTATTTTAATCTGTCAGAAGTGCAAGACTTTCTCCATAAGGTTGGTTGCTGTTTTGAAATTTTCCCCTCTTAAATAGACTGAGTTTCTACTGTGAAGAGTGAAAATTATGTTTTAAGTCTGATGATATTTACTGAAATCAAAGCTAAATTAAGGCTACAGGACACAGGTTAGAGAAACCCCACGCAATCCCAATGAAGCAATCATGGTTTTATAAATGGGAATTAATTTTAATAAGTCTGTTGCTCATACCACACTGCCAAAATCTGTGATGCAATTAGAAGTGCACTGCCTTAATGATCTGCACAGGGATCACATTCAGTGAAGTTCAGAAATAGACAAAATGCTCTTGGGCCCTCTCCATGGAGTGTATCACACCAGTGAGATGCTGGCTTGGTAAAGCACAGACAAAAAGCACTGAGGTGTTCACATTGCTATTTCAAGGCATCATTATCTGTACAAATGCAAAATGCCTTGAGCACAGTGAAATGTGGTACATGCCATAATACCACACCCAGTTTTCAAATACTGTGCTTTGCAGAGAGAAATTAAGCCCACTCCTCCCAAGACTTGCTAAATTAGCAACTCTGCCTTGCTGAACTGACATTTAATTGGTCGCACATCTCTGTGCTGATGGCTATTGCCAAACATGCCTGTAGTCCCCTGCCCTCTGTAAATGCCCAGCGCTACTGATGCAACAGGACAGCTCACCGTGCCACCCCGTGCAGGGACAAGCAAAGATGCATATAAATGTGTGTGTGGGTGTAACTTGGAGGGTACCTAAAGTCAGAGCACCTGACAAGGAAATACCTCCATCCCACTCCTCTCCATATCCACAGCCTTGTGACAAGAGCTGACACTGTCCTGTTGTCAGTGACTGTACCTGGTGCTCCTGAGCTTTCCGAAGCAGTCGGCAGTCATCCCTATTGTCAGCTCCCTGAGAGCAGATACAAGTCTGCTCTGGATTTTCCAGCCTTTCTGCAATCATACTCTTCCTCTCTCTCTGCATGTATTTCCTTACAGCATCGTCCCCTCAATTCCCACCCGGTACCTCGCAGGGCGACCCACTGCACCCCGCTGGACACCCAGGCTGTGACTGCACTACATTACTGGCACCTGCTGCAGCACATTGGCAGGGCTGGGGATCTGCAAAGGCAACCTGAGAGCCCCTCTGGGCATACATGCACACATTTCCTTCACTTAGAAACCCACACTTGGCTAAGGGTGTCCACTTCCACAGCCAGGACATGGCTGCAGCACACAGCCACACAGGAACTGCAACCAGCCTAGTCATAGCAACAGTCAGTTTCCTTATTTTGCCTGTTGTAATCATTTCTCCTTCTGCATCAAAACCCTTCTTTACTACCAGAAAAGATAAAATCCATGTACAAATGCTTTTCCTGGAAAAAGAATAATCTGCAGAAGAGCAAGAGCCCAGGTACACACAAGTGAAGAACAGCATCCTCCAAGGAGGAACAGACACTGCTCTATGAGCAAGAACCCAGGGCCGATTCCAAAATGTGCTGGTGTGAGGCCTGCACAGAAGTACACACAGGCTTCCCAATCATGGCAGCTTGTCTACTGCAGAACCCTCTGCCCCCTTTCTGAAATGCTTTTACAACAGAGCCAGAGAGAGTCAGTGGAGTCTGGGTGTTTCCAGCTACACACACACACCCCTGCACATCTAAATGACAAGTCATGATGTGTAAATGACAATGACAGAGTAATGAAAAATGGCAGGAGATCTGCTTTTCCACACTTACTGAGCTTCAAAATTTAAGTAAAACCAGCTGGTACCTCCATATCTTTGGAATCAATAGATTTAGGAGCCCTTTACCTGCCCCATAAACTGGCAGCAATTCAAGTCCACATCTGTAAGCACCAGATTTACTCCACAGTCAAAAGCAAAACAAGCTCTCCATACTCAAAAGCCAAACAAGCTGTCTCCACTGCTTGTTTAAGCTCTGATTAAAGCTGCAAAAGCAGCATAAGAAAAGCAATTAGCCATCCCAGGTCATCACAATTGTCAAGAGACTAAATCCTTCCTCTTCAAAAGAGAAGTTCAGTTTTAGGTGTGCCTTACCTCTCATCCGACTCTGCAGCACACTGCAGTGTATGTAGCAAGGTGGGCAGGCAGTGACACTCTAAGTGTAAATAAAAGCAGGATTCAAGTGCCACGTCAAACAGCAGCTGTCAAACCTGAATCAATTCATGAGTCAGTAGCAAAGAGCCTTTACACAGCCTTTACTTATCTGGGTTTCCTTTCTTAGAGATTTCATTCAGGCCATTCCTTTGGTGTTGCTTTTAACCTGACCTTTGCACAGAAAGGAGAAAAAACAAATCTATATAGCCCTGTCCTGCTGGGGTGCTTACACCCAGTCACTCAGTCACTGGTCACCATTTCAACTCTGCAGCACTAAGAGGCCGTGCTGCTCGCTGGGCACAGCATAAACATGGTACTGACTGACTCTGTCAGTCTGGTCTGTGGCTGGTCTGCTGTGCTGCTAAGAAAATGCAGCAGCACTACAGTGCAGCTGACAATGCAGCCATGAATCCAAAAGATGCATAGGAAACATGCATTAATGAAATTAATGAAAGATCGCAGCAGCAACTCTAATCAAAGCAGAATGGTCCCTTTCCTAGCTACAGTCATGTTCAGCTTCACAGCCTTATTTTTCCTGATGGTGAATTGTTCTCAGCATGGCATTCTACGGGGACTGAAGACCACTACTGCTAAATAATTCTAATACATGGGTAGAAGAACTAAGGCATGCAAATGAAAAGATATATAAGTACTTAAGAATGCAGAACTAGTGATTTAGGAAAAGAAAATAAATTGCTTCTTCGTGGATGTTTCTTCAAATTGCATGGATTTTGTCTTACTGAAGTCAGTGAATTTGCTTATAACCAACAAATACTGATAGCTGGGTCCAGCAATACAAGACTTTAGGTTCATGTAGTTTTGTGCTGATTTTGACTAGGATGGAGTTCATTTTCCTCACCATAGCTGATAAAAAGTTATGCTTTTAATTTGGAGTGGTAACAGGATAACACAGGGACATTTTAGTTATTGCTGAGTTCGTGCATAGTGACAAGGCCTTTTTTGCTCCTTATACCACGCCACTAGCAAGGAAGCTGGGGGTGCACAAGGAACTGGGAGGGAACACAGCCAGGACTCGTGACCCCAGCTGACCAAAGGGATATTCCAGACCATATGGCATCATGCTCAGCATATGAAGAGGGAAGAAGGAAGAGGGGACATTTGGAGACATGAAGTTTGTCTTCCCAAGTCCCCTTTATGCATGATGGGGCCTGGCTTTCCTGGGATGGCTGAACACCTGCCTGCTCATAGGAAGTGGTGAATTAAGTCCTTGTTTTGCTTTTTTTCTGTGCATGGCTTTTGCTTTCCATATTAAACCATCTTTGTCTCAATGCACAAATTTTTCACTTTCACCCTTCTGATTCTCTCCCCCATCCCACTGGTGAGTGAGCAGGTGCCTGTATTGCACTAAACCAAATTAGGTTGACTAGAGACCAAGAGGTGGGACTAGGACAGCTTGTGGAACTGAGGGAACTTCTTCTCTCTGCCCTGGCAAAAGAAATAATATCTTACCTTAAAAGTGCTAGTCTCTACTTTCCTTTAGGCCTTTTAAAACACCAGAAATAATGCAGCAGATTCAGCTAATTCAATGTGTCAGCATTCAACAGCACATCCAGGAACCTGAGAGTCATCCTACAAGAAGAGAAATTAAAAGCACCAATTAGTCCATATGTTGTGCAATATATCCTGTGCTTAAAACTGCTGATGCCTGGTAGAACCATGCTGCTGAACAATGAAGAAATTACCACAAAAATGAAAGGCTAAGTCATATCTTGTTTCCAAGGTGAAACGCTTAAGCACATTTTGGCTACAGTACCATAGGGGGAAAGCATGCATCTTGCAATAGCTGTGTCACCCTGCCCTGCCTTCCCAATTTAAATCTTTGTGCAAACAACAGTCCATGTGAATGCACAGAAACAAAGCTCCAGGCATGTCAGGATATACCAGCCACACCAGTTACAGAAACACAGCAGTAAATGTTTGTAACCCAGATTAGCTTGAACTGGGAAATAGATCAGAAGCCCATGTGAGCAAAGTCTTAGCCCATCATAAGCAAGGATCTTGATGTATGTGGAAGACACATGGAGGCACTATATAAACTACAGGAAAAGGAGAAACATTCACAGATGGACTTGGCTCATTTCCCTGGATAGGCTTCTTGCAGAATTTTCATCTTGCAAGCACTTGACCCATACTGAGTAAAGCTGCAGCAGAGTGCATGCCTGCACCACGACGGCACACAAGGGCAGCTCTCCTCCTCCACAGCAATTCAGCAAAGATGTTCCACCACTACGGTTTAGATACTTGTTTTTCAGCTCCAACCCATCTGGTGTGCTTAATGCTCCAAGTGAGCAATCTTCCCAAAACTAGAGGCACATGCACACACACAACAGGGTTCCTTGCATGGAGATACCTGCCTCACGTTCTCCCACAAGTACATCCCAGCCAGCTGCACCCCGAGGCGGGCTGATGTCTCACAGCTGCACAATGACAGTGCCACTTTGACATTTGACAGCTGTGGAGTGACAGGCCAGCAGAAAAACTTATCTGTATCTAGCATGGTTGCTCCAGAGAGTTTTAAAGATTATTTTCAGGTAAAAGACACTTCTTATCATCCAAGTTGTTAAGTACTTCCCTAAAGTGTTGGTACAAACATAAAAAGTAACCTCTGTCCCAGTTTGTAAAACTATAGAGATGAGGGCTAAATGGAGTGCAAGCAAATCATACCAGGTAAAAATTACAGAGTTTTTATTACAAATTAATAAAAAAAATCTATCCTTGAAAGCACGGCACAGGGCAATGTGCCTATACAGATGAAGATATTGTTCTAATCCTACACTGTTTACAAATCCTTAAAAATGCCTCATAAGAGTTAATTCATAAACTGAAATAAAAAGTAGCATTTGAAGGGAAACTATGAGAGTCCATGTCTTTGGGAGGAGTGAAAGGGGAAACTAAGTTGGGCACCTACATTTGTTAAAACAGAAATCCAAAAGCCCCAAGCTTAGATGAGCTTTAAATTAGTATTCAGTGCTCTTAAGTTACTCCAAGGAAATGGCAGTCAATTTCTTCCCCCCTCCTCTTGCTAACACTTTCTCAATTAATTTACTTTTAATTTTAGCTATTTAGGTAAAATATGAATGTTTTATACAGGAAGTTACCTGTTCATGATACCTTAAAAATTACTTTCTTATAACGGGGGTATGTTCTAAGCTGATTACAAACATCACCATTTACATAATAATAAAGATTGCATAAGGAAACTTGAGATTATAGAAAACAAATCACATCCTTGGAGCTCTATGTTCACAGATTATAGGAAGTACCACAATCACTGCTTTTCTCTACAACCTCACTGCTTTTCTCTACAACCTCCTCCACTACACATCTGTAGTGGAATGCAGTATAGCACTTTCCAGATGTTCAGTAAATAGTTATACACCCTGGGCCACTGTTCAAGGCCACAAAAACCTGACTTTCAAATCCCTGCTGCCATGTGTTCCTATACCATGGAGTCAAGATAATTCAGGTGTTTCCCATGAGTTATTTTTTTTTCCCAACAGATTTCACATTCTGCTCATTGTCCCACAGCTAACAAACTCCCTACCAGGCACTCTGTGTAATTTAGCTGAAGAGCGTTTATGCCCACATCTGTTCCAAATCAGTCTGAAAACACAGTAACTGTTCAACACCAAGGGCTAGAACCAGGACATGGCTTCTGCTCCAAGATGAACTAGTAACAGTGTTGGGGGAATGTTTTCTTTTTGTCAGAGGGCTGATTGAAAGTCAGAAGTCCTTTGGGAGCTACGACTTATCAGGTACCTGACTGTTTTCCACACCAGATGGAAAGAATGCTTCTGTTTCACTTTTTACCCCAAACAAATCACGGCACACGTGTACACAATCATCTGACTCCTACACATCCAAGCATGACCAAAACGAACAACAGTACACCATATACCCATTTCTTCCATTAAGGGGAGAACAAACCACACCTAACAGGTATTAATAAAACCACCAAACATTAGAAAACATTCTATTACAATGAGTATTTAAAAAAATATATGTAACACTGAACAAAATTTTAATCTGTACAAAATGGATGTATGTATCTCACATAAATTGTTCTTCTAAATTGCCTCACAAATGGCAATCTCATTTCATTTTCAGCCAGAAAATTTACTCAGTGATTAGCATAACTGAGTATTAAGCACAAGGAAAGAAAAGCAGAAATGAAAACAAACATGGTCAAATAGTTAAGCAGAGATATTGAATATACCAAGGGACTGCTTTTACTGATAAAGCTGTAATTTTTACAAAAAGTTTTAACCTTCACAACATTTTAGATTTAAGCTAAACTTGCTATGCAACAGACATTCCATTAAGTCCCAAAGACGTGGTGTATATTTTTAACAAAATTGTCCACATGTTTCACAGTGTACTTCACCAGCCTGACAAGTTGCCTTACCAGATGGGTAACACATGTATTCCATCTTCTCCCCTTTTCCATTCTAACACTGTTCAACACCTCCGCCCACACACTCCTCCAACACACACACTTCCCTCCAGCAGACAGCAGCCTGATTCCCTTTTCTAAAGAGGAATTTATGCTGGCCTGAAAAAACACCAGCCCCCTCAACTGCAAGGACATGCCTAGATTGCTTATTGAGATATGCCTCAGATGTTGGGTCCAACAAGCACTGCTAAGCCAGCTAGAGATGTCCTGTGTAGCACCAGAGGGGTAGCTACATTCTTGGTGTGAGGAAGACATTTTTTTAAAATAAATTTTAATGGAACATTTTCAGTGGTGAAGGCACTATTTCCTGGTGAACATGTTCTACATTTTGGGACAGAAAGCCTTAAAGTAGTCAAAAACACTATTCAGCCTTGGTACATTCCACTGACAGAAGTTCTCATAATTACTAAAGGAAATAACTAAGGCTATGTCTGGGTGGCACAAAGCACCATGCTAATTACCGCCTCAGAGACACTAATTAATCCGGGCAGGGCACCGCAGTAACATGACTGCTCCACCTTGGGAATCTCCCAATGTTGGTGTATTGCCATTTGGATACCTGTCTCCCACCCCAAGCAGTCTCTTTCACAGGAAAGAGTCTTACAGCAAAGCTGAGCCCTTCACAGAGGGGTGTTTCCTCTCAGAAGCTGCGTGTTTCAGTGAAATCTATGATCTTCAGCACACAATACTGAGCTGTACACAGCACCAGTTCTTGAAAAACAGTAAAATAATCGATAAGCAATTACGGAGCATCTTCGGCTGCTAGGAGGAAGAATGTGAGAAGCTACACCTACAGACGGCCTCCTGGGCTCCAGAAGAAAAGGTTCGGGTCAGCATCTCAGAGGAGCTATGTGTAATGACAGTGGTGATTGTCTGACAATCAGCGGCCGCAATTTGCACCGCATTTTAACAGACACATTTCAAACACACCAACTCTACCACTAGTGTAAACTGTTCTTCATTTAGTAAGCTCCGAGAAGCAGGTAATGCTGTGGTCGTTAGCAGGGTAGAAGTTAAATTGTTGCCAAAGCGACTTTGCTTTCAACTTTATGGAGATAAGTCCTGGGCTAAAGCCACAACATTTTATCTAGTGTACCTGATGCCACCTCCTCTTGGTACCGAGACATGCTCTTCACGTACTGCAAATGGACTTTGATCTTCTTTTGAATTGTTAAGACACATACAGTAAGGAAAAACGTACTCAGCAGTAGCTTAAAGCACCTGTCCCAATAGGAACAGGTTTTTGAACAACCAGAGAGCAATAGGGAAGTGGAACACCTGATACACAAAGCAACCTGCAGCAGAACACAGCCTCATACCCGTTCACAATAAAGAAAAGCAGAGAAGGGTTATTTTCTGTGGCACAAGTAAACCATAGTCAGAGAAGTGTTTTACACTTCTGCAATGCAGAACACACAATTTCAGATACTGAAAAGCCCCTATCCAGTCCCCTCTTTCTCTTCCCCACAGATACATATTTAAAAATGAGTAATTTCCAAGACAATCTGTTCTTATGGCCTCTCTCAACAGACACAGACCTTCTGCAGAGCACAGTCCCATGAATTCAGGATTTGCTTGTGAGATGGCTCATGTTGCAGGTAAATGGTATACACCAGCTCACCTAGAAGCTGGCAGGCAAGGCTGGCTTCTCACGTGTCTGTCAGCTCTGCACAGAGGTCACAGCACAAGGAAAGGCAGTTTCACCTTGAGTTTGTACCACAGTGTTCAGAAGTTGGTGACTGGTTTCAACACGTAGGCTGTTTCTTGCAGCAAAAGCACAGGGACAACTGTCTAACAGAGTGCATTGCCTTGAGACAGGGAGAAATCACATTGATTAAACAGTATCAAAAGTCCTTGAGATTTTCATATTCTCAGCAGAGAGGACAAATACTCAAATAAGTCTGCCAGATGCAGCACAGATTAATAAACACTATAAAAAGCATAATAATTCACTTATGAGTAATTAAATTGTATTTAATAAATAGATGTTAAAGCAGTTCTCACACTTTCACACTTACAAATTCTTCAGCTCATGAAAAATAGAAAGGTGTCATAAAAGACACATTTGCTACCCAACCCATTTCAAAAATATTCACAAATGTTGTCAAAACATATGGTGTACATCTGAGTTTAACACTGCCTAATAAAAGGCTCTCTCCTTCAAAATATGTTTTCTTTTACCCACAGGCTGACTGTGAATTGTACACAGTTAAAGTGGCAATACAGGTGAACAGTTCAGTCTCCAAACAACAAAAACCAGTCAAGATGGTGGCAAAACCCAACAAGCCATACAAATGTGTGCTGAATCTTAATAGCTTCAGCTGTCACATCAGGTGAAGTTAACTCAGCATTCAGTGGACACCTACAGGTCAGGTACATGCTCCACTCCCTCCTCCAGAACCTTCCCCACAGAAACTGTGGAGCTCACACTGGGCTTTGTGGGAGGAGACCTTTGCTTGGTAGGACAAACAACACCCTGACACAACCACCACTGCCATGGAGAGCTTCAGCTGGCAGACAGATCTGAGTATTAACAAGAAAGGGGCAAAGTTCTGAAAGGAAACAGAAGAAACATCCACTCCAACAACCAAGGCTGATGCCAGAGATGAAGCCTCACTCTGGATCCGAGTGCTAGAATTCACCCAGGACTTTCTTTTCTCCCACCTGCAGGGAGACTGCTACACTTGGACTTCACCTATATAGGGATTCACACCCAATGACTGTGGAGATAAAAGCCATTAACACACCCAAGTTTTGTTTGTGAGGATTTTTTTTCCCACACATGCCCATGCGCAGGCAGACGTAATTCTTTGTTCTCTGACTGCAAAACTAAGCTACCCAATCTTTAGCCCAGATTTAAAAACATAGTGTATTTACTATGGTTCCAAAGCAGGATGTGTTTTACAAGGCCAGTTTAGATGGGATACTTGATGTTAGGCAAGGAATAGAGGGAGAAAAAGGGTGTCACAACAGAAGCACTGGTGTGAAGTTACCTAAAAAAGTGGTTCAAGAAAGAAGGAAAACTGGAAAGACCCCCAGCTAGCTATCTTCTCCTTTTAACTTTCCTTCATACATCAATTATATCCTGTATTGCATCTCTTATCCAGTTATATCCTTTGCTTGTTTACATCACCATATCATAAAATACTGCTGATAAGTGATACTGCACTTGCTTCCTTAAGGCAAGCAGAGATTAGGAAGAGTATGAAGGTATTTTTTTTCTTACTATGAAAAAGAACTGCAAAGGCAGGGAATGAAACTGAAAGGGATCATAAAACACTGCCTTGCTTGCCTTGTTCCCAGGTGAGATGGCCTCTCACCTGTCAGTGGGACACACAATGCTCCTGGGGAGAGCCACTTGCTTACTCCTCTGGTCTCAGCTGGACAAGGAGAGGAAGGAGGGAAAGAGGCCTGGAAGCTTTTAAAAGGCACAATATATTTCACTAAATACCTTAACCTTTAAAATTCAGTTAAAGATACAGAATTGATAGATATAATCTCCAGGAGCAGCAGATCTGGACCACTAATAACCTTTATGACTCCCAAAAATGTTTAGTTGCTAGATTTCAAGTGACAAAAGCAAATATCTGCAAAAACTCCTCTCAGTGCTCTTTCCCCTCACAGAGTATGAAAACACAGTGCTCCTCACAGAGTATGAAAACATTCCCCAGATGTCAGTCATCCCTACACATCTTCATGGGTGTAACACAGCTATAGCTAACAACAGGCAGCCGGTCTGCTCTAGAAGCATGCCAAGAGTTTCATCTGCATCCAAGCTACATCTTAGGGAATTCCTGTCCCTCACATATCTATCCCCATATCTAGACCTAAAGGCTGAAGCTCCCCTTACTTAGGGACAGGCAACATCCTGAGACTTTGAGTCAGAATGAAAAACAACAGAACTCACATCTTTCTCTGGCACCAAGTCAAACCCCAGACCAGGTCACTTCTTTGAAGCTTGGGGTTTCCATATGCATGTTACCTAGCTGCCTTTAGGGATTTTCAAGTGGATCTCACAACCATCTTCCTAGTGGTATTCTGAAGTTTATATTCCTAAAGGATGGGAATTCTGGAAGGGCTGTGGTAGACTAGTGTTCAAAATCCAGCACTGTTTGGGAATGATCCTCAACACTCTCCACACACTCCTGGTAATAGCTCTGTGGAAGTTATGACACTGAACCAAGATGAGAAAAAAGTCTCCATCATATTTTCAGCCTAAAGCTCTGAAAACACAATGAATTTATGAACCCCAAGCTGCACAGTGCTATTAGGTGGCACACTCCTCACTGCAGCAGACTGCAACCAGAAGGGTCCTCAAAAGTCATGTATCACTTAGGGCCATTGTCACAGCGACACTGTTTTCCTTGTGCAAAAATTAAAAAAAGCAGATATGACAGCTGTCTCATCAGATGTTCTGAGTCAACTGCTTGAAGAACAGCTTAAAATAAGGTTATTCTGAATTTACCTCTTGTGAAGCAAACTAATCCAGAATAACTACTGTATGTTCCTATGCCTTCAAGAGCACTGTGCTCTAGACAAAACAGTAAACCAGACATTTTAGATGAGAGATGGTAGACCAAAAAAAAAAAAAACCAAGAAAAAACATTTCCAAGGATTCAATGGCCAGGAAAATTAAATAACCAAGTATGTGGCCTCCAAGGAAAAGGACAGATTATCCCCCAGAGTTCTACCACCAGCTCTCAACAGAACAGCTTTCCCAATTGAACTTCAAACCCAATCATAGCAAGACATTGTCAGTCTGTCCCTAAGAAACAAAGCAGTTTGCCCTAGCATAAGGAAGACAAGGGCAGAACAAGCAGGACACAGGCAGCACTGGTCAGGATATTCTTGTCTTCTGAAACTTACCATGGCTCGCATATTCAGCAGTGGCATTGACCAGGAACTCTACTAAAGGCACCATACATAAATGGCAATATTTTTTGAATCATAAAATGGTTTGGCTTGGAAGGGACATTAAAGACACCTAGTTCCAGCCCCCCTGCCATGGACAGGGACACCTTTCAGTAGACCAGCTTGCTCGAAGCTCCATCCAGCCTGGCCCTGAACATTTCCAGAGAAGAGGCATCCACAACTTTTCTAGGCAATCTGTTCCAGCGTCTTACCATCCTCAAAGTAAAGAATTTTTTCCTAATATCTAATCTAAACCTATCTCCTTTCAGTTTTAATCCATTCCCCCTGTCCTGTCGCTACCTGCTCTTGTACAAAATCCCCCTCCATCTTGTATGCTCCCTTCAGATACTGAAAGGCAGCAATTAGGTCACCCTGAAGCCTTCTCTTTTCCAGGCTGAACAATCCCAATTCTTTCTTTTCCTCATAGGACAGGTGCTCCATCTCTCTAACCACCTTAGTATGCCTCCTCTGGACTCATTCCAACAGTTCCATGTCCTTCCTGTGCTGGTATGCCAGAGCTGATGCAGCCCTGCAGGTGGGGTCTCAGCAGAGCAGAGCAGAGGGGCAGAATCCCCTCCCTGGCCCTGCTGCCCACGCTGCTCTGGATGCAGCCCAGGACACGTGTGGCTTTCTGGGCTGGCAGTGCCCATGGCTGGGTCATGTCCAGCCTCTCACCCACCAATATTCCTGTCCTTTCTGCCAAAAAATAAGTAGTAAGACTCTCCTTACAGTATTAACACAGCCTGTCTCTGTCTCCACATACAGAACACCACCACCCCTCCCCAAAACCTTAAACACTAGATTTTCATGCTCACAAACATTAAGGTTGTAGTCTAACAACAATCTTTTAAAGTAGATTGGGGGAAACACACATACGCACAGTGAGATTATCACTGTACGTGTCTCTTGAACTGTTAAAAAATGTCACCTGCATGCAAAAGTTCCATCTACCCACACAGTGCATGAAACATGAAGGTCACTAAGTAATGTCAACCTCAACCAATTCTGCCTGAAAAGCTGCAGGCTCCCATTTGCGAGGGCAGCCGGCAACGGCAGGGGAGGGAGAGCACAGAATGGAAATGCAGGTGAAAAAGTCAGCACAAGCTTTGCAACACTGCTTTATCATCTCAGCGTGCTTGCAGGTACCCCAGGTCAGCATGGATGAAAAATCACCAATTTGATTGTTGCCCCACCACTGCTTCTGCCGAGCAGAGCTTGACCTGCGTGGGAACTGTTGCGGCAGTTTGCAAACAGTTTGTGCACCACAAAGAGACACCAACCAGGCACACACACACTTTAATACTCCTTCAAAACTAAGAACTGCTATTCAAAAACAAACCACCACTTCAAGCCACAAGTACTCTCCCATTTAGATATATTTTAAACAGTCCATTAGACTGTAAATCCAAAACCTACCCAGTGACACAAACCTGATCCGATTTCACTATTCCCTGAAAGAGCAAAAAAAAAAAACTATTAAAAACTTACAGGGCAGTTAGTCCACCGTTTCTCTCTGGCACACGGTACATTATTTAACTGCAATGCCTGAAACAGTAACTTGACCTCTCTGGGAAGGTGGGCGGTATTATTCAAGCTGAAACATTAGAAACATGCATAATTACTCTGGGTATTCGCCACACATTCTTTCATCTGTAAACTAATATGAATGGAAAAGTCAAACTGACACTCCAGGCTTAGATCATATCCCAGCCATCAATTACGAAAATTTTTCATGAGGTCTCAGGAGAACAAAATTTCTTAGGGCCAGAGAAATATTCCCTGAACTTAACTGTGCGTATGTTACCAAGAGAAAATGTCAGTGCTGCCAAATCAAAGCCAGGACTTCAGCAGGCTAAACCATGGATTTTGAGCTTTCTGCCCCACCACCGACAATACTGTAATTTTGTTTTCCTTCAACCCCACAAACTCACTGCACCCATTCATGTGGCACTTCTAAGGATGCCTGCTGTAGCACCAACCACATCCCACCATTCATCATCCACCTGTTCCTACAGGGCGATGCTTCACACACCTGTGTGTTGCCTGCCTGCACCTCACCAAACCCAAGGACCTTTGGCAGAATCAATCCATAGGGCTGAGTGGGATAAAAATCAGCTGGAAGGTAAACAGGCAGATGAAGCACAAAGAAAAAAGACCATGCTCGTTCCTGACTCCAGAGGCATCCACTTCTCACATCAGGGCTGCCTATGCTTATAGCAGTTCTCCCGTCACACCAGTCGTACCGAGTGTCCTCTGCATACAGCCCTGTCTTCCCTTCAAGGATAAAGCAGCCCACCTTTCAAGTTTTGGGTTGCAGAGCCACAGGAAAAACTAAATACTACAAGCCAATATTTACAGCTGGAGCTGTGAAATATACAACAACATTTTCAGTGCTTTTAAGGTTTTCAGTACTTTTTAAGGCTAACAACACAAAATGCAATTTTTTTCTGAAGAGAGAGAAAATGCTGTTCACAGGACAGGAACTGCATACATACATCAAATAACCATCTTCTCTAGCTAAGTTCTCATACTCCTCAAAATCAAGACCTAGCTGCACTCCTAACCAAGTGAGATGCAGCAATATCTATAGCTATTCTCAACCCAACTTTGCTGGAACTTCTTTTGATACCAATATCTACATGTTGCAGTTCTGGGGAACTGACCTGACTAACCCCTTGCCTACAATGGAACTTCCAGCGTTCTTGATTCAGCCCATTTCACTCTTGGTGCTTGGCACAAATATTTGTGGAATACAAGGTGCTCATTTCAGCTAATTCCAATCCATGCATCTGAACACTGTTCCAGCCAAGATACATTAATCATTCCAGAATCATTCTTCTGTTCTGCTTTTCAAGCAGTTCAGCTCCCTGCATCTCTTGTTCATCATTATACACTTCCAGAACATAGGAAATCATAGCAATGCACACAGTGAAGCACCTCTTGATATTTTAAGTCACATTTTGTAGTATCAACAATTCCCTTTATGCAGAATAACCATGTATATCAGAGAATACAAGTTGCCACAGCAACCTCATAGAAAGTAAAACTTTAGGGCAGTATTTTCCACTGCCCTATGTGGATGTATTTGAAATCAAGATAACAAAAATTGGTCAGTGTTAAGTTATTTTGACCATATAACCAGAGCTTGCTGGAGATTTTTTTGTAAGTTTTAAATATGTTTTTGTAAGCAATGGTTTATGCAGAGTGTAAAACCTGTGTACTTTCTTAGAAACACATGAAAAATGTGGACAGCTTTATTTTGAAGATTCTTTCCCTCTTCCACATAAACCAAAAAAGAATTAAAAGATGACAGAGTGAGCATCTTAAGCATTACCTAAAACATCTATTCAAAAGGTCTGAGGTATGCAATGAAAATGCTGTAAGTCAAACAAAAGTAGCTTGTGGTAAAGAGAGGAAACAGAACAAAGATCTGAGTTTGCACCAAATGTTGGTTGCAATCATTTAATTGCCAATGTTTAAGAGCAGGAATTTCTCCAGTCTGTTTCAGTATTTGCTATTCCAGTAAACACAAATAAAAGGAAAAGTCAACATTACAATTTTCCAGTTTTGAAGTTGTTTGATAACAACCCTCCCCAAGTCATTCTCCTGGGAAAGAGTTGCTAGAGAACAGAGCTAATTATGGCTTGTCAGTTAAGCTCTCTCTCCTTCTTTGTTCAGAAAACCTGGACAAATAGCTTATCCATGGATAGACCTGGAGGCCTTTCACAAATATTTTGTATTCCACAGCAAGCTTAGGCACATTGCATAAACATCTGGAGTACACACTAGAAACACGAACATCTCCCTGCTCTGCCCTGCAGCGAGTGTCTTCGTGACACTTTCATCAGCAGCAACAGAAAGAAAACAGTATTACTGGGGGCTTCTAGCCAAAAAAAATGTTGTCATGTATAGCCTGTCTGTATGCACACGAGGATTTGGGGTAAAAGGGAGGAGGGGTAATTCAGGTGCATAAACAAATATTCCAGTCTTCCTTCTCAGTACTTAAGTTTTGAGAGAAAGAAGGAAAGAAAGAGCCGTGTATTATTATTAAAAGAGAGAGAATTTCCAGAATGACTGGAGACTAAGCTGCTTTGGGGGGAAACAGTAGTGAAAATAGATATGCTCATATTTTCCCTAGAGGTGCAGTCTGGTTTGGAAGTGCTCTTAGCATACAGATGTTAAGACAAAGACAAATCATCCTGAGGTACTCTGGCACCACCCCAGACAAAGAGCACAGAGAAAATCACAGACACTGTATGAAACAGGGGCACCTACAAACTTCCCTGCTCTGCTGACCATGCCAAGGCCCATGATTGAAAAACCAATTGCTCACAATAGAGCAGATACTTTGATACCACATTTCACAGCATAGCTGGGCTGGAGCCAAGAATCTACTTGCTCTAGGAGCCAAGCTACATATAAGGAGGGAAAGGCACACAGTTCTCTCTAGCATGCTTTTCCCAAAGTCCTAGAACAGCAACATCTGTGCCTTCAGTTTCACTGCATTCTGCAGGCATCTCTGCAGTCTGTCAAGCCTAACTGGACAACTTTTTGTGTATTTATTTCTCAAATCTGTAGAGCTGTACCTTACTGTACACTACAGCATCTGCATAATAGTTGCAGTTTAGCTACCTCAAAATATTACCGGGGAAACAAAGTTTTTCTCTTCCCTGCTACTCCACTGAACTCCCTGCTTCAGGAGAGCACTGAAGGCTTCTGGTAAAAAAGACAAAAGCAATAGTGAACCAGTGTGATAAACTACCATTCACATTTTACTCCAAGGAGTAATAATTAGTCATTTAAAAATACACAAAATCCATGCATGTGTTGAACATGAAAGAAGCTGTCCTGAGAGCTAGATGCTCTGAGGTCACATTTCAAAGCAGTGCAGTATCATTCTATTAATCTTTTGGGAAAGCCAACATGGATATTCTGCTGCAATGTAATTAAGGCAGGAATTCCAGCCCCTCTGTTGTGACCTTCACAGAAACCCAGGGGTCAAGAGTAGCAGCCTGTACCCTGCTGCAGTGCTAATATAGCTGTACTATAAACAAAAAACCTCCTGCAACAATAGTACCAACAAGTTTCAGGGACATAAAGGGGGGACATGTAGATACACTCAAAGACACACTGCCACAAAACAGCTTCTACCACAACCGTAAGTGAAGAGTTGTTATTCTAAAGATAGCTGCAGAAATTTCATTTTTACTGTGTAGGTGGAAAAAGGTTGACATATTTACTTTAATGTTTTATTCTCAACCAATATCCATGCTTATCAAAACAGTAATTAAAGACTTGCTTTCTTGGAGCAATGTTCAGTGAACAAAATGAAGCCAAGGGAAAGGCGACTTCTTGCTGCATTAGTGAAGTTCTACACAGGGAGAGGGAGGGTTTGGAGAAGACCTTGGGTTTTTTAGCCCTTGAGCCACAGTAACTCCCTGGTGAAACCTCATGGGCACAAGCAAAGCTGCAGCCTGCAGTGACAATGCTGATTCTCGCCCTTCATACCGCAGCAGTCACGCCCTTTGTCCCCAACACCTCCCAGCAGGGACCCACAGGGACTGCACCAGCCAAAGGACAGCACAGAGAGGCCAAGTGTGTAAGGTGGAAATGGCAACACCCAGCTCTGCAAAGGCCCTGCCTGGTGGAAACTTTGACTGAACTCTACCCAGAATGCTTGGCATAAGCTGTCTGGGGTGGGCCAGCATCAAATCAAGAAAAGAGATAATCAGGTAGGTTTTTTTCTCATTCTTACCCTTTGCAATCTGAGAACAGTGAAAGAGGACACCACCTAGCAAGAAGGCTGCTAATTAATGCCTCCTCACGCAGGCATTGCAAAGCTTCTAGCCACAAAGTACATGCTTATCCAGGAATAAGCACTTGGTAGCATTTCAAGAACGGGCTTCATTTGTTTTGAAAAATGCCACAATCATCTGTCTTTTGAAAAAGATACAACCATCTCAGGATTTTCTCTATCAGCAGCAAGAAAAAGTGAAAGTAAAGCACCATCACTCTTACCTGACTAATTTTCAGGGCACCAACTTACCTTGCACAGTGAGTTTGGTGGGAGGTCAGCATGCCAAAGGCACAGATGCTTTCAAACGTGTAATGAGAAGAGATCTCATATCTCTTAGTTGAAGAAGTTTCCCTGAAATAAACTATTTCTGAACAAGTTGCAACAGGGTAGAGATGCCTTGCTGTAAGGGCAGGACCAGAATGCAGTTGCAAGTGACATGCCAGTTTAAGACATGGGTAGCTAATGCACTTTAAAACCAAGGAAGCAAGACTTTTGTTTTAAGTGTCAGTTATCTTGGATCAAAGGCTAAAACAAGCTGCATGGATATAGCACTAAAACAAGAGAGGAGTCACACAGAAGAAACAATGGAAAAATACTCCACAAAAAGAGCTGAACACACTTTTCATACTGTGAATCTCAGGCATTCTGCAAAGACTGCTCTGTTAGTACTATCACAATACAAATAACAGAAGTTCCAATAGTAAAAGTCAAAACTTCAGGCTGTCATTAGGCAGATGTATCCAGAAGTCAAGTATTCTCTGAAACATCTGCACTCAGCTGTAGCAATTTGCAGCGGCAAAGAGACACCACAATCATTAAAAATGTAAATAAAACATCCACCTGCCTGAAAAAAGACTCAATACTCCAACATAAATTTCTCCTTTTCATTTAGTTTATGACTGAGATGTCCTTCATTTTAGCTAGGACAAAAACTATGGAGTTACTTAAGTTAATGTTTTGGGTTTGTTGTTCTTTAATGAGGAAGGACAAGCTACAAGCTTGCGCCTCAGCCAAAGTACCTCTAATCTCATTGCCCTTTTCCAGTTACATTAGCAGCTCCCAGCACCACTTCTCTAGATCTTTGCTTTAGCCAGAGTGAAGCAGGAGCACCAAGACCACGTCTTCACAACTGCATGAGTTCAACTGGGCAACAGGCCAACTGGACAAACACAGCAATGGAAACGATGCTTTTTTTTGTGTTATCACCCTCTAGATACACAGAGCTCAACACACTGGAGATGTGCAGCCTAGCCAGATGTGTTTTCTCACACAAATGTTTCATCCCTTTGTCCCCATCCTTTTCTTTCTACCCACCCACACAGCAATTACAGCCACTGTTTTCCCCTGGTAAAAAAATAAAATTATTATAGTTTAAGTCTTACAGCACACAAATTTCATTGAAATCTGAGAAGCAAGAATATTCTACTTCGTTTGAACCTGAGGACACCTGCAACTCAGTCTCAGGTGAGCAATTCAGAGCCAACAATAAGAAAATGAAAATGTCAAGGACCAGATACTTCCTTGAAACAAACCAGACTTTGTGCTGGGCAAAGAACAGGAATACTATTTGTTCTGCTTTCTTTCCTTTTAAAGCAGAGACCTTCATAGTAAGATACATCACTCTAGGTTAATGAGTCCCCTCTTCAAGCTCTTCTCTGACAGACTGACTGGCTTGAAGCCCTTCTTTGGGCAGGAAATCAGGAAAAGGTCATTTAAAAGACCCTGAAGATGCAGCAGGCTGGATCAAGAACGCGGATGTCCAGAACACAGGCTGGGTAAGCAGCTGCCCTCTGGTTGATTACCAGGCATTTCACACCAAGGCTATTCCACCTTAACAACATTACACAGAACAAAAGGCATAGGGACACATTTCCTACTACATTCTGCTGGTTCTTCTCAAAAGCAATAAAATGCCCCGGTTTTGAGTGTGAGAACGAGGGTGAGTCCTGTACTTGCAATAAACACACTTGTGCACATTCCTTCCTTTCAGGCTGTGTACATCTCCACCTGGCATTGCAAGCTGTTGCAAGATGACTCAGCTTGTTACTGATTAACATCTTACTTTATGTCTTTTCTGTGTGCCTCAATCCAACTCTTCTCACATCCATCAGGCATCCTGACACCATGCATTTCTTTCCACTTCGCCCTCAGGTGTACCAGACAAACACAAACGCAATACCCCGGAGTTCCCCATGTACCACCAATTTTCTTCTCACGTCTCCAGAGCACAAACCCCCCTCCTTCAAGCTACACACTGCTGCAGCACAAGCCTTTCACATCCCCAAAGGCACTGCAGGCAGCAGGACAGGGTTTGCCAAACCAGATTTCCATGCCCTCCTTTCCTTCCATGTGGAGTCAAGAAGAGGTGTCAGGTCAGATATCTCCAGATGCCTGAGAGATACTGGCAGCTGAGCCACCCTGCAATGCATCATCCATTTGTTTCTGGAGAGAGGGCCTGGCCTTCCTGCCCAGAGAAGGTGGGGAATTACTTTAGGGTGATTGAGAAACATGGTACTTCAAATCACAGAGCAGGGAAAAAACGCATACTTGGGTTTTGGGTATGTTTCACCCACGTACAATTTTTATAGAAAGAAACCCCCAACCTGTTCCTAAATACTGAAGAGGATGTGTCCAGACTTCATAATGGGTCTGTTGTCTTGAAGAGTCATCTGGAGCTGTGTGCCCTCATGGACAAAAGGAATCACCACCCCCCTGCTCCCAATAGGCTTTCTTGTTCAACTTCTAAAAAGTGATGCTGCCCAGCCACTACCTCACTGCCTTGCACCCTGACCTCTCCCCTCCCACCTTCTCCTCAGGCATCAACACAACCTCACTCAGCTTTATTTCCTCACAGAACACATTCCCTAGCTGAAGACCACCTCCATCTGTGCCTGCAGCTCATGCTTCCCCCATCAGCACTGGCACCTGCACAGACATGTACACACCTGTCCCAAGAACAACACCCTACCTGTGTTCCAGGGAACAAAGGAATCCCAGGCACAGGATCTCACTCCTTCTTTCACTCTACTCCCACAGTACGGCATTGCCAATAAAATATTTGCAAACACACAGACACACAAGCTGTGAACACTGCTCAGTCCTGCCCAGGGGGTCTTACCTCACTGCATTTTTGCATGGCACGATGAGCACCTGTAAATCCTGCAACTCCCAGAAGCCCCGAGAGCAGTGCACAGGTGAAGTCACATCTCCACAGTGTCACAAAGCCTCCAAAGGCTGACACAGTGCCAAGTGACATGCAGTTGTCTTTCAGAAACAGAGGCAGAAGACGAGGCAAAGAGAGAAGTCACTGCTGACACTGTAAGCTTGTTCGCTGCTCTCAGAATTGTACCAGGAGATGAGCTAAGAGACCTGTTGACACCTGCATGCAACTTACTGGCACACCTGATCTGATTTCCAGATTGATCTGTAACAGTCCATGCAGGCTGCTCTGTAAAATTAGCAGTGTCAACCCCGGTTTTATTCGGGTTATAGCCAGAAATCACTCCTGTGCAAGGATCACTCCGTCCCCAAAAATATCAGACAATATTTACATATACATCAAACCCACAGTTTGGCAAAGAAAAGTTAATTCACCCAAGAGCACTTTGATCCTCTGACAAATCATTTCCTGATTAAAGCTGAAACAACAAAAAGGACTTTGGACACCAACCAGCTGTCACACTTGTGTTGTGAGCTGGCACTAAATCCCACAAAGCCTGGGAGGAAAGATTTAGATGGTGGGAGGGGAGCAAACTGTCTATTTGCATTCACAGCATGCAAGAAGTTCCTTCTGGAAAGGCAATTCCTTCTCTTGCTACCTTCTGAAGCAAGCTCACAGAACAGGGATCCATTAAAACTCACCAAAAGGAAAGCAAGCAACTGCAGGACACTGGCAGTACTGAAATATTGCAAAACTTGTTGGATGTACTACAGCTGGGGGTATCGTGTGGTAGAGTTTGTTTTGGGGTTTTTTTTTTCTTTTGTTTTGCTTTCCAAAGGATGTCTAGAAACTGAAAAATTTCCAAATGCAATGACCCATTCAAAACCTTTGGGCCTGAGCTGAGTGAGAGGAAAAGAAAAAATGAGCTTAACAAAGATCTGAGACAGCAGCTGGGAAAAGTGAAGGTAGAGCTGAAGTTTAGTAGTCATCTCCTTTTTTCCTACTAAAATGAAGCATTCACAGTTACTTGTAACCATAAAAAGAAGTTCTGAGGCTAGCAGACTTCTTTCAACACTCTCCATCAGATAGTCTCTCAGTTATTAATATTTTCCCGTGCTTCTACTGGCAAATAGAACATTTGGCAATTAAAGAGAAATGCAGCTTGGGGGGATGCAGATTAGAAGCATATTTTGCCACATAGTTCTGGTATGATGAACTCTTAATTAAAAAAAAAAAAACAACAAAAAAACCAATAAAACCCAAATATTATTAATCCAAGGTGTTGAAAGAAACAGTCCACAAAACGAAATAACTTCATCCAAACTTCAGCCTCATTTTAACTGATGTGTTTTATTACCAGGCTTTGAGAAATTGGTTCTACAATCTCATTAAATCAGTAGGCCATAATACAGAAAATAAAACAGAAGAGACTAACCTTTGAGAGGCTCTTGGTATGTTGGTGTTTATTAACTTAGTTTTACTAGTGATGCCATAAAACTGAACCCCTGAAATCCCTTTTTGTGACGGAGTTGTTACTTTTCTATTCTTTCTCATTAAAACAAGTTTTCTCGGCAGGCAGCTCTCAGATGTGCTGCTTGACCTGCCACCTGCCTGCTTCCAACGAGATCAGTATCTTCAAACTTCTAAGCACAAAGGGACCAACTTGATAAAACTCATGCCTGGCACTTTGAACCGCCTAACACCAGATCCAGAGCTGACATTACTGCAAGCCTCTCACAGGGCTCTGTTGTGATGCAAATAAAGTACAATCCCCACACACAAAAAAGTCATTAAACCGGAATTAGGAGTTATAAGTAACTGGCAAGCTGAAGGAAAAATCTGGGCTAAAAGGAACACCAGGGAAAGACCTACAAAGAAAGCGGGAAACAATTACACTTCGGCAAACATAAGGAGACAGGTACGAGGGCCGAAAGCTCTGAGGCCAGCAGCTTCCCCCGCAGGCTGAGCCGGCTTGGCTTCCCCACGGGAGCTGTGCACTCACATCACCCTTCTCCCCCCGCAGCCTGCGTGGGCCGGGAGCGCTGACAGCGTTTTAACTTCGCAGCCTCCTGCCCAGCCCGCCGGTCACCCCGGCTAATGCCAGCAGCTAGCCAGCTCTGTGTGTGACCCGGAGCCAGGGCCAGCCAAGCTCCCAGCTGCTGACCAAACAGGGAATTGAGCAAACTGGGCAGCGGCAAACACTCACATGCTATTAGGTCAGGAGTTAAAATATCTCAATGACCTGCAACTTCCATCATGAACAAGGGCTGATAAATGCCAGAGCCTTAGGGAATACAAACTCATCTACAAAAAAATCCCATCCAGGCTCTGATGCAATTTCTGGCACTACCAACAGACAGCAAGACAAAAGTAAGGAGGGTTTTCTTTCATTCTGAAAAAAAAAAAAATTAAAAATCATGACGTAAAATGAAGTTTTCGAGAAGGAATCCAGGAAATGGATGGATCTAATGGAGACTTCCTAGAGATCAGAGAGAAGCTCAGCATGTCAGTATAGCAAGACAAATACTTCCCCTTTCTTCATGGTAAAAAGCCATGAAGCTAGGAACCTCTTTGCCTGTAACTCCGTCTTCAACATCAGCACTAATCACCTCATCCATCAGCACCAGCCAACTTGAGTCCTGACTGGGGCATCCAAGATGAATTGCAAATCAATCATACAGCACAACAGCCTTCTTTCTACAGTAGCACAGCATAATTTATACAAGAATAGTCCCAACACAGCTAGGTCTATTCCTGACCCAGAACTGTATTCAGTCCTGTAACAACCCATTGTGAATTAACATGTTAACAGTGAAAGAAAATCAAGAGATTTTTTTAAAAAAAATCATACATAAATCAGCCTGGAAGAGCATCCACAGCTAAGAAAACACCAGATTCCTGCAGCAAGCAGAAGAGCTTATAAGAGCATGGGTCACAGCCCATGGCCAGAGGAGATGGCAGTGAGGGGGCTAATCCACAGCCCCCACTATCCAGCTGCAAACAAGAGAACCCAATAAAGCAAGCGTAGCACATTTGTGCTGTGACCCCTCACCACTATGTGGTTTATCCCAGGTTGTGTTCTGCTGAGAAGACAACAAAAACGCAAATTCTCAGACACTCAGGGACAAGGTCAAGCCAACATTCCTTACCAGAAAAAGTTCTCTCTGCACACTGCCAAGACGTAGTATGTATACCTTTTATTAGCCACACAAACTTTCTTTCCAATGCTGAGCCTTGAACTCGGTACCAAGAATAGTCCAGTATATCTTTTTTCATTTCCAAACTAGAACATTTTGTAAGACTGCAACAGCCTAAAAAGTCACAGGAGTCACCCACTGCTGCTGTGTTACAGTGAGAGGCAGCTGTGTCTTTTTCCCCCTCCACTTCCAATGACAAGAAAAGGAATTGCACTACTGGCTCATTACCCCTGCTCCTGCAACAGCCCCATGAGACAAAGTTCAAAACTAGCAGAAATTTGATGACAGGCTGAAAATGTGAAGCAAAGGACAGTTTCTCAAGAAAAAGTTATACTTGTCAGATTAGACAGAGGAGCCTGGATTCTGTCAAAGACAGCTCTTTCACTTCTCCCTTTCCTTTCTTCCATTTTTTTCTCGGTGACCCCCCTTTTCTGTATTGTCTTAGAGACTTTGAACAGAGCAAGCATTCAGGGGCAGGGTGAAAGAGGAGGAGCAGGCATGACTTGATGGGCACTGAACAAAGTGTGTGCTAGTTAGAAAAGTTACAGGAAATAAAAGGAGTCCGGAGAGCCGAGACAGAGGAATAGCAAAAGCATGAGAACAGCCAAGATCCTTCACAGACATGTCTGGGCAAACGTTCAAGGCCACGAGGTAAAACTATCAGAAGCCAGGAGTTACGTTATGCTTCTCTGTACTCCAGTAAAACCTACCCTGAACATCTCCAGGAGGGGATCCATGGGCAACACGGCAACTTCCACTCAGTGACTACTCAGAGATGGGAGAAACCAGCTGTGCTAGACATCCAGGACTCCCTTAATCCCTCTTAATCGATAAGCAGCTGGTAATCAACCTGAGTTAAGATGAGGCAATGGGCACAGATGGGCAATGAACTCACAAGCTTAGTCATGAGAGTGGCTGGCCAGCACAGACTAGTTAGTGCTGTGCATGGAACATGCTTTACCTCCAGTATCAAAACCACTTCTAACAGGATTATTTTCAGAATCTTCGTATCTCTGCAATGCAGTCAAACTTTCTGGTAACTCTCAGAATTATCCATCTAATTCTCCAAAACCAGTAGGAAATTGATTTCAATTCTTCTGAGAAGACTGTGCTGAAACCCGAATTGCCATGAGCTGCTTGGCTATCCCTGCTCTGGGCACATGATGCTCTCTGTGTGGCAGGCTAAGCAGGTGGGCAGAAGTACCATTTCAGGTATCTGACTTGACTTTACCTCTGCATTCAAGTCAAAACCACCTCAGCTATGGTCAGCCTCTTTCTAGCAAAAGCCAGGATAACATACTGCAGTTAAATCTGTACCTGAAAGCCACCATTGCTTTAATTAGATTCAGTCAAATCCAGGTCTTTGCAGTCTAGACACGGTTTAGCAAGTGCTTTTATGTGAGTAATTCACTGAGAGAGAACACATGTTAAGTTCTATGTGGAGCTTACCTCAGTTTTGGCAAAAAAATAGCTGGATTTTGACAAGCCAAACACGGCCCAACCTTATTCAAGCATCGATCCGAGGGAAGATCTTACTTGACAAAGGAAGGAAAATATTCCTCCTTGGGCCTAATGCTTTTCCGAAATTTAGCTAGCCACAAAAGGCTTTTCCATTCAGAGCAAGACCAATGAACAGGACAATTTTGCAACACAGCAGAGACACGAATCTTGAGGCAATACAGAACACAGACTCCATTCCTTATTCTGGCCCCTCTTGCAGTCTCTGTAATACTACAGGTTTTAGACAAAGGTCCAGAGATTAATAGAAAGGAAAGAGAAAAAGCACATGTGGAGTAACTACTGCTTCTGACCCATGGTACAGAAATACTGGTTATACACCCATTTACAGCAACTTTATGCAGAAATGTCAGGGCAGCCTTGTGGCTTGACAACTTCTGCACTGAAATCAAAGTGATGAGATACTCCAGCTCCAACAAAGCCAGTTGGGCTAAGCCTTAATACAGACACAAAACGGCTGTTGGCTGACAGAAAATAGTTACTGCTCCTAGCTGTGTATAAACACATTACTGCTATTTTTTACTTGCTCGAAGAATCTCTGGCTTAGCTTATCTTGTCTGAGTAAGACATGGGAGACAGCCCATTGTTTCTGAAGACAGGATGTGCAGGAAAGCAGCTTACATATCCAGCTGGTTCTTCCACGGGGCAACAGCAGTATCGCAGGCCAGACAGTCCTCCTCCTTGCAATGAGGCTCTTTCAGCATTGATGAAAGACCAGCTGTAACTGGACATTGTGGTGAAAGAATATTAGGCAGTTCAGTTAACAGTATGCATAAAGCAACCCATAAATCGTGTCATTTTCACTCAGAGTTGAAGACAATTGTTATTTTCTGAAACATAGTAAGGAGACAACCCTGGCTCACTTTGTGATGCAAATCAGCAAGTTGCTTGGAGGAACAGGTGGGGAGGAAAAGTCTTTCAACTGAAATGACAATGAAACTTCCTCCCTGCACAATGGTCACGGACACCAGCTCCAGTGGTGTCTCCTCCAGGACCCCACATTCTCCTTTAGCCCGTGCACTGCCAAACCTCTGGCTCCTGACTGCATACTCTCCTCACTGCTGCATCTGCCATCTCACTCCCTTGCAGGCACCAAGGAGACCTGGAACCACACGGAACAGCCACCAGGGTGTTAAACAGGGGGACATAAACCGCTGCTCTTCCATGAAGATGTAGCTACAAGGAAGCTTTTTTACCAAGCAGGAACAGCCTCCAAAGCAAAAACACCGTCCCAAAAGAAATGCGGCTCAGGAATGTGAGCTATGTGGGCAGGGGGGCTCTGATGGATATAAAGGGAGGACAGGAGCAGGCAGGCTGCTTTCACAACAGCGGCTTCCAAGCCAGAGCAGAGGACCAGCTTAGCCGCCTCCCTCATCCCACTGCGTGCAGGCAGAGCTCGGGAATGCGAGCAATGCGGACTGGGGGCCAGGGGGCTTTGCTGCCCAGGAGAGAGGGATGGGAGGGGGTACCAGGGGAACAACACAAGAAGACCAAGAGGCAGCTGGGGTTGCTGAACTGCTTTTAAGGGGTGGGGGGGGACGGTCTGTGGAGGGGTCAAAAGGCTCAACTAAAGGCTGTGAACCAACAAAGGTCCCTTCCTGTCCCAGTCACCCTGTGCTTGTGGAAACAAAACTTCAAATGTAGCTTTTCAATAAAACTGTCATTAATCTCTACCAGCTAAAACAAACTGCAGGCCCTCCTGGTTTTTTGGCAGCATTAAGACTAATAAATCCATGCACTTAACACTTCCTGAGCCAGAGGTTTAATACTCAGTTGTACATCACAAACCTCCTCTCCCCCAGGCTAACAAAAGATGGAATTGCTACAGGTAACAGCCCTGAAACCCTCTCAAGTCTGCTTCAGCCAAAACCAACAGCCATTTACAATGTGAACAATATTCTGCCAACTGCTTATTTATAAGATTCTTGAAGAACTCCATTTTATTTCGACCACGTTTTCTTGACCCGCACATCCCAGTCCAACCACTAAGTGACTGAGCAGTGCCCATCTGGCTGGAGCAGCAGCCTCCCAGGAGCTGCACCTCCCACTGCCGGGTCTCCAGGGAGCGAGCACCGACTGCATCTCCTTAGCACGCCTACCGCATAACTCGTGACAGTCATGATGTGTGCACAGATACAAAGAGGGGTTTGTTTTCCTTAAATTTCCTCAGTGAGAAGGCTCCCGGCAGCCACTAGTATTTTCGTTGGTGTGATCCTGCAGCATTGCTTAAAAAACATGACAGTGGGCACAAGCAGCAGTAGTGATGGGATGAGAAACTGCAAGGAAAACACAAAGGAGACAAAGACTCAGTGCTAAGTCACAGATGGGATCAGGACCAAGGCAACTTCCACTACACACATCAGAACCTTTGTCTGCTCAAAAAGCCCCCTGCATAAAGCAGCCCCTAATATCACAAGAACAAAGTAAGAAGCATAGAGCAACTTCGTCAGCCCGGTTAAACAATGCTGACAAGATACATAAACTGCAGCTAATCATGCCTACATCATCTCCAGCACCTCTTTGTTTCAGAGAGATTTCACCTTGGTCTTCCAGGTGATTATATCTCCTCCACAAATGTTACTGACTTGTCACACACAGAAAGCTGCCTCAGCAGGCTGCTGGTAAAATATAAGGAGGAAATGGTCAGTGATGCCAGAGTAAGACTAGCATTCATCTGAGGATAGAAAACCCTTCAAGAGCTTATAATCAGGGAAAAAAAAAAAAAAAAAAAAAAAAATAGCAACTTGAAAGTTTAAGAACAAGTTCAGCCCCACATATCAGGAAGGAATGAAACTTAAGCTAAAAATCTCTTCTTGTATTGCATTTTCTAAGTCTTAGATTAGTCTGGGAAAAAGACTATTGTTTTAAAAGTGAAGTTCTTAATTGAAAAATGTGAAGTGTGGTTAAAAAAAAAACATAAAGCAGCTTAATTCTAATCACGTTCCTGTAAATCCAAACACCTGAAAAGAGACAGATGACTTTCAATGCCTTAAAAAATGGAAGAAAAAACCAAAACCTGTCTCCCCTACTCAGGAACCTTTACAGTTTGGTTTGGAAAATGGAAGAAAAAAACCAAAACACAGCAAGAGAAGGGCTCTGAAAATCACAGGCTATAGAAATCCTGCTTCAATATAGCTGTATAGTCCCACCTTGGTTAAGCTGCATGATATTCCATAACAACCAGATCAAGTTTTGACAACTGTCCTCTGCTTGGTAAGGATCTCTCCAGCCATTCTGCACTCATCTTTTACTTCTGCTCTCTTGTGCACTTACACCACACAGAACAAAACAGCTAAGCCTGGCCTGCCAAATTACTTCTGTTTCCTGTCCCTGTTTGCCCCAGAAACCCAGTTACAAAGTTAACTCATGCTAATGGAGCCTGAAAGGACCCGCACTCACACTCAGCTACATGACAGGTCGCAATGAATGAACAGCCTGATTTTCACCCCGGTTTGGTATCTGAAATGCAAGCAATGCACACTGAAGTTATTTATTGCGGAATGGCAGGTACATCTGGGTGTATCTGTGGCTAATCGGAGTGGAAAGTCAGATTCCAGCATATGAGTCATGACCCACTAAAGCACTCTCCTTAAAAACAAAACAAACAAACAAACCCCCCACAGTCGGATTCACACCTCATAGAAACACCAGTTTCTACTCTAAAGAAATATTCAGCTAAACTAAACAGCTTCTCTTAGCAGGTATTTTGCTGTGTCTATTGTCAGATATATTCTGGGGGGGAAAAAAAAAGAAGCAAGGCTCTGGTCTAGTGCAGCCCTCCAAAAACTGAACTGCAGCGGGAAGTAGATTATATCTTAGTGTATCAATCTAGTAGCACTGCAAAGGAATACTGATGAATTGAAACAACCCGTCCACTAACAGGTGGATTAATAACAAAGCACTGGTCAGAAAATACCGACAACCTTAAATTGCGTTTGCCAAACTGCAAAACTGAGAAGACCTATCTGCTCTTTAATTCTGATTTCTCTTCTGTTGAAGTCTGGAAATTAGGAGAAAAATTCTGCAATACTGTTTCATTTAATAACCGTGCATGAGTCAAGTGCCCCTGCTTTTGTCTCACGATCAGTATCTTGACTGTCCTTTGTTACTTTTCCTATTCTAATTTTAAAACACTCAGAAATGTCTACATAAATAGAGAAAGGCTCCCTAGTCTGAATCTAAATATTACTTTCCCCAATTGCTACACTTCTTCGCAAATTCCCTCTGAAGAAATACTGAAGAGCCACGTAAAACACTCATATATGTATCTTTCTTTCGCTATCCAAACTAGATTAGTTTGGTTTAACTCTCGGGGATCAGCTGCATCCCGATATGCTGAAACAGAGATGAAAAGAGCATCATTTGCAGAGAGCTCACTATTGTCTGAGGTCCTTGGGGGCTTTTTGACACAGCTGTTCCAAAACAGCTCAAGAATGAGCACCATCCTTTTCTCATTTAACAGCTCATGAAGTGAATGAAAACACTGTGATGGAAGCCCCACCATGCACAGCCATGTTTACGCACCTAAACAAACACATTCAACCTCTGACATTATCTCACTTCAGGGAAGACTTCCAGCCATTAACTGGGAAAACAGTTGTGGTTTAAAAAAAAAAAGAAAAAATAGAAAAGAAAAAAAAAAAAAAAGAGAAAGTATCAGAATAGCTCAGGGGAGAGAATTAGTTTAGTTTTAAACGAAACTCTTAATCTTTGAGACTAACAGGTTGCAGGCTGGTAGCATGAGTAGAAAACGCAAGGCAAGGAGCTCTCCCTGTCTCACCCACAAAGCAGTGCTCCTGATCATCATGGGCCAAAAAGGTCCTAACGGATCAAATCCACATCACATGGCTTTCCAAATGCTCACAGGCTCGGAAAGCAATCACAGTACCATGATTTCACGCCTATTAATTTCTGACACATCCCCGTGCTACCGCTGAGGCTTCCTACCCTCTCATGCTATGTTGGCACNGTTTTGTCCCAGAGCCACACTAACATTAGCACCAACAGAAAGAAGTTGGCAGCAAAAGTGCAAGAGAAGAGCTCGCTGATTTCAGCCAGGCACAGGTTTTCTGCCCACCTGCAGCGCCTGTGGCTCGGGCAGAGTCACAGGAAAGAGCCAGGAGGGGTGGAGAGTGGTGGCATGGGTGCTGAATAAAACAGAAACATTTCTGGCGCCATTCGGCAATTCGGGGTGCAAAATTATCTGAGCAAATCTGGGCAGCATCCTTCCCTTTAATAATGACACTGCAGGATTGGGAAGGAACCGGAAATACTTATAAATCATGAAAGAGGCTGCAAAAGGACAGTTCAGTCTTTAACAGACCAAACGACATTATTTGGAAGGGGCTGGTGGATTATGTAAAGTAACAGGCGGTGCATAAAAGCTAAATCAGTGTTTGTCCTTGTGTCAAGAAGTGTTGATGAAGCCATACAATTAGGAGGCTGAAATGTGTGCACACGTGGCACAGAACTCATTGTCAGTGCACAGCAGCCACACGGGCTATCGGCCCACTGAGACCAGGAGACCCTATCTGGAGCTAAACTTAGGAATACTACTTGAAGGAGTAAAAAAGTAGGAAAGAAGTCCAGGGACTCAAAGTTTAAAAGTCAATGTTAACTAATTACAGACTCATACAAGACATACAGGTTTGATTAGCCCTCATCAGTCTTAGGTGTATGGGTACCTCACATTTGATAAAAACCTCTGGTGCAGAACCTCTCTACCCAAAGCAGCCTTACTAAGGCCTTGTCCAATAACCAACATTTTGACTGTTTGCATCTTATTGGCAACCTCAGCAGCAGTGTATCCCCCTCCTGCCAGAGCACTACTGTTTCATGTACAGGCACTGGACCCTCTGGGCCCAGAAGATGGTAGACCAGTAAGAAAAAGTAAGGTCCTTGGGATGAGGAAAGGGTACCTTTAGATAACAAAGAACTCAGCAGTAAATCCTTCTGGATTTCCACAACCAGCAACTTAGGGCATCCACAGGCAGGAAGGGAATCCTTGACTTCTTGACACATGATGAAACAGGTCTATCAACGTGGTGTCACCAGGCCAGTGCAGACCACCGGTCCCTCCCGTAAGTGTGGCCTCACAAACATTTGTCCAAGAAACCCAGTGAGGTGCTCCCACTGCCCTCCTGGACACCAACCACCTCCAAACACCACAAAAAAGCTGTCTGTAGCTCACGACATACACAGCTGCAGAGAAGATGGGAGAACAGATATATTATGCATGTAAGAGACTTCTCTCACTGACACTTCTTTGTCTTGAGCTCTTTGTGGCACTCAGCAACATCCCAGTGCTCCAGGACCACACAGACATCTCTGTCTGTGTGAGGAATGGGACACAAGCACTACTCCTGAGCCCCAAAGCAGGCTGGGACACCCCCTGTGCCCAACATCCTCCCCCCATCACCTTCACCAGAACATTTTCTGGAGATGCCTTGTTTTAAGGAGAGGCAGTTACAAACTCCAACCCATCAGGGCAGATATCTGTGTCTACTTCTGGCTCCTGTGTGCAATAGGGAGCCCATACATCCAGAAGGTATGTGAAAAGCAGTTTGGCTTCTGAAAAGACCAGACTGGGTTTGACAATGCTTATCCACAATTAAGTTCCAACTGATCTTGCCAGACTCCTGTATTCAGTCTACTCACATCTCTAAAGAATTAAAGGGACATTGAAAACACGCATTCATGATTCATGTTTAATTGTCAGCTATCCTTCCTCAGTACAGCTCTAATTAGAAATCAGAAACACATTTTTGAGCTCAGAAAGACACAAAAAATTGGTATTAACTGACAAGGGAAGCCTGTGGGAGTGCTTTAAGTCCAACAGGATGTCACCTTCTAAGTTATGCTTTAGCCAGACTAGTCATTGAGCTTAATACAGGGTTAAGAGCCCAGAGTCTGTGGCAGCCTGAAAGAGAGATCAGATGCTTTTGCCACCCCTCCTGAATGACAGATTTTTTTTTTCATTACTATCAAAGCTCAGAAAGCATTTCCCACATTCACTACAGCACATTATAAGCTATTTCCTTTTTTCCTCATCATGGACAAGTACATCCTTAACAGTGAAAAAGCGACTATCACCACATACATCTTTCTGCTATCTGGAGTTTGCCAGGGAACCTTTGGTGAAGTACAAATATAAACATGGCCTGAATCACTATTTAGATTTAACCACAAGTCTCAACACCGCTGTCATGACTGCAGATACAGTTTCCCAAAGTAAAATACACAGGCAGAATTCAGAATTAGAGAACACACTAGATATAGACCTTGCAAGTGTAATTCACAATACAACACTGCTAGGAAAATATATAAACTGAAAAAAACCCCTCAATTATGCCAATTGTTCATTCCTGACATGTATTTATTTCTCTTCAGGTACCAGTCCTTTGATAGCTGGGAACAGTCATCTTTAATCAATAATTTGCATGTTATTTCCCCTCAATATATAGCCTCTATAATGGGAGCAAGAGACAACTGTGGAGTGTCAGAGTTGACAAGCCTAAGTAGTTTCCCTTGAGATGCCTAAATGCCTTTTTACAGCACTGCCAATTATTCAACCATGCAAGCAGATACTATTAAGATACTTAAAATGAATCATTTCCCACTAGTCTCAAACATATTACGATACACCATAAATCTCAATCTCTAGTCAATATGAACTTATTAAATAATGTTCATAAATATTTTTATTTCATAAAGGCTTGTGAAATATGGTTATATACATAAGATTTATAAAAAATGCAATGTGATTTTTAGATATTTTTATATAGTTCAAACAAAAGACTTCTCAAATAAATTCTGTAAAAAATTACAGCTGGCATCTCAAGTCATCTGTAAACTACATTTACTACACCTTTAAGAAGTTAGGTGGAATCATAATGTTTTGGAAGTAGTTCATTGCTACTTCTTGTTGCAATTCCACATGAACTCCTCCTCATCATTACAACATGAAAACCTAGCCACCATATTCAAACATGTCATCCTGACAACCCACAAAAATTTTAGATAAAACTCATACTTGTGTGCATACATACACACAAGCTTTCAAGTCACTTTCCAAGTACCATGTTTCTTCCCTTTCTAAAGTGCAGATGAGAATTTGAACGGATAAACAGTACAAGCAATGACGCCTGAAACACCTCCTTCGGCCCATTAGTCAATTCCATTAGCTAAATGGCTAGGGAACAAACCCCTCAAATCCCCATGACCTACCGCTGCAACAGGTGCTGACACCACAAGAAGATCTGCAACTCTCCTCAGTTAACAACTAATGTTTTAGCAACTGAAAGCACGATCAGATGCCCATTCCTGACAGTTCTTCACAGTAGCTCTGCATCCTCTGCAAAACTGACTCTTCAGTTGGGTGTTTTCATTTCACTTTCACCATCTATTATTTAGACGTGCAGCGCACTGCAGAAATTGAGACGACAAGCTGTACCAGAAGCTTACAAACCTGAGAAAACTGCCAGAGTGAGGAAAGGCAAACGGATACTGAGGGCGAGCTACAGGACCAACTCACCTCAAACTGAAGTAATTTGTGCTACAAGAAATACCTCCATTGTGGGCTCTCCCAAGGAGATGGGATTTTTAAAGAAGCACTGAACTGACACCTAAAACCAGTTCATATTCAGTTTTCAGTCAAAGGACAAAGCTTTCTCCAGTGCAGTTTTGAAGGAAAGCCCAATCTTAAAAGAAAGCAGGTGTGCACAAATTTAAAAACTAAGACACCAGGGACTCCCGTATGTGCTGGAGTGCTACAGAAGTTTCATTAAAATACACTTTACAATATTAATTTCCTTCTAGTTAGATCGCTAGCAATACAAAGGGACAAACCACATTGTGACGTCAGACAAATGAAACAGAGTCAAATGTAACACCAAATTCCATTAAACACGTGGCCAGCAAAGCTACAGATGTTGAGGCACACAAGAGCCTGTTTCCACCCATCCTTCAGCCCAAGCTGCGCTCTGCCACAGCCTGGGGTTGTGCCGCTGCCCCTGGCGCTGCTGTGACCCACACTCAGCGCTGTGTGGAATGCAACAAGTCTCCACACCCCATCGCCCCACACCTTCGTGCACCAGAGCTGCAGCCTCCCTTACTCAAAACCAACAGAAGAAGGACACAGGCTGTCCCTCCTGTTGAGGAGGCAGTTTTGGGGTGGAATCCTGTTTCACCTAGTCACTAATATACGGCAGATGTTCCCAGCCAGAAGAGAGACAAGACTTCAAAGACAATGCTTGCAGCACGGATCGGGTGCAGCCCTCCTCCTGTCAGGCAGCACCACTGCGCCCTACTGGCACCCACTCCCTCTGGAAAACTGACTCTGGACTTGAAGACCCAAGCAGCACTTACAGGACTTGACACACCACCTGAACAAAAAATGTCAGGGCTTTCTCTGCACATTATGAACACTAACTAAACTAGTTTGGCCTTTCTAAAACTCACATTAAGCCAATCAGCCTCCTCTCACTTTTCTCGTATTTTCCTTCCTTCACAACAGACACCCACACAACCTTTAATAAGACCCAGTCACTCTGACAGAAGGGGTGAAATAAAAGGGTAAGATACAGCCGATATGTTTAATCAGCAAATTGTCGTGGTATCTTTTATGGCTTGCCAAGATACAAGGTTGTCAACTCTGCTACTGGTACGCCAAACGGGCTTTGCTGCTACTTAAATGTTTCAGAGCTTTGATTTAACAAAAAAGCACACTGTGCCTGACCTTAACATCGGTACAAGAGAAGGTAAACTCAGCTTGGTCTTATGTGTAACTCGGGGACAAAGCAGTCACAAGAAAGTCACTATCATTACTGAGACTTGTAATTACGTCTGAATCAGTTTTTACACGTAAATGTGTATCAAGCTATTGGGTCCCACAACGCTGTTTCAGAAAAATTAAGACTGTTTTCAAACACTTCAGGATGTCTTTAAGAGTTTGTGAGTTGGTTTTTTACTTTTTTTTGAGATTCGTGAAGAGCAGCCAAAGTTAAGACACTTTCATGTACTGAGCATCAAAGCCCAAGACCTTCCCCTTTAACCATCCCCCTACGCAAAAAAATTCTCTACTCTTTTGAAGTGCCGGCTCACAAGTTAGTGACGGTCCATTTGAACAAAGCACCGGTGAACAGTGCTCTCACATGTGACCCGTTCCACCCCCTCCTCTCCCCTGCCCAGGTGCTTCCCCCCGCACCTGGCAGCGCTTCCCTCGGGGCCGGGCGCAGGGCAGGGTCGCGCCTCCGCCGCTCCGAGAGCGGGCGGGATGCGTCGATGCACGGAAAACGCGCGTCCGCGCCCCATTGGGCATAATCAAGCGTTTTCACTCAAAACTAGGAGGGATATCAACAACTCTTCGCGACACACTCACAGACCGATCCGCCGGGACCGCCGTCTCTGCCAGCGGGGCAGCGCCGTGGCTGCCCGTCCGCTGCCCGCTCCGACGGAGCCGGGAGCTCCCCGGGGCCGCGGGAACCGCGCCGCTCCTCTCGACCGGGAGAGCAGCCGCTCCGCCTGCCCCTCGCCCACAAACAGCCCATCCCGTCCCCATCGA
>VWZP01007082.1:1014704-1083855 GCA_013396995.1 Dicaeum eximium
CCGTCCCGTCCCAATCGCGTCCCCCGCCGCTCCCCTCCGGGCTCCGCGTCCCGGCGAGGAGGTGTGGGGGGAGGGCTCCAGTGACCCCCGCAAAACTTCAGCTCCCTCCCGCCGCTCCGCCGAGCGCTCCGGCCCCGCTTTGTACCCGGCGGCGGCCGCACTGCGGCTGCGCGCTGCCCAAAACCCACACGGCGCCTCCGGCCCCCCCCGCGCCGGGCCGGGCCGCTGCCCCTCTGCACCTCCGGTCCGGCCCTGCTGCCCCTTCTGCATCCCCGGTCCGGCCCTGCTGCCCCTCTGCACCTCCGGTCCGGCCCTTCTGCCTCGCCTTGCCGCCCCTCTGCATCTCCGTCCCGGCCCTTTTGCCCCCTCCGATCCCCGGCCGGCCCCGCTGCCCCGCTGGGGGCACGGCGTGGCGGGGCAGCCCCGGCGGTGCGCTGCGGTGCGAGCGCCGGTGGCGGCGGCGGCAGAGAGGAGTTTTCTTGGGCCCCGCTTAAGAGCCTGGCTCGCCGGGATGCGGGAGCTCCTTGTCAGGGAGAGTAGGGTTCCCAGGCTGCGCCTGGAAATTCAGCATCCGTGGGAAGATCTGCCGGGGACTAACCCAAGAGAAGTCCGCGATGTGCGCAGGTTGGAGGGACTGGTTCGAAGCCCACAAAAGGAGTGTTGGCCCCAGCACGTCCGATAAACGGGGTCAGATCCGATACCTGTCCAAGGCTGACACACAGTCCAGGGCCAAGGGACTGGGATTCCCCAGTGGAGGCTCTCACGTGAAACGCTTTTTTCATGCTGGAGCCTGGGTAGAATGTGCCCTCGGGCTGCACTGGGTTGGATGGGGTCCTCGGCAGGGCTTTCAAAGAGCAAAATGGGCAACAGCTCCCTCTGCATTGTTTTCTGAACCTCAGCTTAGAAACCGAGTTTTTAGACTTGTGCCTTGGTTTTTACTGGCCAGAATAGACCATCTCTAAAGCCTTTTCAGCTGTGAAAGGATACAGTAGTCCCTGTTTTTCTGTGCCTTGAATTTTTTTCGCCTAAGGGTTTGAATATTCGGAATGGATTGATGGATGGTTTCTTTCACTCCTCCCACTCTTATCTCAAGCGCTATCTCCATTGCCTCAGGGCTCCAGTGTCTCCAGGAGCAAATGATTCAGAAGCTTTGTGATGATGCCAGGAAGGGTTTCACAGGACAGTCCCTCCCAAATACAAATCAGAATCCACAGGAAAGGAGTAAGCAGGATGCAGGAGACTCAGCAAAGTCAGGAGTGTGCAGAAAACAGTGCCTGGTTTTCTTTTCCAGCTCTGGATATCGGACCCTGCAGGCTGCTTATTGTGAGTTCACAGACCAAAAGGACACAGCTGTGGTGCTTTTTCGGGTTTTACATGTGGTATGCTATCTAATGCTGGCATCTTCTGATCCCTTCTCATTGCCTCATTTCTGTGTCATTCTTCGGCTCTTCTTCTGCCTTTCCATGGTTAATTCTCCCGAAGCTCTGCATATTCCCAGATTTTTTTTTCAGACATAATACCTGAAGTTCATGAATGGAGATCACCAAAGTTTCTCTCAATTAATATTGATTCCTGAATAGACCAAGGAGGATATAAAGGAAATTTGAAAATTTTTTTTTCTTTTTTTTTTTTTTTTTTTTTTTTTAATGCGTCACACTAANNNTTTTTTCTCTATGGACTACACTCAAGTAATGGTAGACAAAAAATGTTAGGGTTTTCACATTCTATAAATAGCTAATAGGCTCAGTGACATTTCCATCTAAATAATTTCCAGTATTTCTTCTGAAACCTCTGAAGCCATTAAAACATTTTAGAGATTAAATCACATCAAGTACTTTTCTAAGTAAAGCTGCTATGACATTGATGTAAACCACCTCTCAAACCACAGAGCTTTTATTAAAAAAAAAAAGGCATTTTTTGTACATTTTAATTCAAACCTGCATATTTTTGGAAATATTGGCAGTCCAAATTTGTGAACAGGCCCTGCAGCTCTTTAAGATGCTAACACCTATTAATCCTGACTGCTAATTTCCCATCCAGAGGCTATTTTTTTATGGCTGAGTTACCAACTCTAAAAAAAGGGGGTACTGATGAAAGAAGTAATCGAGATAACAGTGAGCACCACTTACCATTTTTCATATTAACAACCAAAAAGAAAGTATATTCAGAGGAGCAAACAACTCCTTACTATCAGCTTATTCATCCAAATAGCTGGGTCAGGACCGTGTTGTACCAGAAACTGTACAAACAGAATGAAAGCACTCAGACTGTGGCAGTGTACAGAGCAAGCAGATAGGACTCTTTCCACTTCTCCCACTTAATCCTTTCTTTCAAGAGCTGCCAGCTCTTGACAGTTGGAACAAGTGAAATTAAATAAAGAAGTCAATTGTTGTATTACCTACGTAAGAATGACAGAAGCCTTTCAGTGTGGTCATGCAGTGGATGGGGCTTTTTCCTTTGATGGTGCAATTAAAACCAGCAGGTCTTGGTTCACCCTTCAGCTCCTTGGGGCTTGTCTGGCCCTGCAGAGGGCTTTTAGAGTTCACTAACTGGGAGCCCGGGGATCTGCCAAATGGGGCAGAGGGGCGTACAGGCGAGCACACAGTGAGGAGGGCCAATTAGCATCTGCCCATCTGCTCCATCTGCCCTGCACCTGCATATAGGGAAGGCTGGGAGAGGGGACATAGACCCCACTCTGTCAAGCACCAAAGACAGCAACTCGTCTCTGTCTAAATTAACCCAGCCAAAGCCTCCAGGAGAAAGGAGGATGAAGAGGTGAATGTGTTGCTACTGTTTCACGGGTGTGAGCCATGAGGTGCAGGTTCCTCCTTTCCAGCTGGGCACTGGCACTGGCTTTGTCGCTGTCAGAGATGCCTGTGCAGCTCCCACCTGGGGCTGTGGTAGTGAGTGTTTGCCTTGCTCAGCCTAAGCACCAGCACGAGACACTGAGCTGGGAACAGGTGCTTTTGCAGGGCTTTTCTAGGATGCTTTTTATTTGGGATCTGCTCTGCCAGGTAGGAAGTCTGGACTATTTAAAATTTAGAGAAAAAGTCCCTACCACCCCAAAAACAGCCCAAACCCACCTATTTCCTTCAAAAAGTCAGATGTCTCGTGTCTGTGGGTAGGAAATTTTAAGTGGCATGTCTGGAAGTAAGTAAAAGTAATACTTTGAAGAGAGAGAACACATTGTATTTTTCCATGGTCTGGTCCAGATAAATATTGTGGTATGCTTTGACAGACATTTCAGATACAGATAAACCCTATGTATACATAGAGCATGTGTTAAAACCAAGAAGGACTTAAGAGAAATCATCCTGCCCCTGAAATCATTTCTGCAGTGGGTTGAGCAGAGGCTCAGGCAGAGTGAGCTCTCAGGGATTTTCAGGCCCCATCCTTCTGCATTTTAACACTTCCCATGCCTGAAAAGTGCTTTTTGTTGGAAATCCCAACAAAATCACAGCTTTCTCAGGAGCCACTGGGTCAGTCACATCAGCATCCCCTGTGCTGCAAGTGCCCCTGAGTGCAGGTGATTTGCAGGGTACATTTAGAGGCATGTTGCATCAACCCTGTTCTCAGCTGTGGCCCACTTTTGTGAAAGTGTGGAAGGAAGGGGCATCAGACATTCCCTCTGCTGCTGTATTTGGCAGCAATTTTTTACTTTGCTGCCACTGTAGAGGAGCACAAGAGGTCATAGTTAACTTAGATGAGCTGCCTTAGGTCTTCCTTAGATTGCAATGTATGTCTATGGTTCCACAGAAAGCAGCTCCTCAGCACCCTAACTCATAAATTGCATAACTTCCCTTCTCCCACCTTTCTCCAACCTCAGATAATTGGATACTGACAGTTCCACAAGGCTCACAGCTCCAGGGAAGTCCCTTAAGCCACAGCAAACTTCACCCGATTTGTAGAGGTAGTGGAGACAGTCCTGGCATATAAAAAAACCCAATCATATGAAAATTTTATAAAAAGAATAATTCTGATTTTGCTAAACAAAACAAAAAGTTGAAATGTTCTTTCCATAGGAAATGGTAATGTTTTCCTATAGCTTATTCTGTCTATCCTAGAAATATCACTTACCTGAAAAAAAACATGTATTTCTTTTTTATCCAAAAGGAAGATTTGGCATGTAGGAAGTGGTGTTCAAGCACCCACCTAATAACGGCCAGAACAGAGTGACCTTCCCACCCTTTCCCCCCAGGCCCTCCCACCTTTGTGGTGTGTTGTACAGAGAGGGGCTAAGCAGGGCAGGGCTGTGCTGCTGGAGTATCCCTCATCAAAGACCTCTGGTGCACCCCTGCCTCTGAAGGACACTGTGAAGTGCTGATTATTGCCAAGCAGCTGCCAATGCCAAAGCTGGGTAGCAGCCTAAGGAATTAAATAAAACCCCATTTAAGAAATACTGAACGTTTGCAGTCGTGACTGTTCTGCACACCACAGTGAAAAGCAGGGGTAATGCATTGCACTGTGTGAATGGCCCCACGCAGTGGGCATGGCAGCTGAGAGGCAGAGTAATCCTCTCCACTGCAAGCCTGGGAAAGCCCAGCTTTTTCTCTCTTGTGCATCTGCTGTTCCGACTTACTTTTAGGGATGCAGGAGTTTCAGTAGATGCACATTCTGTCTGTCTTTTCTCAGCACAGGACACCACTGGCAATTCACACTGCATGGCTGGTTTCTGCAGAGCCCCATCTGCAAAGGAGGGATGTTACACAAACACAAGAGAAGGCAGGGCATTTTTTCCACCCTGGTTTAGGGCTCACATCAGTGGCAGCAGGGAAAAAACACCACACGCTTGCCTGCGAGTCCAGAACGAAATGAAAGAATGCAGCAGGGCACCTGATTTTCCATGACCAGAGTTTTCAGTGCTGGAGGGTATGTGTTGCTGTTTGCCACACATTGTCTTGGATCTCAGCATTAGGCCTATGGATATTTGAGGCAGAACAGTGTTCTTGATTTGTGCATGAATGCACAAGAATGCAACTCCAGAAATCATTTACTAGATGAAACATACACTTGCCTTTCCCCTTACCTTTGGAGAAGCAGTGTCAAAATATGCTCCCCAAGGTTTGAGCAATTCTAATATGACAGAGGAGAAAGTTGCCACCAAACTTTTGTCCCTGAAATATTTTAAAGAGTGCTTGATTCCCCTGGGCTCCCAGACCTTTATTTTTGAGCAGGATGAGGAGGCCACTGCAGTTTAATGTAGTTGTATCATCAGTATAATACAGTTGTACAACCAAGCTCAATCTCTGCAAAAGGCCTTACTTGGACTTGATGCCTGTCATGATTCATCTGAGAGATTATTAGAATAATTTCCTTAATGGATATGTGCATACAGCAACTGGGGTTTTGAACTACATTGGAGAATCATGCTGAAACCTAAAATTATCACCAAAGGTCTCTTTGGATGCCTGTGCTGGGAGAGATGAGCACGTCTGCATGACAGCTTGTGAGAGGCAGAGTTGGCCTGAATGAGGCTGGATATTCACAGGATGCCTGTCTTACATGCCAGGGCAGGGAGAAAATATTTTACAGCACCCCAGAAGCAAATTTCAGGCTATAGTTAAAGGCAAAACAACATCTGTAGGAAAAAAGCAGGACAGAAAAACCATTGGCAATTTCTTGCTGGAACAAGAAAAGTATAAAATCAACTCCCGAAGTTTGACTCATTTGATGCAATCCTAAATTTATGCATGTTCATGCCAAGGAATAGGAGAATGAGGAAACTAATGACCCCAGCATTCATTTCCCTCATGCACAGGTCATTGGAGGAGTTTCTCCTTCATTGTGGAGATAGGTAGGATACAGGTAAGTGCTATTATTTTCTGCATAGAAAATTTGTTTACTTTGTACAGATGATGATTTGATTTCAGCTGTCCTCTTAGAATGGTGTTTCTCAACCTTCGTTCTACCTTCAAATTAATGAGAGGATTTTAACTTAGAGTATCTTTATTTTTTAAGAAATATGATTAGGATATTGAGGGCCTTAACTGCAAAAATGCAAGAAAAAACTTGATGTACTTGGGCGTTTTCTTGAGAAGGGTGGTGGATCTTCTGTTCTCACCTGCTGACTGATTTAACAAATAAGGGTTCATCTGTTGGTCATTTAATGGTGACTCTCAACACTAAAGGTCTCATCGTGACTAGACATCAAGCTGAAGAAGACCTTTTGTTCCTGTTTGGAAGACGCCAGTGGGAAGCTGCTTTGCAGAGGCTAGGGACAGTTTAAGAGGCTGGGGACAGTTTATTTGTTCTTCAAATGCATGCCATGCTGATTAATCTGTGCTTTATAGCACTGGTTGTGGGTGTAGATCCTCTCTTGTAACTTACAAAGATTTTTCATCCTGAAGCATCCAATACTGGCTGTTGCACCAGCAGGGGTACAACATGCCTGATGTAAAAATAATGTATTTGTGTTTCAGTGAGCTCATGATTAGCAGTGTAAGCCTTCAGCCTTCAGATGTACCTACTGCCAACACAAGCTGGTACAGACAGTAAGTACAGATCCATCCATTAAACTAAACCATTGCTTTGTTTTGGTAGCCAGATATCTATTATTTTGGTAGCCAGATGGGGACTGTTTGGAAGAGAACTGCTGAAGTTAAAGGAGGATTAAACAAGTTCTAGTTTTGCAACCACAAGTACTTTATGTTAAATGCTTTTCTTTACGAGGCTGTGGGAATGATCAGCATTGTAGAAAGGCTCAGGTAGCCTTTCTAGGAAGATTTTCTTCACCATGGCAACACCGAGTGCTCTCACAGCAGCTGGTGCCACAGGGCCCATGCCCTGGTGATGGTGCTTGCCTTGTGAGCAGGATCCCAGAGCTGCAAAGCCACTGGGGGTACATTTGGGTGCATCCTTCACCAATTAGCAATACAGAAAAATCACCAGTGAACCAAAACTAGTGGAAATAAAGGGACATGCTGCAATGCCCTCTGTTTCCTCAAACTGTGCCTGTGACTTTGTTTCCAAGCTATGTAATTTCCATCCACAGCACCCCTTTTGTGCATAGGATGTGGAACCAGTTGTCACTCCTGGCACCCATTACTGCAGGAGATATGCAGGCCTGTGTCACTCCTCCTAAACAGCCTGAATCCTCTCCTGGAAGCAGCAATCCCAAGTTTATTCTGCCTCCTTCAAAGGAGGGATGTGAAAGCAGTGTGCCTTTTATTTATTGCTTTTGCAGTTTCCCAGTTCTTGGTGTAAGCTAGCAAAATCCAGGAAGTCAGCACTAAAAACAATCAAAACAAAATTAAATAAAACAAACCCCATAAAATCAACAAACAAACAAACACAGCTCACCAAATCCACAAAAGCCCCACAAAAAACAAGAACGTTTTTATTAGGAAATAAATTAGATTTTTCTCTATTTTATTTATTTGTTTAAATATTTTGCAATTGCTTTTTGCCTGACAGCTGCCATTAGTGCACAACAGTCCTCAGTTTGTTGCTGAGTGTCCCACATGGTCTAGAAAGTGAGATGCATTCAGCAATTTACCCTGCCCTTTTAAAGTACTGCTTCCTTTGTTCCCAGCAATGTTGGTGTTTTGATCTTTTCCTCTCTGATTGCTTATTAATGGATGGATTTCTTTCACTCAGCTGCAGCCTTTGTCCTAGGCTGCATTGGGCCTTGGGGGCAACTGGGTTTCCCAAAAACCTGAGCTGAGCAACCCTTTTTACACATCCTATATGGTCTTTAATCTGCCACAGATTACAAGAGTTTTGCTCTTCCTAAATTAGTCAATGGTTGAAGCCTCTTACATAAACCAACCTCTTTGACATATTTTAGACACTGATGATTTATTATTATTTTCCCAGTGTTAAATGCTGGCAGTATGAAGTACAGCAAAGATGCCATCCTTCCAGGCTGCTAACAAATCTCCAGCCTCTGAGGCAAATGCTATCAACTTAATTTTTGTAAAGTTGTCCTTGCTCACAGCCCCTTCCCCTTCTCCCTTCCCCTTCCCTTTCTTCTCCTGGGAAAGATGCCTCCTCAAGGGTTTAGATTTGAGCCCAGGATTTTATGCCTTAACTCAAAAAGGAACACGCTCCTTTGGAGCACTTCCAACCCTTTTTTGATACCTGAGAAGGGACTGTTCATCTCTTGAAAAGCCGACTGCAAATAAATGAAGGGATAGGGTTTTGTGCGTACTTCCTTTCTTCACTATGTATTAAGGCCAGAAACACTTGTTTGCTTGAGGTTCTTAAGATTTTAAGATGGCTTTCTGGCACTTTCAGATTCTAAGTGTATCAGTAGTGCTAAGCTTGCTTTTGTTTGTTTGTTTGTTTGTTTCCATTGAGCTCTTCTTGGGGAAAAGAAAATTGCACAGATGTACGCATTTGGGAAAGTCAGAAATGTGTGATAGGAAATCTTCCCTTACAATTGTTTTACATGTGTTTATTAAATGCACAAGACTTAGCCCTCTCCCCATCCAGCTGAAATACCTTGTCCCTTTGGTTATTTAATTTTTGTTTGTTATTTGCATCCTACCAGGCTTTCTAAATTATTCTTATGAAAGTTGTTGTTCAGCATCTTCAGGGGTTTAGTTTACTTGGTTTGATCAGCTAAACAGTTTGTTTTCAGGACCTTTTACTGACCAATACTGAGTGATAACATTGTTTGCTTCAAGGTTAGCTTTTTAATTCTTGAACAATTGCAAAACCGTCTGGTTTTGAATGAAAACGAGTAATTTAAACCAATCCCTCAGTAAGAACATAAAGAGTGACAGAATTCACTATGTGAAGTGCTCAATGAATGCCAGAATTTGCTGTGCCTTTCCAAAATACAAACTGAGTTCTACTGTGAGAGTGCATTGTCTTTATTCATGTAATCAAAAGGAACTTTTTTCAGATTTTACACAGGGGCCCCTTCTCCTTTCAGTGCACTGATTAGACTGGAGCATTACACAACCCGAGATGACTTATTGACGACCTATTGATTATTTTTTAATCATTTTGTTTAACCACTTTAAAAGATGGTTAAAACATAGCCAAGCAGCTCCCCAAACTACCCCACTCTTAAATTCAGCACTAATGGCAACACCCTATGAGCACTCCTTGTACATGTTCCTCTCTATCAGAAGACATCAGCAGTGTAGTGCAGTAAACCCCAGTAAAACAGCAATTTACTATTACTGTGTGCTTCATTTTCATAACAAGCATTGCTTTGAGAGATTGAAACACCTAAGAGTCCTAGCTGGCTCTGTGTCAGGCTCTCTGCTCAGCTTTAATTGCCCTTTCTGAAATATTTGAGACAATTATACTTCCAATAGACAAAAACAACAAAAAAGAGTTTAGATGTTTGCTTTTGCATTTCCAAGCCTTCACAATTGGTGGGAAACATGATGAGAAAGCATTCAGCTTTCCAGGAGAGGTCAAATAACCCATGCCTGCCAATTTTAAGTGGCAACACTGCTTTTCTCTGTACCCAGCACAAATGTGGCTACTCCTACCCATGGCCATGCCTGTTCAGTCCATCACCTCCTGATGTCATGGTTTGTTTCATATAGCATGAAAGGTGTGCTCCCTGTACAGATACTGTTCTGCAAACCAGGAAATCCAGTCTTAGGGCTGCCCATGTAGGATTCGTAGTGCTGACCAAAAGCAGCTGCCTTGACTATCCAAATGTTTTCAAAATGCACTGACATTGATACTTCTGGGCATTATTGCTGGCCTGCTCATACCCGGCATGGCCTCCTTACACCTGCCAGATGTGCGAGTGTGTGCTGACACCTGTCTGGGTCCGGCGCGCTCTCCTGTGGCAGTGGGGCTGTGCACAGCCCTGAGGCTGTGGGTCACCACCTTGGCACCTGTGTGCTGCTGCAGGAGGGGCACGGCTGGCGTGCCAGCAGAGAGAGCTCGTGCTCAGCTAGAGGACCCCCATGCCAAATTCAGCACCGTGCTCCTTAAAGCTGGTGCTTGCTAGCAGTGAATGCAAGGGGTGAGTGAGCTCTGGTGAGCTCCCAGATAAATGTCGCGGATGGTGTAGTGCTTATCTGCTGGCTCCCCTTTGATGGCCTCAGCAGTTTAGTCCTGGATCTACCTAGTCTGGACACACAAAACTCTCCCTAGTCTTGAATCATCCAGATGCTGAATTCAGGAATCAGATATGTTTCTTTTCTACAGCTACCGACCAGAGGAAGAAAGGAGGGCACTACAGTCACTGATCTTCCCACTGACATTTTTCACATACACTGCATGAAAATCAGAAGTTGGGAAGAAACTTGTTGCTTCTAATCCCTGCAATAGGCACAATTTGTCTGAAAGACAGACCAACACACCCTCTCCCCAAATAAATGTATTTTTTGATAAATGATGCTTCTACAAGAAAATGTTCTTCCTACTGAAATTTTCTTTCCAGCTGCGTTCTATTGAGGTATAAAATGCAACACAAAGGCACTTCTAAATATGCTGTGTAACAGTCACTTTATTGCAAAATGAATATTGTAAGATAGAAAATTTGTTTCACATAGTTCAGGTCTTGAAAGAAATGTACAAGCCATGTTCCGTTTGCAGAAGGGACAACATGAAATGCAAACTGAGGGCAAGACTGGCCATCTGATTGCGAGGTGCTCAGCTTGTAAAATGGGAGTGAAGGGTCCATCAGTATTCATATTATCCTGAGTATTATTTCAGTTCAAGGAACCACTTCATTACTTTTATCTGGTACATTGTACATCTGTCAGAGGTTTTATTTACCTGAGGTTTCTGTTAGTTAGGCTGTAAAGGGTAAGTATCTTGTGAACAGTGATGTTGAATTGTGGGTATCGTAGATGACAATATTCTGACCTTTCTCCTCAGTTGCAAGTTAAAAACAATAGAGAAAGGACTAGGATCTAATTGGCAGAGATCTCATAGCTTCAAAGCTTTGGGAAATTAATAGTTTTTCAATCTAGAACTGTTTCAGAGCAACTTGAATATAGAGAAGCAACTCTGACATAGAGGCATCTTTTGCTTTGAGCTTTTTATACCATTTGCTTATGTACTTTGGATATGCTCACTTCAAAGTCAGGGAGATCTTATTCCTGATTATTTCATTTAACAATACTATGAATGAGGATGGAAATTATTTTCTTACTCCGAGGGCTGTGTAACTACAGGGTTTATTTCACCTATTTCCACATCTCATCTTGTTTGATCATCTGTGCTAATCGTCCACAAAGCATATTCAAAATATGATAATACAAATATCAATGAAGTGCTTGGAATATTCATGTTATCAAATGGCAAGGCTGCAGGTGACTATAAAGTCAAAATGTTTCCACTAAAAGCAACAGCCTCAATCTCCCTTACACTTTTGGATTAAAGAGGCCTTGCCTTTAGAAACATATGGCATCAGCTCTGAGAAAGTTCACTGTAATTTTCAAAAATTAAGTATAAAGGGAAAAAAATTGACCATTTCCTTGAATTTTAACATTAAATTCTGTGCTTGGGCAAATGGAGTTAGTTACTTTAATCAGCATTAAAGTATTATTTCCAAAACATTGAAGAGGTGCAGGAGAGGAAGTAGTATTTAGGACACTTTCACAGATTTTTGTTTCAAAATATAAATATTATGTGGCAAGCATAATCACAACAAAAATTGTAGCTCTTCTATTGCCTCACTGAAGGAGTTCCAAAAGTCCTAAATGAGTTCCAAAGTTCTAATTTCTCCTCTCTCTTTGCATCCTCATCTGCAAAATTGTAATAACATTTCCATAATTCAGAGAAGTGGTATAAAGATTACTTAGTAAGATTTTTACTTAGGACTAAGCACTAGGTATTATAAATTATGTGCTAATTTCTCTTAAACTGCAGTAAAGCCTGAGTCAAGTGATTTGCAGGAAATCCCCATTTCTTCTGTGAGCTTCTGTACTTAATTTTGGATAAGGTTATCTACATAAGAATTTTATGTAATAAAGAATCACTCATAGCTTAGCATCTTCTTTTTAAACTATTACTTGCTAGCTCTGCTTAGTATGTCACAGATTACTAACAGCATGTCAAGTCACTATACTGCATGTCCCTATACTTAGAAAAAAATTTAGAATATCTATAAGAACTATCTATTACTACTTGATTTTTCATGCTTCAATTGAGAAAACTTGTGCAGAGCTCCCTGCAGTTAAGGATCATGACAGAGAATCTGTTCAGAAACTGAGGAAATTATCCTTCCCTAGAGCGCCAGCTCAGCAAACACTGAGCAGGTAACCATGTCCCTCCTCATTAAGACAAAATCTAAGCATGTGATTAACTTGCAGAATGTGCTTCATTGCCGAAAGCATGTGGATAAATGCTATCTTGGAAAAGGACCATAAACACATATAATTAGTTGTTATTCCTTAGACATGTTATTTGGATTTACCTCAATCAAACCACACAAAGTTCTATGTCTGTTACCTGGTCGTGACTGACTTCATGCCACTGACCACTCCAAGGTCCACCCCTCTGCATTAGGCCATTATTATACAATATATACAAAAGTATCTAAAAAGCATCCCCTTCCTTTCCAAGCCCTCGTGATATGTGCTTGATTAGGATTTATCCCCTGGTTTTCATTCAGTGATCTTGTGTAAATGCTTTTCTGCATGCTGTCCAGAAAGCGCACATGCTGTCTTGTGAGTGATTCCTGATTTCATAGATGTGAAGTAAATACTCCATCACTTCTGTCTTGCAGCATGAAACTCTTCCATGGCCAAAGCAGCTAGTTCTTAGGTGCTTTGGGAAGAAGTCTGGGTATCATATTTCCTAAAACTGTGGTTACGAAAAGATTCCCTGCAATGAAACAGATTCATAAATGGAGTTGGCAAATGAAAAGCAACCAAAGAAATACCTTTCTTGTGAAAAGGTGCTCAGCTGAAACATGCTATTTGTTTGCAGGTCAGAGTTGTCATTTCTTCTTCTCCCACCCCAAACTGGACACTGGCTTTGTGAAGCATATAGTCACAATCAAAGAACATCAAACTCTGCTGCGTCAGTCATATGACTAAAAAGGATTATGTTTTCATGCTGCCTAACACCACATGGTGCCATATTTGTTCTATCTCCTTTCTGGCTTCAAAGGCTGAAAAATCACAAGATTTTTCTTAGGGCGAGAGGGAAGTGTTATCTAACAATGCATTGAAATTACATAAATCCTCTACCCCTGGAATGCGGAGCTTGAGAAACACAGCTAACACTACAGTCATCTCCAGTGGAAATCAGCAGATTTCTTTAATCATTAATGGAGTTGGCAGTGTATATTTTGGCTTAGTTTTAGCTGCCAGTATAAATCCCTTTCTTCCTTGCAAAAAATGGCATATTTTTGTATAGCCACAACAGATAATCTGCCCTAATTATACCTTATGCTATGGACTTTCACTACAGGTTTGTACAGCTCTGGGATCTTCCTCTCAATCATGGGTCTAAGGTTCTCCTTCAGTTTAATGTAGTTTCTTTTGAGCTCCTGATGATATTCTCGCTGGTCAGCAGTAATAAGGTGTTTGTTTTTCTCCACTGCTTCACCACACCTAGACAGAAATAAAGAAAAAAAGACATGGTATATATGATCTACTTCTGTTAAATCCCTCATTTTGTGTTAGGTAATTGAAATGGACAAGAATCCAGTTCCTTTAGTCTAGGCATTCCTCTGGTAGCTTGTCAAGACTGAAGTGATATTGAACTAATAAGGAAGTTCTGCTTTTTCCAAGTACATAAATTGAGACGATACTTTAAAGAAATTAGGAAAGCATGAGTGAACTAACAAAAAGCAAATTTAATGACTGCAGAATACTGAGCTAGCTGCTTCCTTACTGTATAGGCAGATATATTGGCAATAGCAATACTTAGAAGCAGTATCTTCTGCATAAGACTTGTTTTCATTTAACTCAAACTTATCCTTCAGCAAGGAGACTAGTCTGGACTAAGGAGATGAGTATCTTCGTATGTGAATATTCTTGCTGAGATTTACAAACGTATCTACAGCAAAGGAAATGTGTCTGCCACTACCACTGTGTCTGCTTGATGGATGCGGTTTTCTTATGAACAGCTTTGTACGTAAGAATGTCATTTTATTAAAAATTAAATCAAGGCAATAGTCTTAAATGTTTGCTTTCTATAAGATGTTGAAAGACAAAACAAATGGAATATCTTAATTTATACTTTATTAGTTTAAAGTGTTAACATTTCTTCCCTTTGAGAATGCAATGCCTACCTAGGCATTCAAGTGAAGCAGGAATAACAAGTGTGGTCCAAGTGTTCAAAGTGTGAGATGTCAGGATTCATGATGCTAACTTGCACCGGTAATTACTCTGTTATATTATCGTTGCATTATTGCTAATATTGAATGTGTTGATGCAATTCAGCATTTCAATTTTGTTTTACTGACCTCATTATAAACTCTTTGAAGCACAACCTCAGCTTGTTGTGATGTCGGTAAAGTTTGGGATCTGCTGGAATTTCAGCCAGGAACACTTGCGCTACCTCTAGTGGTCCCTTATAGAAATAACACAGGAAAATGTCAAAACCACCTGCTTAGACTGAAAACAGAACACACATTCGTTTAAAGCTGTTTATCATTTCATGACTGAAATTACAAAAGAAAATAAAACTATGCACAGTTACCTAATAGGATGGATTTTAGCTCCCTTTCCTCCACAATACTTCATCTGGCAAGCAGAATTTTTGCCCATCATATCTTATCCTCTCCTGTCATCATTCCTCCTCCAGTCCCACAATAAAGGGAATAAATTTTGCTCAGCAGAGAGGAGCTGGGACTGCCCTACTGACGAACTTGGTTATATTAGAGAAACACAGCTCCTATGTGTGTATTACAAGACCTTCAGGCAATAAGCCCAGTGCCAAAAAAGATCACTCTTTGCAAAGCTTACAAATATACATTATTTCATAATAGATGCTTTGGTTGGAAACTAAGAGTATTTAAGTTTTCAGAAAAAAACCACCAAACTCTGTGAAACTGTGCATAACACCAAGTTTTTGCTCAGCCATGGCTTCATCATTCCATTTAATTTTTTTTTTTAATTGCCTAGGCTATTTTTTAGTGTGCATGTTTATGTTATACCTATTGCATCTCAGCTTTATTTTGGGCCACTCAGGTCTTGACTTCATGTATTGACTTAATTTCCATGAAACTGAGTTTGTGGTGGTTCCACAGGAGAATTGTTATTATTATTCCCATTCTCCAAGGATAAATCTGGAATGAACAAAATGGCTGAGATGGCTAGCATGTTAGAAACGAAAAATCCTCAGATGCATTCATAAGGCTTCTGTGAGTTTCTGCACCTACAGCCAGGACAGGCTGCCATGAACACTTTCACCAAAAGCATAGCTAATGAACAGTATACAGTATACAGTGACTAAATATCAAGGGATGAAGTTTAAACACACACAGTGACTAAATGTGTCTGACTAGATGTAATTCTTCCAGTGCAAGGAATAGGAGTGCAAAAAAGAATGCACAGTGAGAAAAGTACGCTTCATCTGGCTTATCTGGATCCCTTACCTGATTTACTGTGGCTCCAACTGAGCCCTGCAAAACCATTTGGAGCATTTTGGCATCTGGTGGTTCTTGGTTGGTGGCTGCAGTGAGTTCCTGTGTTTTTTTACGCATATCTTCAATAGCAACTTCAATTGGTGTTAAAATAAACTAAGGAAAAGGGAGGAAAAGATGCTTCATTACCTGAACCATGCATGCAGCTGACCTGTTCTAAATATGACAATATCACTATCATTCTCCTGTTTCAAAAGCAGTAGTTGTGAAACCCAGGAACGCCGTTCAATCTGACTTGGTAGATGGTCATCTTGGTAGATGGTGCAGCTGATCCAAAGCTCTTAGATGTCTTATCATTTGCAAAAATAAGGTGTGAATCAGACCTCCTACTCTCCTCCTGCATAAATTCATTCTTATTCTAAGTTGCTTCATGCCTGAAATGGTGGTTTACTTTCTACAGTATAAAACTTCTCTGTCTCTAAACCAGCCCTAAGCCCAATCTAGTTCTCTGACTGTACTCCTATCCTGCTTCTGCTTTATCAACTGGAAGTATAGCTACAAACAGAGCTCCACATATCCTCCTACACTAGCTAGGAGGTTAGCTATTAAAGCTAGGAGGTCAAAAGAAGAACGCACATTGGCTATGGTCCCTTCTCCACAGTAAATCTCTATCTTGCCTTGTCTGTCCCTTCTCTGATACTCCTGTTTACAAGAGCAATGTCTGAGAAATTCAGCATTCCTTTCTTTTCTGCCAAGCATAAATTTGGAAATCTTCCCACTCAGAGACTCCTTCTGTCCTTGAGAAATGAGATCTGTCTTCAAAACCCAATTACCTCTTCTCTTTGGATGACATTGATTCTAGTTTTGATGTAGGGGAAAGCATGCATTGTGGTTAGGATGGTGTTCCTCTTGTATTGCTCACTAAGTTCTCCTCTGGGACGCCCATCCATAGTGAAAGGCGTAGTGTACATGAACCGACTGATGTTGAAGTTCTTTTCAAAGTAGGTAACTCTGTCCTTCATCTCATACTCATCAAAATAGGGCTCCACAAAAGTAATTTGTATGTACGCCTAAGAAAAGAGGGAAGAACCATTACAGTACTTTACAACACAAGGAATGTAAAAGGAATGGTGCATGTGACATATCCCATAGTACACATTGCCTAAGGGTAGTCTTGAAAAGGACAGAGCTGAAAATCCTTCAGGGGTCATTTTCTTATTTAGAGCTAACAAAACTTGCGGGATCAGAACCAGGACAGGACCAGAGATCAGAACTTTTAATTTCTATGCTCTGTGACAAGCTACCATGCTAAGCCTGTCACAGTGCTTTAATACCCCTGGGCACAGAGATACCAGCTGGTTTTTTTTAGTGTCTTAATGCTTGAGCATAAAAGTTGCAACGGGGACGTTCTCTCCTCATTTCTGTTGTGTGATAAAGCACTCAACACTCTCAGTATACTTTCCCTACCTTATTGGGATCCAGCTTTCTTCTGTCTACAGGAGCAGAGTCCTTAATCACTTCCACAGCATCCTCCCCAAAACACTGGCCATAAAATCCCTAGAAATGAAACAGAATTATCCCAAAATTTTAGTCCTTAATGCAATGCTAATGCAGTTCTAGGAGACAGAAGTGACAACCATGACGATTTCTGGGCTTTGTACAGTCAGCATAGTGCTCCACAAACCACAGATGGCCAGGGTAAAGCATCTTCTGACAAAGATCACTGTGAGTTGCTCAGACACTCACAGAACCTGAGGTTAAACAATCAGAAGGGAACATAGTAATTCCATTAAAAAAGATACGAAAGCAAACATCTGGCATGCTCAAAGTCACTCAATGTATTACAGGCCTGCTTGTAAGAATGGATCACTTCAACCATTAAGCTTTACAAAGGGATACTGTGGAAAGGATATGCACTAAGGAAATAATCTATGGAACAAATCAGTTTGTTACTGATTTTTTTTTATATGGCAATGATAATATTAGGACTGTGAGGGTTAATTGAAAGGTATACAATTTGAGATCATGTTAACATAATGTTTTTCCTTACCTCTAATCTGTGAGAAATCTCAGGGAGTTTTGTAATTGCAGGCTCCTTATAAACAAATTCCTGTTCATCCAAGTCCCCAAATTTGTATCCATAGAAACCAACACGGAAGTAAGTTCCAAACATTCGTTTCTGACCCTAATTGATAAAGAAGAAGAGGAAATTTACAACTGCTTTATGTTGACATTGCAGAATTTGGATGCCTTTTTTTCCCCCTAACTGATGTATAAGAAAATCCACTAGTCGTACATTTTCCCCATTTCAAAGCCACTTCTAAATATCTTCAGTGCTGATGGATTAGAAGCCAGGAGAAAAAACATACAAACTAAGGGGATATTTGACTGCAATCTAATTTAAAATGTAAGCTTATCATGAAGGAGGTTTCACAAAACAAAATACCTTATTATTTTTTAATTCCTTTGAATACATGTCACAAAAATCAAAATTTTGCAAATTTGCAATGAAAATTGATACAAATTTGAAACTCATTAGGCTCAGCAATAAGGTTCTTAGAAAGAAAGAGAAAGGACAGTATGAGTGCTGAGAATTTAGACAGGTTTTCATATTTACGAAATAGGTTTTATAAATAGAAACACTCTTCTGTTTTATAACTGAAAACATTAGTGAATTGACAATAAAGTTATTTTTGTTAAACAGATGTGGCCAGGTGGACACAGACACGTACAGCTAAACCCATTCTATATTAATTTCTGCTCTTTTGTATGGAGAGCCTTTTTACACTGTAGGCTATGTAGATAGACCCAAGCAGAGGGAAGCTTTTCTTTGAAAAAAGGAAAAGGAGCTATTTCAAATTCTGGTGGGTTGATCATGGCAGGATGCCAGGTACCCAGCAAAGCCACTGATAATCCCTCCCTGCAAGTGGACAGGAGAGAGACAATGAATGGCTCGACACAAAGGTAGGAAGTGATCACAAACTGGTTACCATCATGGGCAAAACACACTCAGCTTGGGAAAACAAATTGAATTTATTACCAATCAAACTCAGGACAGGGTAACAAGAAGTAACACATTTTAAAAACACCTTTCCCCCTTCTCCTTAGGCTTTACATCTCCTCTCCCAGTGGTGCAGGGAGATGGGAAATGGGGGATATGGTCAGTTCATCACATGTTGTTTCTTCCACTGCTCAAGGAGAGGAGTCCTTTCCCTCCTCCAGCCTGTGCTTCCTCCCTGCTCTAGTGTGAGTTTCACATGGGATCACAGCCTTCTTTCAGGCATCCACCTGCTCTGGCATGGGGTTCTGCATGGGCTGCAGGTGGATCTCTCCTCCCCTGTGGATCTAAATGGGCTGCAGGAGCACAGCTGTCTCACCATGGGCTGCACCAGGGGCTGCAGGGGAATTTCTGCTCTGGCACCTCTGGTACCTCCTTCTCCAGTGATCTTGGTGTCTGCAAAACTGTTGCAGACATATATTATCTCACATATTTTCCCCTCGTCTCTCCTCTGAGCACAACAACATCTGGCCAGTAACTTTTTTCCCTTTTAAACTATATTATCCCAGGAGTGCTGCCACTGTCACTGATGGGCTCAGCCTTGGTCAGTCTTAGCCAGCAACTGGCACTGGCTCTGTTGGACATGGATGAAGTTTCTAGCAGCTTCTCATTGACATCACCCTTTTAACCCTCCCCCTCCACTACCAAAATCTGTCTGCACAAACCCAATACACAAATGAAAAGTTTTATCAACACCAGCCTTAAACAAATAGTGCAGCAATGTGTCTTGCTAGCAGTGCCTTGCCTCACAAGTACCTTATTAATAATGCTGTCAAAGGCCTTCTGTAGCTTGCTGTGTGTCAAGGTAAGCTTCCTGAAGTCTCGATGTGCTTCCAGTATGGGGATGACAATTTTGTACACTTCATTCACAGTTTCATACAAACCTCCCTTTGAATTAAAAAAAAAAAAAAAAAGGAAAAAAGAGGAAGAAACGAAGTGAGTCTTCATGTACTTGGAAAAGAAACTATGTCTCCATCAATGTGTTGGCTGAAAAGGGGATTTGTGAGACTCATCTGTTAATTTGCTATGTTGCTTATTTTGGTGTTCTGAAAACTAGTAGTAGTAAATGGGCAGTTCTGAACAGCAAACAATGAACTGGATGTATTTTGGATCTCTGATCTGTTGGGCTCTCGAGCCCAAATTCCTGTGTGAAGCCCTGGTTTCTGCCTTAGAGCTACAAGAACTAGAAATGCAGGTTAGCAGCAGGAAATAGATTTGTTTGTCATGTATGGTTCAGGGCAACCAGAGCTGTGTCTAGACAAAGGGACCCAAATGATATATTTAGAGATGCTAAATCACGAGTCCTCACATAGTAAGTGCAGATTATGAGGTTTGTGGTTGTATGCTGTGTAAATGTATAGGAGTAACTCCCACATGCCTCCTAAAATATATACTTTATGCAAGATCTTTTTCTTAAATGTACTATCCCATGATAATACCAACTGAAAGTCTTGGTTCCTGCCTGAGACAGTCACCTTCTATTGATGTTGCCTGTGGTCTGCACAGTAGAGATGGGTATGTGGCTGAACTAGGCTGAAAAAGCCTGGATTATTCAATATGACTGAGGCAGTACTTGGCAGTACCAAAAATGTGTCCTCTTGTTACCTGGAGTGTGGTAGGTCTGTGATGCCTGGTTTAGCAGTACTACATTGTTTCCTCATGTGCAGGAAAGGAAGCCACTATCCATTCCCTCCTGGTGATTCTGGTCCTCACTCACCGTGCTGAAGAGCTCTGCAGCTTGTTCCAGCAGCCCTACGAGCCCACTTTCTGAGAAATACCTCCCAGAACATATGCCATCTTCATCTGGAGACAAAACATCATCTGAAACAGCAGATTCCTCCAGCACATTGGATGAAATGCTCTAAAATACACCAGAGCACAGAAATCAAAAACCTAAATCAACAGTAGATGACAAAGTTTGAGGAATAAATTGTTTCAACATATTTACATGATGGGAAGAGGAATGAGTTTTTTCAGGCGCAACCAGGGAACACCTAATTACATTCTTTTTTAGAAGTGAAAGTAACATCATAAATCTCCATAGATGACAGATCAGGAGTTTCACTCTAAGAATCATGAATTTTCTTTCTAGCCTCAGGTTTAAAATACAGACTCCTGTAGGTGTCAAACTAGGTCTTCTCTGGTGGCTGGATTTCCATGGAGCTGCAGAGAGCTTAATCCCCATTACTACTAGAGTCACAAGCAATGTGCCCTTCCTAGTGCTGGCACTTAAGGGTGGGAAATTCCAAACTGCACTCCAGACCTTCTGGCACCTGCTTGAATAAATTGAACTTTCTCAGATTTTTATTCACCTTTTCCAAGCAGAGGAGAAGTAGTACACAGACAATATCACTCTAAAAACCACAATAATTGATTGCTTCTTCTTGGTTCATCCTCTACCATACTACACTTTAAACCTGCAGAATTTACTCAGTCTTTTGTTAATGTTATGGACCTCACTGTGCATTTAAATAAACATAGATTAAGTCACTCTTTTGAGATTCTAGATGATGAAATAACACGTCTACAGTTCTTCAGGACTTCTTTGAATATATGACACTGGGGGGCATCAACATAAAAAATTTTATAATATATAGAAACGTGCAAAATAACAGCAAAATATGTGTACATATAGTATGGGACTGGCATATGTAACTTTCAGCAGCAGCAGAAAGGCTAAGCTTTGATTTTCTATTAATTAAAAGGAGTTAAATTAGTGTCATAGTGTCTCACTTCAGCAGAAACTGGCAACGACAATCTGTCTGAGTGCAGGATGGATGCATCTGGCTAGCTAGCTGAGTCCTTAAAGGGATCTTTATAAAATAGCAGAGACACTGAGGGCTGTTACTATTGATCAGATTTCAGATAAAGAATTGGCACCACACACCACTAGCAGCATTGGGCTTTCCCCCCTGGGTTTTATGGATGTGTTTATTTGTCCATGGGACAAATGAATTTACTCCAACCATGCTGCCATCACACTGCCTAGTCTGCACATCATATCAGCACCACTGTAAGGATGAGAACAGCCTCAGAGCAGCATTCACAGGAGTTAAGAATATGTCTGAATTTTTTGGCCAGAGGAAGAACTACAGCACATTTAGCACACCTATGCCACTTTTTACTGACCAGTCCCATTGAAGAGAGAGATTTCAACCAGACTTAGGTTCACTGGCAGATACCTGCAGAAACTCACAAGCCATGCAGATTAATGTCTAGTTTTCCTTTTCTGTAACAGTAGCCATTAAGGAACTGTTTTCATGAGACTGTGGTGGCTTTTTTTAAAAAAAAAATTAGATTATTTTTTATTTTCCTTTTGTAGCAAAGAGAAGGGAGTCTAGAGAAGTGATTTACATACAAAAGTAATGAGAAAGTCATGACACTGATTATGTCTTCTCCACGTTTAAGCCTTTAATAACTAATGTCAGGAATGTATTTCCATATATTACAGTCCATGCACTCTAGGAGGAGAGATCCTGCATGACATACTCCTGGGGCTTGCCTGGTCTTTTGCAAAGGGGACATGCCTCACCCAACTTTAGCCTTGATCTACCTTTCATACTGAAGAATTTTACATATGCCTTGTATAATAAAGGCAATACATAAATCACCATGTATTTTATCAGCAATTATATCGAAGCCTAGTTTTCATTAAGGAAAATAAATACTTCTGTGAACTGAAAAACACCTCTGATCCCCAGCCCTTATCACCGTGTTAAATAAGGCCAGGGTAGCCTGCAACCTAGATGCTCAAACAGCCCAGGAAAATTAGGCTGCTGCTGACTCATGTACCTCAGCAGGTAGACACACACATTAAGTACTTGTCTGTCTTAATACAAAGTGGCTTTAAAGTCAGTCCCTGTGCACTTCATACGCTCACTAATTGTGCTTTACCGCTTGTGAAGGAGATTTAGTGTAAACATGAATTAAGCTCAAAGGGAATTCCACTTAAAGTGACCCCACTCTGATTTTGAGGGATAGTTTTGATTGCATAGAAGGAAGCATTTTTTCTGGTCCAATATAAGGAAAAGTATCACTCTACTGACAATCAGTTTTCTGGATGCTAACAGACTCACTGCAGAAGATCAAAATCAGAACTCATTTGCTCCTTTGCTTACTCATTTTACTAATCTGTAAAAAGGAGATAATACTTCTATTAATCCAGAATAATACTTTTATTCACATTATTATAACCCTCAATTTCACAACTAAATGCCAATCACCAATATTAGTTGATCTCATATCTGAGCCAAATGAAGAAATGATCATAGAAAGAGTCAGTGAGTGAGACCTGTAACTACATGTAAAGCCAAGCCAGTCTGCATAGTGTTTCCCTCTTTTAACAGAGTCATCTGAATAAGATCTTCACAGGTGCTACAAAACATAAATCTGTTTGTAATTAATGAGAAACCTTTCCTTGAAAGCCTATGTAAAAATGCAAAGGGTTATTATAGTTAATTATTGCTATTGAGCAAACTGAAATTCAAAATTGTGGTATCAGATAAAGAGTTGTGTAATTGGGTTCTTGTTATTAGTACCTTTTATTATCTCTCTCTTATGGGGCAACTGTTTCTTTGGAAAACACGTATTTACACAAGCATTTTGATGAGATAAATTGATTTGCTGCTTTTAAACTCCTACATTTTTGCTCTCCTAGTGCCTTGTACAATAGATGTCAATTCTCTAATATAAATGAAAACATATCCATTTATAGCAATCTGCATAATCTAGGAGCAATGGAGGGAGGAATTGCATTAAGGTCAAGCATGTGAGATTACAAGCACTCAGGGTAGCCTGGGAGCAGGATGACATTGGGCAGGGAATGCAGATTTCACTTATATCCAAATGATGACAGTATCTAACAAGTAGAGTAACAGAAGTAATGCATCGAAGTTAGAAGGTATACAAAACTGATAAGGGATGCGAAATGGCAGAAGTATAAATCCATGGCCAGAAATTTAGCCATTAAAAAGAGTATATACAGTTATCTTGGTATTAAAGAAAATCAAGAATAAACACTTGTCCATCACCTAATTGCTGAGGTGGAATTGCAAATACTAATGCCCAACAAACTAAATTCAATGTAAAATGCCAAGTGGCTCAATCATGTCCACATTTACTATTTTGAAATGAAAAACCCCAGGTGGTATGGTTTTATCAAGGGATGGTGAACGCATCAAGTATTAGTGTTAGGTATTTCAAACGCACTTTGACAATAAAATATGCTCCGCAACAGATCAAAAAAGCTAAGCAAAGGAGTATTCAAACAGTGAAACCTGAGCTGCCATATGTTTCAGAAAACTGGGGAAGTTCCAGAAGACAAAATATGCTTTGAGGATCATGTATTTCTTTAAAGTGTACAAGATAAGCATATGGTGGTAGGTTTATCAGACTGCACCAGGACAAAATGGTAGGAATACTGATACAAAATTACTAAAAAAATCCTTAAACATATTGTACTTAGCCTGAATCAACACCAGGCTACACAAGCCTGATACTTTCTACAAAAAGGGATTACAATCTAATAAAGGTAATAATGTCTTAACCATAGATGTCTATATAACATCTAAGGTGATCAAAATATTTCCACTAACTGGTTGAAATGATCTACAATTTACTTTAATCATTGCAGCCAACAATTCAGTGGTTTCAGGGAGTAATGATAAAAGAGAAATTATCAACACATGGCAATAAATAAAGGATTTGGCCATTTTTATTTTTAATAATGTGGAGAGAAGGAGCACTAAAATAATTAAATTTGCATATGAAGTCAATTCAGGTAAGGGTATTCAAAACTGCATAATCTCATAAACTAAGTGTATATGTATCTGCATTTTAAGAAGTCTTTAACTTTAACCACAAAGACTTATGCTTTCATCTATGTGATGTAGAAAAGTAAGGTGAAAAACTAAACCCAAGAAAACTGTCTTGAAAAGATCAGTTTATTACTGAGTAAAGGGCTCAACGGTGCCAAAAAAATCAGTGGAGTTTTCAGAGAGATCATGTGAGAGCTATGGCTCATGCTGAAAGAACTTATGGGACATTTTTGCTTGACTTGGATATACTGGATTGACTGCAGTGATTGTGCTATTCATCAATCAAAAGGGTTTGGTTAGTAACTTGAGAGCAGTCAAAGGATTGGAGAACATGCCTGAAAGAACTGAGCAGCTCCAATTATCTAGATTATGAGAAAGAAGTTTGAAAGATGCATCTGTCACAGTTGATAAGTAACAGCCCTAGAAAAAACGTGATAATAGAGGGGTTCTACTTAGCAAATAAGAGATTACAGAATCAAACTGCTGGAAATAGAAGCTGGAGACTGCCATTGTAACATCCGCCCCTGCAGCTCTGCTTTGCTTAGCACAAGAACAAACACACAACCAGAATTGCCTTATTCCATCAAAGCCTTTTACCTGAAAACTGACACTGCCCACAGGGAGATAGCTCCGATCCTCAAGCATGCTCAGGTACTCTGACACCAGTGCTGCAGCATGGACCAGGCACATGGCTGCTTCTGTGTAGCACTTCCTCTTGGTGTGCTTCTCTGCCATGTTCTGCAGCCAAGTCAGCCTCAAGTCTGGCGAGGTCTGGTATCCTTTTGCAATTCTGAAAACACAGGCCAGAAAGCAGGTGTGAATGACCACTTCTCAAATAACAAAAACACCTTTATAATTCTTCCCCTGGGTTGAATGGAAGATCTGTGTCTTTATTTATATGATCAACTAAACAGAAAGCAAAAGAAATGGTTAGGCAGTTGGGCAGGAGACAGAGGGGCTATGAGGAAACTAAAACTGGTGCATCCAAAACTCTTCAATGTTCCTGCCTCTTATCCTTGCCCAAATCTATGTCCCCCTCCCAGAGGCTGAATTGCAATGTGCTCACTGCTACAGCCTGGGCACCTTGTGACAGACCAGCTCTGCTAAAGAGGAAATGTGCACAAACAGAACAGATAGAGAGTTTGCCACAGCTTGTCCCTAAAATGCATAGTTCAGCTCACCTCACTGCAGAATCTTCTCAGTGGCAATTCTAAATGGACTCACCTGTACATGAGGTCCATCAGCATCTCTGGATCTTCCTGAAATTCCCTCATTTTCACCGTATCTGACAGGATGCTGTTCAGATTACACAGTAACTCCTCTACCTGAAGCAATGCAAAGATCAATGTGAAATTCTAAGGTGTTTATTTTTTCCTTCTGGAAAAACAACAGCATCTGCACCAGATGATGTTACTCTCCTTAAGCCTCTTTTATCCAAGGAAATGACAGGATGTTTTCTTCAGCTCTATGTAATGCAGCACGGACTGCTGACATAGCAAATCTTACACACACACATTTTAATTACTCAAAACAAGCTGAAATCCTTTCATCTATTTATTTCTGAATAAAAAAAAAATCGAATTGAGTTCAACTTCAGTTGATCTTTGTTCTGAAACCAGATGTTTTTGTAAGTCTTCAGCACAACCTGAGTTACTCTAAGACTTTTAACAAAGTATTTGACAGTTGTCTGAAATGTTTTTCATTATTGCTGCTGACACAAGTGGGCAAAGAGAGAGATGCTTACCAGGTGGTACTTGTCTGAAAACATAATGAATCCAATTCCATTTTGGAAAACTCTTAGAGGGCATAGTTCCTGCTGGGGTCTAGGGGAAAGCTGTACTCAAAACCAAGAGATGATTCTCCTATAATGTGATTTTAGGGGAAATTCTTAACAGTTTGTTTTATGAATAATATCCACTTCTTCCCTGCTTATTGCTGTGCTAGACATAAACACATGCAAAAACCTCTTTATCCTTATTTTCCTTACTTTGGAAACCAGAGATCTAGAATTTGCTTCAAGCATGGTCCTATGTGAAAGCTCCTGACAAAAGCCACAGATGCCATAAAAGATTTAACCTGAATGGGAAATGGCGTTGCCTGCATATCTCTGTCTTCCTCTGCATAGGCCAGGATGGTTCGCAAGGATCGCCGAAGGAATTCCTCATTAAACTCAGGTGATTTTCCAACCAGAGAAGCTAGCGACATGGTCACCTGCATCTTCACTCTTGAAAAATTCTTCCAGAAAAAAAACAAACCAAAAAACATGAAAGAATGATGGCTGCACTGCAGTTTGCATATCTATCTCCTCTACGAAGCAAACCCACTTTCTCCTGTTCAGACTGAGTGCAGTAGAATCACCGCTCACATAACTGGCCTCTGGTGCATAAAACTTAATCATGTTTTACTCACTTAAGCCAAAGTTCCCTGATTCTGACACATCTGTACTTTGGTGCTAGAATGTTCCTTGAAATATGCAAGCGTGCTTGAGACAGGAGAAAGCCAGAAGCACCACTTTCCCCCTTTGCACAGGCCAGTGGGCGTGTGGATCAGACTGCACCCAGGAATAGATGAGGAAGAATGACTGGAAAAACATCCTGGAAATAAGTCTGGGAAGCAAAAGGCCTCTTGGAGCTTCAGTTGGTGATGCTACTACACCCTGATGATCATGGAATCTGCAGTACATTTTCCTTTGGCAGAGCTTACACTTTTTACATATCCAAGGCTTTTAAAGTAATAACTAGTGAAGGAAATTCTGTGCAAGATCAGATGCTATCCAAAATGCTAATGACTATCCTTTTGTGCTAGAATGTTATTAATCTACATGCATAATGTATGTATTTTGCTCCATGTGTGTGGTAAAAAATCAGAGCCTAGTCCAAAAACTAAGGAGCTGGTGAAGGGTTCCCATTAAGACAAGTATACAGGAGTTCTACTGAGGTTGCAATTGCATTAGAATAGAGCTAGACTGACAGTCGTTCTGACACAGGAATGAAAGAAAAAAGACAAAGTGAAGAGTATTGCTTATGCATAGTATAGTCTTTGCTCTCACTGGCCTAATGCTGCTCTGCTTGAAGCTGCATTTACAGATATTGCAGGACAATATTGAGTCACGTTTCCTGAATCAAGCAATGAACAATAATTAAAGCTACTTTCCCCTTACACTTCTAGCACTTCTCTTGGCTCAAGTGTGTGAAACAGCAGACCAGGTGACTGCTGATGCATTCCACTTGCTGTTAACAACTTCAGTCTTTGTTTCAATTGATCACAAAAAAAGAAAAGGTAGCACAAAATACACTGCTGCTCTCAAAATCTTACACTGGTAGAGCTGAAGCTGTATCTCATGAGGAGATAAAGAGTGGCACAGGCTTGAGTCCGTGTAATATCTATGCTGCTACTGCAGTGATGGAGGACTCTTTGACACAGGTCAGCACACTGTTCAACCTCCTCTTCAAACAGCAAATCTCCAAACTAAGGGGAGAGAAGAAAACATTTATTACTCTCATTTCTTGCCATTAAGACCTCGTTATCTCAGTGCACAAAAGTCACAGGGTTCATAAAAAGTCTAAAGTTTTCAAAAACTACATTTTATGCTTCTTTTTATTCAGACTTCTGATTCCTTAGATACTGTAGACTCCATTTTTAAGATTTTCTACAAGAAAGAAGGGTTTGAAAATAGCCATTGTGTTTTGGACAAAAGAGAAAGAGATAGAATAAACTCAGAGTATGATGGCTCCAGGAGTTTTTTAAAACATCAGAAATTGCAAAATTCTTAGAAGCATGGAGATTTGCTATTTTCAGAATACACAATGATTGATGAAGCAAATACTTCCTGAAGTATATGGAGCAATTTTTAGCTCTTTGCACCAACGCCCTGCCCTTCCCCAGGCCTCCAGTATGTTCTTCCTCCTATGGTGTGTCACAAAACTTCCACTGCCAACCTTTCATGCCAGACCCTCCTCTACAGTGTCTTCATAATGCACATAGTAGGCAAACTCAGGGGGCAGGATGTGTGTCCAAAGAAGCTCTCAGCAGAGACAGCACAGATGCATCAGGACCATATGTAACAACACAGGACTGATAAAGGTGTGTGAGTTAACACAAGATATTGTTTCCAATTTGCAGACCCATTTCCCAGTTCTCAGGCTTTCTTCAGTCCATTATCTCACTGTTTCGTGTCTAATTTATATTACAAGCCTGCTGGCACAGGGTTTTATCACTTTTATTTGTAAAATAACATCTACCCTGCATCTATCTACCTACAGTGTAATAGAAATAATTGGACTGATTGCTTCATGAAATACAGAACCGAGTCAGCTTAACTACAAGTTCTATTTCAATGAGAATAACAATTGCTTCACAAAATTCATTACTGTAATTGAAAGTTAGCTTTTAAAGATAAAGTAAAATGAAAACATAATTATTAGTTTCATAACTATTCAGATATCTACCCTGTAATTAGGCTTTGTCAGCCATTCTGCATTTAAGAGCAGACAGGCATTAACTGGACAGGAGTATCCTGTTTCTTGTTTGTATGTTAGAATAGTTTAAAATAAACATTTCATGGATTCCTCCTTATTTGAGTTGCTTTTCTTTGTAGGAAAATGAACCTTAAAAAGATTTTAGAGTCCTTGTGAAGCACCCAACCTCTTATGACCTCTATTACAAAAAAAAAAAAAAGACTTTGGGTCAATTTCTGTCCTCATACATGTTTTGAAGTTTGTAAGATTTTTTGTTTTATTAGGGTTTTTTTTCTTTGTTGTTTTTTTTTTTAAATTGGTGATACATATGTGGAAGAGAGGATTTAGCTTAGTTTTCAGATGAAAATGTCTTAGAATGTCTTAGAATCTATGTCTTAGAATCTACTTGGAATTTTGAAACCCCCTTTATCTTAGAAATAAAAACCCAGAATGATGCCCTCAGTGTCGCATGACTTTTGATTTCTCTGCTGCCCATCTGATTGGAAACTAGTCTTGCTGATATAATAATTTAAATTTTACTTAATGGAATTCTTGTGCAGTTCTTGGCATTAAGATTCCTAATTAAAATCAGAATATATTTTAAATAAAGTGTGTGGAATTGCTTGCCTTTTTATTAGTAAATCTTACATGTTTAAGCGTAGACTGCTAAACCTACAAGATTATTCAGATTTAATTATTCCATCTTGTGTGGTCAGTGAAATAACCTTACAACAGATGTAGAAATCCTGTAACAACCCTATGGATAGTAATTTGTATTTACATATGCAAAATATATTTAATAAGTGTCAAAGAAAAGTGGTAAGTGAATGGACACAGCTCTGCTCTACAAATGCTGTTCTATTCATTTGACTGGAAACATGAAAACAAAAGTATATCAAGAGCATACCTTGGCAATGAGTGCTCTGAGTGTGGCAAAGCAATGAGTCAGGTAAGTTGTGCTCTGATCATAGCCAAGAGAATTTACCAGGACCTTCAAAACCCCTCCCAGGAGATTATCTCTGCATTCTGCTGCAAAGCTCGCCTACATAGGAAGGAGAAAAACAATAACTGTATGAGGTAATTCAGCAATGAACTGGCACACAGGAACTGAAGTTCTGCCCTCTGGCCCATGAGACACCTGGGAGTTTAGAATTTGCAGTTTCTTCACTTTTAACACCTCCTTCGGAGAAATTTCAAAGCACTTTTGTAGTGAAGACAAGAAGACAGAGGGGGAAATGTCTCAGACATTTTCCAGGTTCCGAAGACTCTCCAATGCATTTTTAAGCTCAGCCAGTTTCTGCAGTGATTTTTGAAGCTCTGTTTTTGTTCTTTCCAATCCTTCATGTATACTTTGGGTTAAGAACTGATCCTGTGGTGACAAACACCATCCTTTCCCTTGCAGCCTTGATATCCTGAGCAACTAGGCTAAACAGACATACCGGTATGTTCTGATCAAATCCACAACTAAAACGGTGGGGTAACTAGGTGCTATGAGTGGTGTAATGTAAAAATAATGTCCAGTACAACAAAAGTCGAGCAGATAAATGCTTTTCTACTAACAGGTTTTCAAGCACAAAGTTTTCTTCTCCAACCTATGAATTTTTTTCTATTCAAGACTATACAAGTTTACAGAAGATCTCAAAATATTGTGCACTATCTAAGAAATAAAAGGAAAAATTAATCTTGCTTCCACTGGCTTCTGAGGGAGAAGGGATTGGTACTAAGCCACCTCTACTATTTTTCACCTGAATTATGTTCTCTTGCATATCAAGAATGATCAGGTTAGCTTCAGTTGCCAGGTTTCCATTGATCAGAGCTTCTTGGTCTAGCTCAGCTTTTGTCCTGCAAAAAGGAATTCTAATTAAAGCAAGCAGAGGTTATCCCAAGAGTTAGATGACCTGCTGTTTAAACAAAGCCAGAATGCAAATGCATCCCATTCTGAATGATGCTGTGAGAGCATACAATGACAATAGTGTTCAGAAGTGTTTCTTAAAAACTATGGAGTGAAAATAGGAAAGCTGCTATCATAGAAGAACAGCCACAAAGGGTACTTCTGAAAACTAGGCCTCTAGACAGTTCAGATAGATGCTTGTCATTCTTAATAGTCATCTGCATAATGGCTACTTAATATGTTCAGTTGTTTAGTCAACTATGGTGTAATTTCTGAATGCATTGCCTGTAGCAGGACACAAAACTCCAAAATGGAATAATAGATAATTGATCTGACAATTCCATTAAAAAAAAGGAAAAACAGTTGACTGGACCAAAGTCGAAACTGCTTCAGTGCCACAGAAGCATTGTTTAATGTAGGCAATTTAAAATGTTAATTCCTGAGACTGTTGACAACAAAAGACAGCAGGCCCATAGAGCAGTATCCAGGCCATTTAATAGAGAACTGAAATATTGATAAAAGACAGGATATAGTGGTAAGGTACCACATGATACCTTCTTAGCTGAGACTTAAGAACAAGGTCTGGAACACAGTTCCTTTTCAGCTGAATAAGCATAGGAGCAGCTACTAACAAAACTGTGCTTCCACATATCCCTTCCATGCCAGAAATGCAAAGAGGCATTTTTCTTTTTTCTTTCTTGCTGTGCCCTGGCTGGGGGCTGCTCTCTAGAGCTTGAGAATAAAGATCCTGTGACTTCAGCCAAAGTTCCTATGTGCATTTCTGTGGCTGGAGCAACACCCTTACAATCAAGCTTCTGAGTGACTTCAAAACTTGTAGCTGCTCTGCTACATTCATTTACCCAAAAATAAAACCAGAGGAGCAAAGAGCCATCCTTTAGTGCACAAACAGATAATTCTGAGGAGGGCTAAGAAAGGAAATCAGGGAAGTCAAATAGTTAATGCCTACAATGACTCAAAGCAACAAAAACCAGAAGGGACTGCCAAAACTTTAGTGCTATAATAAGGGCAGAAATCCCAATAAGAGTAAGAACTGAAAAAAATCTAGTGAATTTTACAGGTGCTTGGACTATTTCCAGCAACCACTGAGCTCTGCTCCACGTGCTGACTGGATCTTCTCTGGCATGACACATATGTTATAACTGCTGCTACAATCCCAAAGCATTATCTTCCCTGACTCCTGCTAACAGAGCTTCTCGATATTAACATAGCATGTCAAACCCAGCTTAGCTGATTTAATGTGGCAAAACATATACCATAGTACTGTATGTACTGAGGAGCCAAGAGCAACACCAAAATAAATGTAGCAAGCTTCTGTGGTGTATTTGATACTACTCTACCACCAAATAATGTTTGCCACACTGTTAATAAGAAGGAAAAAACTGTGTAGATAGTTATTTAAAATTCTTCTAGTGTTTGTGACCTCTTCGTAGTATCACAGCGACAGTTGGCTATTTCTGCTACAGAAAACATTTTCTTTTTTTCTCTTTCACAAAAGAGGAAAAGGATTGAAACTACTGATTTTAGGAGCGAGAACAAAACATAAAAACCCCAAGCAGCTTGGTTCTAATAAAAGCAATATGCATTAATTTAATTACTTACTTATCTTGTCTCTCATTTGCCTGCCGCCACTGTGTCTGCTCCTTTCTCCAGCGCAAATTTTCATTTAGCCCTGCTGATCTGTCATTCCCTAAGAGTGAAACATATGTCAGAGAGATAAAAATAAAACGGCACACCTGAAGAAGTGAAAGGAGATATGGTTCTGTAGCACTCTGTCAGAACTAAAACCATTCAACCCTCAGGTTCAGGGCTCTAGTAAAAAGACTCATCACTTTTTTAACTTAGGATTTTTATAGCATTAGTTGCTTAATGCCTACAAAAACCTACAAAAAACAACCCACAGATTTTCTATTTATTAAAAGAAGCAACCTTTTTCGCTAAGAACAATTTGGTTTTAGTGATAGCTTTGATACCATTTCTTGGCTCTTGATTAGACACTAACATGACTTTTTAGAACATCTTGAAACCTTTTTATTGGCTTCATATTCTTCACATGAGGAGAGCTCAGTCCTAGCTACACCTTGGATAGTTGAAACCTAACAATATTTTCATACACGCAAAAATCAAGAATGGTCTGCAAAGGAATGGACTGTGGGTGAAAAGAGGATGAAATGGACAAGGATGAAAATGGATAGTGTGCATTGTCCAACAAACTCATTTATGTCTACAGACACCTGAGTTCCTCTCCAAAGGCATGGGGGGACAAGGGTATTAAGTACCAGCTGGTATTCTGCAGCGCTTCATCATTTCTCCTCTGGCTCCTTCTCCTCTCAGTAAAGCCTCTTCTAATCGAGCTTTCACATCTCGTGACTTCTGGAGTGCTTGGGTGCTAACTTTATCTGAGCTTTGCTTGCCCTGAAAGTAAAGTTAAAGCAATCAACACCAATGCCTCCAGTTTTGATCATGAGACCAAATTACACCTCCAGAAGAAGATATAACAGGAGAGACTTGTAGAGGGAGCAGAAAGCAATGAATATAATTGATTAATACATAAAGTCTAATAAATGTCGCAAATGAGGAAAGAGGTACAATATGTACTGCTACTAGAAACAAATATGTAGTTCAGTACTATAGAGAAAGAAATTAAAGTTCAGAGAGAAGGTTATTTGGTCCATTTCAGACAGACCCTCTCAGGGAGAAGAGTGCTGACATCAAGTCCCTGCTAATAACTATAGTCATCCTTAGCATTCTGTCCAGTACTTACAGGAGCCGTCTGTATAATTCCCACCAAAAATAGCCTTCAAATACCCACATAAAAGAAAATAATTAAACAACTTAGGACACCTTCATAGGACTTCCTCAAAAGTTTTGGCACCATTTTGCTTGAAGGCTATTGTCAGTTATTTAATCGGAACTAATTTGTCTAAATTAGATAACTGCTAATTTAACCATTGTCAATAACAGATTTACCCTGGACAGATGGAATTGAAGGAAAAAAATTGATCCAAACCAGGACAGCAAAACCATGCCTTGTTTCACTTACCTTATACTCAAAGCATGAAACACAAATGAAGAGGAGGTCTAAAATCCTGTTCAGCTGCATGGATGGAAGGTCTGCAATCCACTTCTGTATTAGGTTCTGATCAGCATTTTTCATGATCCAGAGGAAACAGATCAAAAGGTTGCGAGTAGTTTCAGGACCTAATGTGGCACTCTGTCTGTAGGGCTAGGAACACATAAAGTAAATATCAACTGAAAGAAGAAAAAGGAGCAGAAGGTCATTTGGGTGAAGAAACCTTATTTAAATTTCACTGGAATCGAATGTTAGGACTGGATTTCAGTAATTTGACCTCTTCCAGGTGATAGTTATTGTAATTTTGACTGTATGTGTAATTAGTGAAAGGACCAGTTGAATGGAAGTGAAAGACTGAGAGAAGCACCAGTTTGCTATATTCTTGTTTAATAATTTCCTTATAAAAATGTAAAAAAACCTCTGTAACCATTTGCTTCCTTTCTGCCATGCAGTTGTGTCAGCCAAATTGTACAGTAGATTAAAAAAAAAAAACCCCAAACAAACAAACAAACAAAAAAACCAAAATACAAAACATATGAGGAAAGACCACACAGAGAGAAAAAGAAGCATCTGAATCTTAGATCCATGGATTCAGGTAAGACTGGAACTGTGGGGCTGCCACAGTGGCATTTCCTGATCTGGAAATGAGTCTAGATTTGGTGTGGAAATGGAAATAGGTGTGTGGGAGAAAAAAGTGAACAATGTATTGTAAAATAGCAATTAAATAACTAGAAGACTATATGATAAGATGACAGAAGGACTATGAGAGATCTGTCAGGGTTGGAGGGAACAAAAATGCAGTTTCTCATGACTGTAGCTATTAGTGGCAAGAAAGGATGAAAGGAGATAAAAAGATGAAAACAGATAGAAGAAAGGAGATTGGCAGAGCAGTGAACATACCAGTGACACCAGAGATATTCCAGAGTTCCTGATGTTGAATTGACTCCCTGCAATGGCAAGGGCCACATTTTGGTTGATTGCACCTGAAGACTCTTGTTCTTCTTCTGGGTTTCCTGTGCGTCCTTTTCCGCTGCGGTTATCTGAAACTAAATTTGAAATATCCCATTGGAACTTTGGGGCAATCCAGCTGCTTCTGCTCATATGCCACAGTTTTCCATTGGTCTGTAACCTAGCAAAAGCATTGGCACCTCCATCCCTGAGACTGTTTGTCTGGCTGATGTACCAAGCAGTGAAAGAGGCACAGCATTAGCAAGAGAAATTGCAGCCATCTGCAAAGACTGCCAAATTATTCAAATACATAAAATACATTAAGGGTGATAGCAAACCTGAGATTATCTCTGAAGTTCAAAGCCAAGCCAGTGCTTTGTAAGAACCATTCAGTTCTAGTTAATTTCAGTCAAGAGGATAAGCACAGAAACTAGACATTGATTTGGTAATATTCAACAAAGGATGTAAGTCTGCTAAGATCTGACAGATCCATTATTGCTTGATGACTTAAAGACAAGTTTTATTTCAGGCACATAACTGCTTCTATTCCCTGCTGGTTCTTGACATCACTTTCAGCAAATGAAGTTATTTATACCTAAGTTTTGTAAAAATCTTGTCTGATTCTGAGCATCCGTGTTTTGCAAGTTCTGTTTTTCAGAGAAGCTGAGTGATCAGCTGGACCCCATGTGTTCAGAATGTGATCACAGTCTCTTGTGACAGATTCTCAAAGGAAGAAACTCTAAAACCTAAGCATATCAGTACACCTGGGTTTCTTCATAATAACTCTTTTAATCTAGAAAGAATGGTGTGAGATCTAACCAGCCAATGTATAGTAAATGCTTTACCTTACCCAATTGAAAGTGATAAATAACACTTTCATACTAGTAAGTTTTTTGTTAAGACATTTAAATGCGAAATACTTTCAGAACCTGTGACAAAATATAGTCTTCAAAGTTCATACCTTTAATTAATTAATTTTGGTATAATGTTAATAGGAGTAAAAAAGCAATAGAAAATGAGAATACAATCCAATTTCTATAACTCTGGTGTAAGATTATGTCAGTATCACTATCAGTATTTTCACTACTGTTAAGCATATCTAGAGCTAAATATTTCTTGCAGACCTTGCAGGCTTTATTTGGAAGGTCATAAAACTTACACTAAGAGATATACAGGAGTACTTACAGATATATCTCTGGGCTATCACTTCTTCATGAAGTGAGGACACTGAAGTTTTTCCTGTCTGTAAAATCCAGTTTACTTCTAAGTAAAGAAATATTCTACCTTACTAGACTAATCTCTTATGTTTGATAAATTATTAAGACAAGTCCCTCTTAGAAGCTGAACAATTCAAAGGCAAAAGGTCTTACTTGTGAAATCATGGAGTTGCGGTAGTGAATCCAAAATGATACCAACCAAAGGGAGGTAAAGAGCTGCAATTTTAATCTTCACCTCCTTTTTGGAGCAACGTGGGTCTAGGTCATGAGAACTCAGCAGGCTAAGGATAGCACTGACAGCTTTTTTTTGCACCTTGCTAATCCTGTTAATACAGAAACCCTCCATGAGTTCCATTCATGGATCATACACAAATCACTCGTAAATCAAAGATTTAATAAATAGAAAGGAGGTGAAAGAAACAAATAATAAACACCAGCATGCACTTGATAATCTCTTTCATTCTGAGCAGAATTTCCTGTTCCCTGCAAATGGTAGGTATCTTAAATCTCCAAGCCACTTTACCCCAATCAAAGAGCACCCAAGTCTTCCAAACTTACCATAAAAATTCATTGTGGTAAAGAGAGATGCTTAAGGAAAAGCATCAAACTCTGGCCAAAGTTTAGCTAAATGCTTCAGTTCAGACAAAGACAGAGGTGTTTTAGAGGAAAGGGCAACTGACATTTTGTGTTCCCAATTTGTGTATTCAGACAACGCTACCACCACAAGTATTTTTATTCACTGGAAGGAACATACTGCAGATAAAACCATGACTGGGTCATTGCTACGTTACAGAGTGACTCACAGAAAAGAGTAGGGGAAGCAGCACGGTCCTGGAGTCAAACTGTTGCCTTGCCAAGAGTAACAGTGTGAGCTGATCCCATTCTAAAATCTTCAAGTTAGGATACGCACCCCTCGCTGTCTGCGTCCAGTGCTGCTGCCAATTCAGTGAAAAGTAAGCCAGTCAGGAAGTGCTGCTGACGGTATTCGGCTGAGAGGTCAAACATGCCAGTAATTTTCTGGTCCTGGAAACTAGAGCAGGAGCTGGAGTTCTGCAAAAATATATTAGAAGTGTTAAAGAATAATCACTGAAACCAATGTTTCTTAAAGAGATCACAGTCACAATCAATGTAGCTAAGAGAAAATCTCTACCAGAGGAAAAACCACAGACTTTGAAAGAAGGTTGGACATTATGGAGGAAGACATGTGTTTGAAATTAGAAGCTTGCTAGGATGCAACCTCATCCTTTCCATTCTGTGTGAGCAACCAATTTTACACTTTTTGAGACATAAACTTCCTACCCTGTACTCATTAGTTTGGACAGGACACAGAGTCAGAATTTTCTCTATTATTGTTCTTATTGTTGCAGAGCAGCCATTAGCTATCACAGAGTAAGAAAGTGCCTATACATTAAGAGGGACTTTGGTGTTAGAAGCTGCTCACTGTGTGTTCTTCAGTATCCATGATGTCTGGTATGGAAGGAAGGTCAGGAAAGACATGTGAACAGTGTTGCCCTTTGCCCTAGAAATCCTTGGCTGAGCTTGCTGGCAGCTGGCATAATTTAGACCAGCCTTCAAACTGCTCTAACTTATGGCTGTGACTGATATACAGCCAGCCCAGGAATGGAAAGTTGCTGCTATATATGTGCTATGAACTTCTTAGCTTCTCCAGTCATAAGTGTGTGCCACAGGCCACCTGGAATGTTTTTGTCCATCGCTCAGGTGAGCATAAGTCTTAGACTCTACTCCCCACTGCAGCTACTGGGTTTTATGAGTCCAAATTTTGCTTTTAATCTATATTCTTCAGTATGCCTTCCAATATTTCTGTCAGTCCCCTGGGAGTAGTCTTCCCAAACACACAGTAGAGCCCAAACACACAAATTATCAGTATACCACACAGTGGTACCTATCTTCTAATATATTGGGTCAAATGAAGCTGATGTCTCTTAGCAGGCCCATATTTTGGTTCAATATACTTAGGCCCACTCCCATTCAACCTCAAACAAACAGAAATTGGCTGTACTATGGTTGTGTGAAATAATGTCAAAGTGTAGAGCACCCAGTGTAGTGAGTTTGGCTTCTCTCAAAAAATTTCAAAAGATTTATTCGCAAGACCATATTTCTACTGCAAGTCTAACTCAAGCTGGGCACTCCAGCAGACAGATCAAAATTATTGCAAGGGTGGTCAGCTAGTGCATTAAATCATGCAAGGGCCACAAAAGCCTTATTGATTTGCACAGGTTGCACATTGTAGGTTACTCCTAAAGGAGAAAAGAGTTGATGATGTTGCTTGAAGGAAAGATTAACTAAAATGTTGACTGAGGTCTGACTTGCTAGAACTAGTTACAAGAGCTATGTTGATATTTTTTAGCCCCAAAAGCAGAAGAGTCATATTTCTAGCTCTTTGGCATCCAGGATTAGTATTAACCACATATACTGTGACATCTGACTCTAAGGCTTTGCTTTTAGGACCAGGAAAAACTTCAAGAAAATATCATTTACTATTATGAACCTGTGACAACCCTTATTAAGGTATGAGATCTAGCACATAGCATCCAACCAATTCTTTGGCAATGACAAAAAAGAAACCATGAATTTGAACTGGTCCATTACTCAGACCGTTTTTGTACCTCCCATAATTTTTAGTTTCAGTTCCATCCCCTTGCCTCCAAGCAATTGTGGCAATTATGGAGCATTGGACTGCAGTGCTTCAACTCAGTCCTGACCTCTGCAAGACCAAGAGGTGGAAAACAGACATGTCAGCAGCCTTTGACAGGGGGTTTGCCCATTGTAGAAAACCACCTCCATAGAATGTAGAGGAGAAGAGCACAAGACTGGCAAACTAGTGTGTCAAGTGCCAATCAACAATTTCTTTTTTTGATGTGTTTGTGAGTACTATGGTCAGGAAGAACATGGGAGCTCCTGACATTACGGAAGTCTAGAGCCATGTCAATATCAGACCAAGCCTGGAAAAATTTCCAGAGAAATGAGGTATGATGAAGATTGCATGGTCTACTCAGGACATCTGAGTGTTTCCACACAGAAAATCATAAAGTTCAAATAACTTTATGGTTTAACAGGAGAACACTCTTCAAAAAACCACAAAGAATCATGGACAAAGATATAGCATGATCTGTATTACTGTGGTAGGGAGAAACCCAGAAGAAAGAACACTGGAAAAAGAAAGTATGATAATCCTATTTTAAGCGACACAAAGGCTCAATAAAAATTCACTATTCCAGGATATTAAAAATTGCAGTGTATTAGTAACTTAGATAGCTGTACCATCTACTTCTACCTGGGAAGTAAGAAGTTCCATCAGAAGGCAAACACACAGAAAGCATGCACTGCTGCATGCCATAATTCTCCAAAACAGATACTGAAATACGTATTTGTGGTTGTGTGTGTATGGGATAAGGGTGTGCCTGTAAACTGGCCTTCAGAGCTGTGCTCCTTTTAGACCTTGTGTGTCTACCTCAACAGTCATTTTCTGTGTGAATGTTTCCATGGGAGCACATGTCTATGTCATGCTCAACTTTAACTCCTGTGGATGCAGGAGTTTTGCAGCAGTACTCCTGTAGCTTTTCTTCTTCAGTCCCTTTTTCTCAAGTGGAAAATTTTTCTCCCTGATCCAACAGTGGCTGATTCTAACTTAAGCATTTGAATACAGAGCAATGTGAGTATATTTCTGCATGTGCTTCATGTGACATTCATGCAATACCTATCTAATGGACAAACACCTGGGAGGACAAGGAGAGAGAAGGAGATGCTGGAGCAGATGCAGATGTCATGAAGAAGAGGTTCAGATTGAGGTAATGCTCATGGCTGCAGAGAATTCTCAGGAACTCAAGTCTCATGGAAATCAGGGTGGAGAGTGAATTCAGCTTGTCAGAAAGCTAGGAAAAACAAACAAAAAAGTGTCAAGTAATGGGCTAGTATTATTTAAATTACCATGTAGTGAAATATCCTGCTCCCTGAAAAGGACCTAGACATGTAGCCCTGTGTGCATTAAAATGCTCACTGTACCTAACTAATTTCCATATATTAGCTGCTTTTTATTTGACAGTGATGGTGTCTCTCTCCCTGCTCCCCAGCTGATTTATCAGCTTCCCAAGAGATAGGAAAGGTTTTCTTTTTTCTTTTCTCCCAAAACTAAAATATACCATATTTTTGTCTTTTGTATAAGACAAAAATGAAAAACAAACTGAACTTTTCTGAGTCTGTGGCAAACTCATAAAACATCCTGCTAAGTAACACAGGACATCGGTGGTCTCATCATTTCCCTTCTTATCAACAATGACATTAGTTGGACCTGCATAAATACAGGTCACAAAACAGAAGGAAAACGCTCCCCATCAAACACAACAAATAATTTCATAACAACATCCTGCATCACCATTTATTTTTAATTTTCAGAGAATTGTGAAGCAAGAAGACAGACGTTTTATCTTGAGCGACTCCCTGAAGTCTAAATACTGTCCTCACAGGACTCAGCAGGAGTAATCAGAAAGTTGATCTGTATTATCTGCAGACCCTACTGCAATAGGAAATAGGAAATTTAGCCAGACCTTTAACACAACTCAAAGGATCTTGATGGATAAACTAATCAAACAGAACAAAACACATAAGTGAAATGCAATCGCAGTCATGCATGGTGCCTACCTGATTACAGTAATGTTTGATGAGATTAAACACAAATCCTCGATCCATTAAAGAAAGAAGATCATACAGGAAAAATGCCAGACTGATATTAATTTTTTCTGCTTGTTCACTTTCCTTTAAAAAAGAAAAAACATCAGTTATGATGTACAAAACTCACATAAAGGTAGAAGACTTTTTAGACTCATGAAAAAATAGTGCAGGGGTCAGCTCCCAGAATCGTCTCAGGAAAAATACAGGACAAGATTGTTTCAGTTCTCCAGTTCACATGATTTTGTTAAAATTGCAGAGAATCACTTCTGTAAATTATTTCAACTGTTTCACAGAGACATGTCACGGGACGAATGAACAGTTCATTTGTGCACCCCTTTGGACTGACAACAATGAAATGGAATTTGAGATCTTTTCCAAATTGCCTATTGGCTGCAGTACTGCATATGACCTTTTTTCCTACTGAACATCATAGAATGCTGGTTTAGGAACTTAAAACACATAAAATATTAAGAAAAACCTGCACTGGATTTGCTGATGGAATGCCAAGTATTTTGTTTAGAAGTTTTAAGTGTAAAACTGATAGTGACAAAATACTGGTAAAATAAATCTGTGGGGTTCACCATCCAGCAGCTAAGCTCTTGTATGCTTTGAATTGGCCTGATTACCAGAGATACACAGCCTTAAGTAAGAATCACAAAGAACATCATGTAACCTCTAAAATGAGGCTACAGTTACTTCAAACATACCAATTTAAATTATAAACTCTCAGTAGCCTATGTAGTTCACCAAGAGGAATTAGTGAAGATGCCTGAGGGATCTGCACACATTTAATGTTCAAAACTGACAGAGGAGATGACTGAGAAAAATATTGCTTGTACTGGCACCTCTGGCTAGTGAGAACAGGTGTGCAGCACCTCAGGGTGGCTACAATTCACTTTTTCATTTTTCAAGCTTTTTGTTGTTGTTCAGGTATATATACATTCCCTACAATCTGGAATTTGCACAGGAAAACATTTTTCTACAGTGAAGAAAACCTGGTTTTCCACTGCCTTATAGGGCAGGCAAGCATATGCCAGACATATCACTGTAAAAATCCAGGGCAATCTGACATGCTCAACCATGCATTGAAACACCAATTATCACTTCTTGGATTTAAAAATCAGACACACATTGCCTACTACTCTGTACACCTAACCAATGGCCCTAATTCCAAAAACACAACAGTGGGATTTTCACACACAATCAGGTTCTATACACTCATTCTATCAAAATGAGAATTAAATGAACAACCCACAAAAACCTGTGCATTTCTTGTGAGGAAGCCATAAATACAAATTTCTTTGCAAAACCTACAATTCTGTTAAAGCATTTTTATTGTAGCAAATTTCTATTTCAGAATGTATTTAAACAAAATAGTCACTGACGGCTTAGGTAAACATTTCTGTGGAAATTATTTCTCTGCATGTGGCTATCACACAAGCACACCAATGCACTGAGCTTCAAGGTAAAGCTTCAAGAACAACTTTTTGGTTGACAGTGACAATCCCTTCTGTCATTCTCTGCCCCCATTTGTCTGGTGTTACCCTTTCCCAATTTCTGATCCTCAACAGCACTTGGAGAGGTGGATTATGAAACTGAGCTTGTTGAAAAGTGACCTGACAGGCCAGCTCTCCCAGCTGCTCTGCCCTGCCCTGCTGCAGAGCTCTCTGCTGGGCTAGCACAGTGCATTTGGCAGCTCTGGGGCATGAAAACAGGTCGGTTACAACAACTGAACAAACAACAGTCACTCAGTGCCTACCTGTGGCCTTAGCTTTTTCCGCTGGCCAGTCCAAAGGAGTATCAATGATAGAGGCCAACAGTAGCAATGTTAAAATATAAATAACAATTTTTGATCCTTTCACCTTTATAATCTGTTGTATCAGTGCAATTTGTTAAAAGTAGAGAGGATTTCATGGGACTTAAGGCTTATTTCTTGTCTTCAATTTTCAAGTGGCCAGTGCCTCTTTAAACAGATCAAGCATTAGATCACTCATGGCTCGCTTTTGCAACACTCACAAGGAGCTCTGCCTTCCTATGGCATATCCCACTTCTATAGAGAAGTCAAATGAGGAATTAAAAACAATGCAGTAGGATAGAGGGTAACTGCAAAGGGGGATAAGAGGAAGAAGTCCTGCTGGGGCTGCAATCTGATGTGCTGGCTAACATGGCATAAAGAATTACTAGAACTGAAAATGGATGTCCAGCCTTTCGTGTCAATAGGAAAGGGAATTCTCGCACACTGCAGCCACACTGAGAAGCAGGCTGAGGAACTGAGCTGAAGAAATACAGTCTGCCAAGGGAGGGCACGGCTGCCCTTTACAGTGCCACAACTCTCGCTTAAGGTCCATATGAGAATATTGGCCTAATGCTAGCAATACTGCTGACATTGAAATGAGATTAAGTGTAGCTCAGTGTAACACAAGATGAATAGCAAGGATCCTTAGTGATTAATTCATCCACTTACCTTGGGTGGTTTGACTACAAGTGCAGCAATCTCTGAAGTAACCACACTAACTATAGTGGTAATATCATCTTTGAAACGATCAGAGAACCGGCTTCTTCGTGGGTTATCTTGCTTCTCCGTGGTGTGAACATACTGAGCCATGCTCTTTATCTGCAAAGCAGAAAAAGGAATACTAAGAATTGCCCAGAATGTAGGTAAAATACTGCTTTAAGTTTGTTTGTAAGAGTAAGATTTCCTACTTTTTTTCCCTGAATTTAATCACTCATTTTCTCAGAGCTGCTGTGGTAAATCCTACATGGCAATGAAAACAGAGGGTCTAAGACTCAAATACAGACAGACATAGATTCCTGTTCATATTCATGCAGTTGGCTACGCTCAGTATCTGAAATCAGAATCACCCTTCCCCAACCCCTTGCATCTGAAGTTCTGAAATGCTGCTGCTTGCAACTTTTGCCCTTCATGATGACAGACAGGGAGTGAGACTTGTGGAATTCTTATTTCTTGACCTAATGTTGCATTACTAACATGCTGTCAGTGGAAATCAGTATATTTTTTCTACTGACATGCATAACTGCAGGGCTCTGTGGAACTGTGAGTTTGTGGAGCTTCGTCACTGCTCCCATGTTGTGAACAAAATGGAAAAGACAGGAACAGATATTCACCGAAAAGGTAGGGCTTGGCTGATGAGTTTCTCTCAGTCATTTGCAAGCTGTGGACTACTGCTCATGTAGTTCATGCAGAACTTTGCCATCATTGCCATAGTGAGAAAGGAGGGTAAATATGAAGAATTCTTTAGTTGTACTTTCATTATTTGAGACGTCTCCTTTATATGCCTGGACTATCTTCTACATACCACCATTAATTAATTGTAAAATACACCTGTCGAGTCTTACCAGGAGCTCAAAGAAGAACCAGGCATACTTGAAGACTGATTCTCTCACCATGCCCGTGCTGACCACCATCTGCAATGCCAGCTCCTCATGGAAATGCTACAGAACAAACACAGACTGTTGGAAAATGGCTTTTCAATCAACTCATCTTTCATTTTCAGCATCTTCCCTGCAGGAAACTTTTCCATACCAGAGGGTGAGCAGCCAGATGGGGATGTGTGGGCATCTTTGCAAGATCAGAAAGCAGATTTGACCAAAATGACATCTAAAGAATGCTGTTGGCAAACAGACTGTGGGACCCATTTTCCTGTGGATCCAGAACTGTAGATAACTGAAGAGGGAAATGGCTTTGGATCATTCTCAGGTCATTGTCTGGGTACATGATAGGGAGCAGTCATGTTTCCCGCTACCTGCTAAGCATTTTTGTTTAGCACATCTATGTTTTTCTGAGAGAAGGTAGAAGTAAGATGGACTCTGTGGTGGAAGAGAAGGACAGAGCAATAACCACAGCAGACCTTGTACAGACATTTGTAATTGGAGACAATACTTTTTCCAGTGACTTCTGAACACAAGACACACAATCCCAATTATCTAAACTTTTAGGAAATTCAAATCTGGACTGCAAAAAGCTTGATTCTAAAAGCTACAAAAAGGGACAAAGAAAATAATTCTTTACAGAAGAAAGAGGAGGCAAATATTTCTGAATGGAGTTTACTGTAACATGTAAAGACATGTATCCAAGGGTAAATAGCAGTGGAAAACGACCAAGGCTCTAAGACCTGGAAAAAGAGAGCAAAGGGAGGATCCAGACAGGCTGCTACTTGTCTGAATCTGTCCTGGATAAAGAATTTAAAGACTCTGGAGCAGAAGCAAAAAGTTTGAGTAATGTTTACCCATTGATTCAATATCTCATCACTAATTCCTTGTTCGATAAAACTGGTTGATATTTTGTCCTGTTGCTTCCCTCTCCACATTTAGAAGTGCTAATTGCCAGCACTACCTCAGGATGCTCCAGGTTCTGTAAGGAGTTTCCTCATGCATAGCCATAGCCTACCTTTTTATTGCTTGGTCTTGTGCTTGCACAAAGCCCTGACATGTCATTTGTTCCTTCAATGTAGTAAGACAATCGACTGGAGCTGTGATCCACAGGCTGGGGGACACACATGGAAGAAATACATAATAGTTCATAACTAACTTAATCATAGTAATTCATAACTGACTTAATCTAATTAACAGAGAAGAAATCACCCACAGTTGGGGGTTTGTTTGGGTTTTTTTAAGGTATGCACAGACATTCATCTAAACAGTTCTTCTCTTTCCTTCTTCCCACCCCCTTCCCACTCAAGGCCGATGACCACCTGACAGCAGCAGCAGCTGCAGCGGCAGCGGCAGCGGCAGCAGCAGCAGCAGGGTGCAAATGCTAGCACTGCCATCGCCTGCCCAGTGGCAGCACTGCAGCTGTACCTTGGAGGATACGATTCACCCTTTAAAGGTGTAAGTTTATTCCTGGCTCTACATCGAAAATAATTAGCCCCTTGAGGTCTTCCTTCCATTAAAAGTTATGCCAATTTAAGAGGCAGTGAAACAGCAGGAACCAATTGTAAATTTCTACATTTATAAATGTGATGAAGCTGTAATATCAAACATTTAAATTTTGTATTAATGTGGAAAAATGCCTCGAGCTCTGGTTTGGGTATTTTTTTCCCTAGGACATATTTCATTGGAGTAAAAGTCATAAAATTCAAATCTACATTATTAAAAATTGCTATAGATGGATATATATGCCCATATGAACAAATAAAATAAATTGTCAATGCTTGTGTATCTTACTAGTCCTGATTTAATTAGCTGAAGACCAGTACCTATTCATTTTATATGGAGAGGCACATGCTCATTCAATAGAGAAAAGACTTCAAAATATTTCTGAAAATAACCTACTTGAGAAGCAATATGTTACATATATAACACTCAAAGAAAAGTGAGGGGGGGGATACGGTTCAGACCTCATCAGATGTATTGCTGTAGAGCTCTGCCAGGATTGCAACTAGCAGCAGGCTCCTTGCACAGGGGAAAAAAATCCTGCTTTTGCCAGAGGCATAGTTCCCCAGCTCCAGCTGAGTGGCAAACTCTAGGTTTTGGTTTCCCTAGACAGGTGCACACAGCCATCTTCATAAGGCTCTGAGATGGGCTGGGATGCTGTAGATCAGCAAGCACCCAGTGCCAATCAGAGAAGCAAAATCTTTCCTCTTGGATGTTGTTGACCTTTCTGTCCTGCAAGCCATTGGTCGTATATGTAGTAATGGGTGAGAATTCAGAGGAGGCTTGTATTTCACTCTGTGGTTGAATGAAGTATTTGGAAAGACCCAGGTGCAAATTATGCACATGGCTTCTACATTGTAGCTGATATAAAGCTATGGCTATGGCGCTGCTGTCATATAACTGACTGCTTACTTTNTTTTTTTTAAAATAGGAAACTAACACCAAACAAAAAAATTAAGAAAGGTCTGTGGCTGCACTGACTCTGCGACTTCACCAGTTGTGAAGAGAACTTAAATATCTGGAATAACAGGAGTGTGAGGCAAGTCAAAAAAAGCAAATGCCTCTGTGCAGTGTCTAAGCCACAAACAAGAGATAGAGTTCTCACCTGCTGCTCTCCACTGGTAAGAGACATCAGAATTTAGTAATGAGATTAAACATGTATCTATGCCAAATCAGATAAACAGAAAATGTTTCTGTTGACACATACTGTGCATTTACAAGGAGCAAATCCAACCCTCAAAACCAAAATCCAGATTATTAGGTTTTGGGCCATACCATTCTCCAGATATTTGACTTTATTCTCTCACCTTGGATGACATGATGTTTTTGGCCTCCTCCTCAGTAGCAGCTTGTGTAACAGTGATGTCAGGATTGCTGCAGCTTATCACTCGGCTCTGCAGGAGTTTACTTCCAACAGACACTGCGGAAGTGCGTCCAAAAGTGTAATAACGAGATTCTGTAGAAATGGCAGTGCTGCCTCCACCTGTCACAGTGAGATGTTTGAATTAAGACTAAAGGACATATATATGAGACAAACATGAGGTTCAAGCCGGTTTTGCTCAGTGGCCTTATAACATCAGCATTTTGAGAAGAATAAAGCTCCTGAAAAACCCATTACCAACTGCTTCATTAACAATCTACACAGGCATTGAAAGAGAAGTTACAGATATTATCCCAGTCAACAGCTCATAGGGTGATTGCACAAGCAGTACCAAAAGATTAATAGGGCTACCTAAGTAGCAGCACTATTACAATAGTTCTTTCTTCTTATCACCTCTTTTAAATTTGCTGTAGATTAAGACAATATTCACAGGCCTAAACACAAAATACCACCTTCAACATATGACTTAATACCACATTTGAAGTATCCAAGGGAGCAGGGAGCACTGCTATCAGGAATTTCACTAAATTATATCTAGTTTTCAGTTTCACCCCAGACCTTATTTTTCCAGGACAAGGAATTCCCAAGTGCATGTGAGCTCACAGATTTTCATGTATCCCAACATCAATCTAAATGTGCCTAAAGGGTGATTTATATTAATATTCAAAAGAGAAAAAGGCCTACACACCTTTAGCTCCCACAGCACAGCTGCTTCTTACAGCAGAGCTGTAAGTCATTTAACATATACCAATTAATCAAATGAATCCTATAGGCTTTAGGATAATGATTGCAACAGAATAAAAGAACGGTTGAGGCCAGAAGGACCACTGAAGGCCATCTAGTCCAACCCCTCTGCTCAAGCAGGGTCACCTTGAGTCAGCTGCCTGGGACTACAAGCAGGTGGGTTTCTACTATCTCCAAGGTGAGAGGCTTGGGCAACCTCTCTGGCCAACCTGGCCCAGTGCTCAGTCACCCTCAGAGGAAGTGTTTCCTCAAGTTCTCTCTGTTTCAGTGTCTACCTATTGCCTCTGATCTTGTCAGTGGGTGCCACTGGAAACAGCCAGGCTCTGTCTTCTTTGGACTCTCCCCTCAGCTCTTTGTGTACACTGAAGATCCTCCTTGAGGCTTCTTTTGTCCAGGCTGAAGAGCCCAGCTCTCTCAGCCTTTCTTTGTTGAAGAGACGTTCCAGACCCTTTGTCATTTTTGTGGCCCTTGGCTCGTCTCTGTCCATGTTCGTATCTCTCTTGCTCTGGGGAGTTCAGAGCTGGACATAGCACTCCAGGTATGGCCCCACCAGGGTTGAGAAGAGGAGAAGGATCACCTGTCTAAATCTGCTGGTCATACAGCATTTTATCCTTCAATGACATCCTTAATGCAAAGGAGATATTGGGTGAGCTTGGCCCTATACCACTTGGCAGTAGGTTACTTGGCATGGAAAGTAATTTATTTATGTACAGGTTAGTAAAAAATTGGCATCTTAAGGCCATTTTAACTTATGAAAGAAATTCTTCTAGAAAAAGTTTCAGTTTAGGCAATCTCTCTTGCATTCATCTTCATGAAGCAACAACATTGCTTGTAGCTGTGGAAACATCTCACCTCAACCCTTCATCTTAAATTAATAACTGAGGGATGGAGATTATGAGGGGCAAATCCATATTGCTCTTTGCAGTGCTGATATTCCTGACCTACCTCTGAGAAAAATGCTATATCAGAACAGTGTAGCGCTTAAATGGTACGCAGTCTAGGTCTGAGAAGTTGTTTGCTATCTTACAGGTCAGTGTCTTAAGTCCTTCTCTCAAAAGCACCACGCTGAACAGCATGTATCCAGAAAAAAATATTTTTGCAACCCTTGCACCAACAATACCTGGTTTGACCACTTCTCTTTGTGGGTCTGGCAGACGAAATACATAGTACACATAAGATGCCAGGAGGCAGTTCCTTCCATGCTGATCCTTGCTCAGCTCTTTGCTGTTGTGGAGACTATTCACTATTGCAACCACAGACTCAAAGGCAAACTGTGAGAAGTTGGCTGTGAAACAAAGGCAAGAATTAGAGGCAGCACTGAAGGGTATAACGTAATTAAGTGAAGGCATTCTTTGTATTAACAATAATCTTGCAAGGTTCAATTCAGTCCTTAACAAATTCTGAGTTTTAGACAGCAATTGCTATGCCTGACCAGACCCAAAGTCTACACAGGCCAATAAACACTCTTCAGCAGGCCCACTGACTTGCAACCGAATCACTGCTATTCTGTCACTTTGTGCTACATAAAAGCAGACTGTAACTGTTAATTACATTCTAGCAGCCTTCACACATTTCCTATAAACTATCTTCTTGCAGAATACTAAGACTCATTACCCTCCAGCTGACAGACAAATACAAGCTAGCAGGCTTTAGCATCAATATTGTAGTGGATGACAAATGTTAATTATCTGAATGAGACAGGAAATTAACTACACCACTGTCTACAAGTATGCCATTCTCCTGGACTTAACATATGTTATGGGCAAATGGCATCTCAGTAAAACAAAAATCAGTGTTCACTATTGTATTTCCTGGTTTTGTGCTCACTCAATTCTGTCTAAAGGTATTTGGGCAGAGGATATGATGCAGATAGCAGTATAAGTTGTAGGACAATGACTTTGCTGGCCTTTTACTTGCAAAACAACTCAATTCCAAACAAAGTTGAACCACAACCCACTTTCTGACCTATATTTTCAGATAAGTAAATTGCTACAGTTTAATGTACCTCCAAACCAGAGACTAAGAGTCTTATATGTTGGGGCAAAGGAGAAAAGGCAGCAACTCTATTAAGCCTGATTAAGTTGTGCAGTGAAACTCTGTCTTGAGCAGCACAACTCCTTCTAAAGTGCGCTACCCTAAATACTAAATCCAAGCCTGAATATTTCAGCAACTATTTCCCTCGCATATCTAGGCTGCTTGCAAAGCCTCCTGAAGGCCATGAACCAGTAAATACCTGTCTGGCCAGCTATGACCATAGGCTGTACAGCCAGCTGGAAAAGTTTATCTAGTACCAAATGCAAAAATAAGACAAGAGGTTCAAGGCGTGAAGAATTCAAACAGATAATGCTGAGTTTCAATTCATGCTCCAGTGAAGCCTCTGTAATCTTCTGATCCATCACTCGAATGGGGAATGTCACTTGGCTTTCCAGAGAATGGCACAAGGTGAAGAACTTCTCCAGATGGTTGTCCTGTAAATACAGTGTAGTCACAGTTAACGAAGTTGATATATTTCATGCTAGCTAAGAAAAGCTTGATTGTACTGCCTCATGAGATGAAAGGAAAGACTTTCTTTCCTTCCGGCTTTCAGTAGTGGCTGCTCTGAATGATCAACTTGTAAAGTAGCTGTCACAGTGCTTTGTTTGCTCTTATTCCTCTGGTTTAAATTCAGACTGTGGTGAGATCAGCTTAAAGGCAGGAAAGTTATTGCCCTCACTAAACTCATCACTTCATTTAATGGAAGGACTTTTCCTTCTATCTGATAAAACTCTGTCATATCATAGGCCTATAGTCCTTCCGCCACTCAAACCTGAGTTCCAGCTCCCTACAAGTTATGTGCCATATGAGTACACCCTACTTGTATTTAAAAAACATGCTGCAAAGGGGCGATGAACCTGCTTCAAACACAGGGCCTTCAGCTGTTAGGACATATTTACCAGGATTAACTAGAATGGGATAAGGGATAAGAACCAATGAAAAGCAGCAGAACCAAACCAAAGCTGATCTGCCTTAAACCAGCATCTCAGTAAGATCGGCAAAGATCCAATTTCCTGTGGTATTTAAATGACCAGAATCATTGAAGTCTCACCCAGCACTAATCTTGTGTCCCCAGAGCACATGGCAGTGACAAGTGAGCTGATCAACACATACTGGGGGTGTATAACCTGTCCATGAAGGTGGGGAGGTGCTATGTCTTTGGAGATGTGGACACATTGTCTGAACTAGCCTTGAAGAACAGAAGATGCAGACTGAGCTGAGAGGACACCAGGCTCCATATTGCTCGATGTGACTTGCTGCCGAGAGTGCTCATCTGTTCACTTCCACCAATAGATTTCATTTCACCAAAGCATTTCATTCACGGAGGGTATCAGGTTGTTTCCATAGCTCCTAATTTTTTTTTTTAACTGTACAGGCTTAAACACCTCTGTTTCATAAACCTGCTAAATTGGCCTGGACAGCCGAATTTTCTTTAAAATGAAACTACATCTGTGTGTTACTTCTGATGCATTACCTGGGTGTGAACAGATGACACAGCTTGAACTTCAACAATGAAAACGCCCTTGTGTCCTTCAACCCACTTTATAGGGGGTGTCTGAGATGGAATTTTCTGTGACAGAAAAAAGAATGGGAATCATCTTTCTTTTAATGCTCAAACAGAAAGTCTGTTTACATGAGGGTCTATAGGGTATTCCCACTATTCACTTCATTTTAGACATCCAAATTCAGTGCCACACATAGGATGACAGCATCAGCTTAAGCATCTCCTTGTTCTCATAGATATTTGGACAGAAGCTGATGCACTGAACAGGGAAATTTAGAGAATTTCAGCTGGATGTCTATCACAGACCATGTAAATATACATCTTCTGATGGGACTAAAGGCTAAAATTTCCTGGTCAAAGCATTGCCAAAGGCATTCTATGGTGATGTGGAACAGTTTAAACCCCCCGGACAAGTTTCTTACATGCCATGTTTACTGAGAGTGCACGATTTTCTGCTCCAGTAACATCATCTGATTCCATTTCTACTCCCCCTCCCACAACACCACAGAAAAAAAGAACAAATTGTCCTATGGAAGAAATCAAATTATTGCCTTGACACTCTTGAAACAAATGTATCCCTGATTAGACAATTTACAAGAATTTGCTTGCATAGCTAACTTCTAAAAAAATGGTATAATGATATAAAATAATAACACCAGTGACAATAATAACAATGACAACTACATTTTTCTTCAGACTTTCCCCTTTTAAAGAACAAAAAGGAGGCACTGCCCGCCAGCAGACCGCAATGTTAGTTTGTAAAACACTTATGCTGTTCTCCTACATTACGAAAATACAATCTTTTAATAATTTTGTTTGTTACCTCAGGAGAGTGAATGGAATAGTGCAAAGGCAGTTTATCCAATGCAACAGGAAGACTATAATGTCCAGTTTGAAGACGATCATTTAATAGAATTGGCAGCCACTGAAACAAATGAAGAGAAAACACAGCAATATTCCTGATGATATATGATTACACCTATTTATTTAATTTGTTAGATACAGTCAACAAAACAACAAATGAGATATTGACCCAAGCTTCTCTGCCCTAACCCATTCAAGAGTAAATTCTTTGTATTTTAAATTCAAAGATAGCTGATAGCTACTGTAGAAAAATGTACACAACTGCTTTACAAACCATCTCTTTTGAAGAAAACAAATGCAGAGTTTCTCATGTGTGACATACATTTTTCTAATAAATCCTATCAGAAGGATTAAGTGGAATCTACATTTTTATTTAAAAATTCATGCATCTTGAATACACCAGTTCTTGGTATTGAAGCAAATCAACAGCTAACATTTTGTTGGGATTAAATTGAACATCTTCCTTGTGATCACCATGCCAGACTGACTTGCCATATCCCTGCATTGATATTTGGACACATTTAATTTTTTATTCAAGTCTGAAAGAGGCTGGGCATTTGAATATCACAGGGCAGAAACATTTTGTATTTAGCTGAACAGAAACTCAAAAATTAAGTCCTCACCTATGTCAAATCTTGGTCCTGAACCAATTTATTTATTAACAATCACACTGACATTGGTGGGACTATAACTGCCCATAAAAGAAAGCCCATTTGAACGGATTCTCAGTACTGTGGTTTAAAAACCCCAGAAGCCAACAAAGAACCCAACAAGCAAACAACCAAAAATACATAACATAACGGCATCCCAAACTTCATAGCAAGAACACATGGAAAGCTTTGTCTGGCTCCACAGCTCAATTGCTGAGCGAAGCTCTAAAACATTTTCAAATCAGAAGCATCATCATCTTAAATTCTTTGCTTTTATATTAAAATCCCTCCAGTTAAAAATACTGTTTGATAAAGAAAAATGTCAGAGACACTATGCTACATTTATTGCTTGACCTAAGACATGCTAGCTTGAACATGAAGATAAAGAAGGCAAGAGAATTCTACTTTAGCTTTTAGAATCTATTTTTTAAATTTTTATGTTGATAAAAGGCAATTTAGAACAGAAATGAAGTGCCATGTAAAACCTAATTGCAAATATTACTTTACCTCATTGTCACCTTGTATGAACATGGTGACAGTAATGATTGTAATTACATGTCTTTTAAGGGATTTTCTTTTTGCAATAAATAGAATCTAACAGAATGAGATTATGTGCTATAAAGTATTGTTGTTGCAAATATTGAGGTGCATATTTCAGTTGAATCACGTGAATTCATTAAATTCAAAGACAGTTAACACAGTAAAATTATAGGATGAGGATGTAACACATCTCAGGCGGCATCTAGTTTCTGTCAATTCACACTTTGATCTTCCACTGGTTTTGATGTATTGCCAGAAAGGGAGTTAATGACTAAATTCTTGACGAGCACAGAGTCTGCATGGGATACACATAGACACCCACAAACACACACCCACACACACCCACTCTTATGTATCCCATGGAACTTACTGAATACCCTAGGAGGGTTTCAACAGATGCTCCTTGCTTTGGTTGGCAGCTGATGTGATAGAATGTGAACAGTAGATGGTGTTTCTCTGTGAGTTTTGCTGGCAGCTTAATTTTCACTTCTTCATAAAAGTCAGGGGATCTGTTAAAAAATGCCAAGCATGTTCCCAGTGTAGTTATAAGACTGAGCAAGAGGAAAATTTGCCAGTTGGCTTTTAGATGCTATGGTTATAAAATCAGATAAATCCTGAAAACAGAGCTGAGTTAAACAAAGTATACATATATATACACAGTTAAACAAAGTATACATATATATACACACACACATTTTTATGTATTTGAAATATTTTTATGAATTATGGATCTGGAAGTTATATTTATGAACAATCTACAGCTTTGAATCAGAAGAAAACAGACAGTATCAGCTGGACAGTTTCAGCTTCCAGCTATCTCTAGGTTTCAACCTCTGTTTTGGATTCTTCCGTAAGTATTCTGCAAATCCTAAATCCCAAGTTCTCATCCATGAGAATGAGAATGTACCTTCAGCTCTTTTGGATCTATGAATTCATTGAAGTGAATGATCTTAAAAGTTGTGCTGCTTCCTGCTGCAGCTCCTTAATCTTTGTGGTAGGAATATTCTCAACTACTAAGAAGCTTCAAACAAGAAAAGCAAAGGTCGCTTATACAACAGTCACTTCTGCAAATGAATGTAGCAATCCAAATTAGATATGATAAATTGCACAACACATAAATGTTTAAAATGGCATTCCTTGATGAACTATGTAGGGTAACAATTACGTAAAGAGATCATGATTTATACTTCCCAAGTCGTATGAATAGTAAGAACACTTACTTATTATGGTATGTGATAGCTGTGTGTATTTCTTGGACGAATTCTGGACCTGAAGATTTCCCAAAAATTACCTACATTAAGAAGAATAAAAAAATCAGGACTACAGCATTTATTTGTTGTCACCTTACATAAATTTTCAGACAGTATCTGAAGATGGGATGGGAAGTAAATAATGACTTCTCTCTTCAGAGATTTCTCAGGAAAGCATGTAAACAAAAGCCTGCTAAGAAATCTCAGCATTTATTACCGGCATTGCACAGGATGGGTCTTCACCACACATAAATTGGATCTTGATGGTAATGTTCCTTGCAGAAGCCAGTCGGTTAGCAAAATTCAGCCTCTGAGGGTAAACATAGAGGAGATTTCTGGAAGAGAGATAAGGAAGAATAAAATGGGTAAATGGCAAGCATTCCTGTTTGAAAATTTAGTGCACAAATTAGCATCTTTCTCATTCTTCTCCCTGTCCTTCAATTCCACCTACATAGTGAAAGATCAGTTAGAACTCCATTTCAGAAGTCTACAAAGAAAAGGTAATTTCTTGGTGTGACACATATACCATCCTATGTTTAAGGTTTCACCTACACTAAGCTGTGTTCTGTTACAAACCATTATCTTTGCTTGACGTAATGAAAAGCAGGAATCTCTCGAGAAAGCAGTTCATTTCTCAGATGTGAGTAGTCAGATTTTGGAAGGGGGAAAGAATCACTCAGAGGTGATAAAAACAAGGAAATCAACAATTAAAGTTCATACATTCCTAGCTTATAGCAAAAAAGAAGGCATCTCTTTCTAGGTTATACAAACCAAAAAGCAGTATCAATGAACCTGAGTAACTACAAATAAGAAAATTTGACACAATAATTCTATAAGCTACCTCTTATTAGTAATGAATCTGAATAATGCTTTGAAATATAACATACTTTGCTGTTTACTAGCTTCTGTACATGAACCTATCACTAAACATAAAAAGCACCTTTAATTTCTATGGGGAATTTGGCAGTGTAGGTGGTCTTCTGATATATATTTCCAATAGATGAGACAAAATATTAATAGAAAGATTTTTCTCAGGTGAAGTTTATGGCAAATCTGAGATTTCAGGTAGACCTGGATTATACACAGATTCTAGAATCATGATTATGGCTATTTACTGTCTTGTTTTCCCAGTCTGAGATAGGATTCTCACTACTTGTCCTCTGAGTGTAAGGAATAAGAGTAGTGTTGGAGGAAACATGCTGGCTTTCAGTGAGAAACAATGAGGACTACTCATGAACTTTCATGATTTCTTTCCATCTGTGGCAGTCAGAAGCAGCACCCAGAATTGCACTGTCCTTATCACAGGTATCCCCTCAATACCACTGTCAGCTGAAAAAGTCAAGCAGCCTTGAAGAATACTATCATTAAGTCAGACAGTCCATCTTCCATTTACTGTATCCCAAGATCTGGAAAACTGTGGGTTATTCTCCTGATTTCCATGTATCACAACATGACAGTACCATTCAATTACACAGTCTAAGCTACTCTTTTCAACCAACATGTGCTACATGGCACATGGCATGCCTTAGTAAAAACTTGCTTTTCCCTTCATTCAGAATGTCACACTAATGCACTCTCTTCCTTACTGCTTTATGTGCAAGTTTTGCTTTGCCAAATTCTCTCCCAGATTATGTTAAGGAAAGCTAAGTGAAAGAGCAAAATATATCGGTAACCTCTACTGAATTATACTTGGGAGACTGACATGTTAAATGAAGGATATTGTCAATACTACATCTGCCAGAAGTGAAGAAATACATGTAGGGAAGGCTGAATAATACAGTCATTGCTTCATTAATCTGCAGCCTAGGACAAGATGTCACAAATCTATATAATGTACCTGAGCACAGGATTTTACTTTTAGATGTGACTTGAGACGGAAGATATATAAAAACATAGAGAGCTCTCTGCTGACTACACAACCAAGGAAGCATTATTTCAGCAAGTACTGGACTGAAAAGCTAAAGCTTGTGCCATTTATGCTGAAGCAGTTTTAGGGATCTTGCTTACATGTGTATTAAACCCATCAGCACGGAGGAAGAACAGAGGCAAATGCTGACTCTGGATATCCTGCAGAGTGTGTGTGTGTGTGACATCTGAAAGTGATGTGTGATGTGTGACATCTAAAGCAGGAAGGTGAGAAGATGATCAAAAGATGTTCCCTCACACAGGTATGAACTGTAAGCCCACTGCTGACCACTACCTTAGTGCTACTGCCTGCACTCCATCCATACACTCCAAAAGCCTGACAAGGAGCATTTTCACACGGCAGTTAGCAGAGGCATTGGGGCAGCAAATACTGCCGTCTTTTAAATAATAGGACAGCTAGGATGCTCACAAGGATGTGGTGGGCTCCAGAAGGCATTGCATCTCCCCCAAGGTTCTGCACTGAGCAGAACTATTACAGCAACACATCACAGCAAATACTTCTGGTCAGTGTGATTAAGTTTCTCCCCTCACTTTCCCTTCAGAAAGTGCAGGACTCTACCTCCAGATACTGTCAGATGTACTTGAAAACAAAAGAGCTATTCAAGCGACACTGTGAGTCTACAAAAGCCATGGCAGCACACCCAATGTCACTGACAGTAGAGTCCCAAAGGCCAGCAGAGTCCTGGGTGAGGCACAGATGCTGACAGCTTCTGTGGGTCAGAGAATGACCCAGAAGAGTCATAAGAGACTATTTTGGAATCAGTTATCTGCTGTGAAACCTAAGGGTCCCCCTAACCTGGCAGAGGACACCACATGGCAATTCTCATGTAAATTTGCTGACTTTCCTACACTTTCATGGGGCTTAGCAGTTATTTAATCACTTCCCATGGGCAAAGCCACACAGACCAATCCTCTCCAAAATAAAATATGTTCAGAGTTTCAAGTCTGTGACCATTCTTATTCAGTGTTTGTGCACACGTGTGTTTTTGCATATGTGCACATAAAAGAATCCTTCTCTTTGCTAGATTACACCTTGTGTGAGGTATCAAAAGTGCATCTCAAACTTTTTATGATTATTAGGCATCTTCATTGATGACTGTGATGAGAATTCCATACACAGCAAAGCTCAACATATGTGCAAGTAGTCCCTACTGATACAAACCAGGAATGTTTTTTAAGTGAGGAGTGATGGATGAGTTAACACTGGCATTTAAAACTTAACGGTACTAGAAACAAAAGCTGATGCACCCATTAGTTGGAATTTTCAATATTTGTTGATTCTTTCACAGTTTTGGTGAGAAGTCTTCACGAAAAATAGTTAAAAATTAAAAAGCACACCACAAATGCTTAACCAAACATGGAAAACCATTCTAGTTAGCCATTGACTAGGAAAATAGCACAGTGACAGAACTTCAACAAGAAGATGTGTATGAGTCATATATTCCATACTTTAGGATGGAAATTTGGAAAATAATTTGAATTATTTTTCCCATGTTGCTGAAATTTTGAATCTGAAGGGTTGGTGGACAGATGTAAAACTAGACCAAAGGGCCCGTAGAAGACTCACATGTAGCAGACATGCTCTCTCTGGATTCCACGGGCAGAGAGGAGTGAGTAACGCTGTGAGAGCAGTAACACCCTTATTCACCAACAACCTTTCCTCACCCAAAACCAGCCAAGGATGGGGTAGAATGATTTCCACCAAAGCACAGGCCTCCAGCTCACACTGCAGACCACAGCAAGTCTGAGAATATTGCTAAGTGTTTTGCAACTAAATGAAACGAAACTGCAAAGAAAAGGGGTTTTTCCGCCTTCCTTCAAAAATCCTCTAAGCGTTAGGTACCACCCCTATCACAGACAGGATTTCCTGTGCCTGGTTAAGCTGAGTTACTGCTGAAGTGATGGGGCAAATCCCTCTACCTCAGCACCAACATTTCATAGTGGCAGTAAACAGCATCATTTTCATTTATATTTAATGAAAAAATAAAATGACAAACAAACTTTAAATTATATGATTTTTCCTATTAAAAATAGAGGGGTATGAAAGAAATAAATCTTGGAATGTTTTGACATTTTCAGGGAAATATTTTTATTAAAGAAATGTAAGTACACAACAAAAAGAAGTGCTCAATTTCACAGTGCACAAAGAAAGTGGATTGGCTGATCTCTCTGGCATAAATCAGAAATAGCATCATTTAAAATAATGGCATTACACCAGTAAAAAAAAAAGCTTGCAAGACCTGAGTTCAAAGACTATAACAGAAGGCTCCACTTTTCCTATCACAAAGGAAAAATCTGTTTTAAAAACCAAAGAAAACGAAAACAAAAGCAAAAACAAAAACAAAACCACCTGCAAAAAAAAAAACCAAAAAAACCACAAAAAACAAACCAAAACAAAAACCCAACAATTCATCCCTCTGAAATACCTTTGACAACCTCTCCCCGCAGTGTCTACATGTATAGCACTGGTGAAAGAAAAAAATGGTTTGCAGATTTATACCCAAAAATTAGAAAACATTAAATCACCTTTAAGGCCCTAGCAAGCCATGACACACATGCATGACTAAATGCTATCAAATTGCTTAAGTAAGATAGGGTGATTCTACTGTTCAGATTAGAAGAAAGTAAATAAAATAACATGAAACGCTTTGTATTTGGCTCTATTCAAATTCAGAGTTACTCCTCATGGGTTACTTTAATCTCAGACTCAAAATAGTATTTATCATGTGGAAAACTAAGCAATGAGAATTGCATGACAGTTAAATTAAGCAAAGGGTCTTAGGTTGCCATGGAGGGATCTGGGCAGGCTGGATCATGGGCTGAGGCCAATGGTGTGAGGTTCAACAAGGCCCAGGGCTGGGTCCTGCCCTTGGGTCACAACAGCCCCAGGCAGTGCCACAGGCTGGGGCAGAGGGGCTGCAAAGCTGCCTCATGGAAAAGGAGCTGAGGGTGCTGGTGACAGTGACTGAACATGAGCCAGCTGTGCCCAGGTGGCCAAGGAGGCCAATGGCATCCTGGCCTGTACCAGCAATAGTGTGGCCTGCAGGAGCAGGACAGGGATTGTCCCTCTGTACTCGGCACTGGTGAGAAGGCACAGAAAAAATCAAAGAGAGGCACAGAGAGGCACAGAGAAAATCAAAACAAATCAAATCTTGTGTTCATTTGAATCATCTGAAGCCCTCACTCCAAGCAGGACTGAAGCTGGAAGTGCTGGAGTGTGTCCAGAGAAGGGCAACAGAGCTGGAGAAGGGTCTGGAGCACAGGTCCTGTGATGAGCAGCTGAGAGAGCTGGGGGTGTTTAATCTGGAGAGAAGGAGGCTCAGGGGGCTTTAAATTGGATATTAAGAAATATTTCTTCACCAAAAGGGTTGTCAAGCATTGGCAGGCTATCCAGGGAAGTTGTGAAGTCACATGTGCTGCTTAAAGGACATGGTTTAGTGGTGGACTTGGCAGTGCCAGGTAACAGCTGTACTTGATGTTCATTGGCCTACATCACTAACTGTGCATGTCAACTGTGTCATTACCATTGATCCACTAATTAAGGTAAAGATTCATGAAGGCAACTATTATTTGCAGATGTTGTCTTCATTATTACAAGTTAGGCTGAACAAATCCTACTTTGTTTAGTTGCCATGACTTCTACTTAGGGTGAAAATCAAAACAAAGACTTAGAAGAAAAGGTTAAGCAAGTAAGGCATGAAGTCTTGCTGAAAGAGTGTGACTGTTGAGCAATAGCAGGCATTTCCTCTGATGTGGATGTATGTGTTCTATACAGACACCCTGGCAATAGAAGGATAGTGTGGAGACAACCAAATTTGCTTTAGGAGAAGCACAAATTAATTTTTGGCATAGTGGCTTTGATATTCATTATGTCTGGCTGCAGAAGTGAGAACCTGATGAGAACTAAAGAGAATATTCTGTGAAGACTCAACTTGTTGTTACAGCTCAGAAACACAGCAGCTGCTAATGGTTTTTTGTCAAAAGCAGACCTTTAGACACTGCGAGACTGCACATTGAAATGGACACACTGGGGCCAGACAATGAGTAGGAAAGTTAAAATTCTCTCTTATTTTTTCATTAAACTAAAAAAAGGCATCTTTGCTCACATTAAGTTACATTTCCACTTTCAAATCTATAAAAACTACATTCTCTATAGAAATGTCTACATTAAAGTTCTATCACCATCCAATTCTATCTTTGATACACAGAGAAGACAGAAGTACCACAACGCTCTGCATTTTAGTGCACTGGTGCTATGAGCTGCCCTTAGGAGATTGAATACCACTGGAATTGTGGCAGAGCCCAGTAGTAACTCCTACAAAACTTCTAATGAGGCTATAGCTAAACTGGCTTACTTATTTCCTGCTGACACCACACTGCAAGTTGTTGTTTTAAGATAAGATTTGCCAATTCCTCTTTTTGCTTTCCTTTAAAGCTCAGACACAAATCCAGGCGTCACCAACAGCCAAAGAGATGTCTAATTTTCTGTGAAGGTGTGGAGCATCTCCCTGGAATAAATGACTTTGACATGGTGCAGTTCTGAGTTGCACAGAACCACAAGTCTTGTCCTTCTCTCCTCCTGGGTTGGGTCAGGTGAGCAGGTGGGAGAGCTGGCTCTTTGCTAATCTCCACTGCAAGAAATGAGTAAACTTTACATCGCTTTATTCTGCACCTTCATTCTGTGATTCCTTATTGGTAGTCACATTTTTGCCACTAATACAATACAGTATCTAGCTACTGTTTTAGGGATCAAAAATCCCCTTAGGATAGTGTCATCTACTATTATTATTAGAAGCATGATTGCTCCCTTGTCTTGACTAACACAATGGTCAGATCAAAGTCATTATTTCAAGTTATTTCTGTATCTCCAATACTGCAATACATCCCATCAGAATTACTGTTGGCTATTACTATAACACTACTCACAAGCAATGAAATATTGCACACAAACATCTTGAAACACATTCTTCTGATATTCATTTCCTATAGGACACTCAGATGTTCCAGACTACTAAGAAATAAATGATTGGAATTGCTCACTTGCATGCTACTGAGCACTGTGATCACCTTGAAACAATCATAACAGAACAGATTTAAAGAAATTAAATTACATAGCCTAGAGTGCTCATTCATAGTTACAAAGTTCATAGAGCAACACATTATTTCCTCAGATACTCAGATGACTCAAATCAACAATAGAAACAACTGAGCATAAACATTTACCAGAAGTGTTAAAAATGATAATAAAATCTGCTGGGAAAAAAACCCCCAAACCAAACAAACACAAAGGAGGATAGATAGATGATAGAGAGATATATGATAGACAGACAGACAGACAGATAGATAGATAGATAGATGCCAAGTCAATAACAATTGTCAAAGGGGTTTTTTAAAGTGTGACAGAAAATTTTTCAAAAGACAACGCAACAAGATTAGTAAACACATCATGGAATATTCTGCAGGTATTTTAACTTGTAATGGCTAGGGAGATTAAATCATCAGCCCAACACATTGTCTATAGCCTTTTAAAAAAAAATTTTTTAGTTCCTATTTCTGAGAAAAAAAAATCTGAATCACGTTTTTTAAAGAAATGTTAAAAATATATGTTATTTCTTACCTATAAATGGTGTGGGGAACATACACTTCTCTAACTGGGAATTCTAAAATCTCTTTGTGAGGGGAATTACAGTTTTCTGAAAATGGCTTCAGTGGGAGCAGTTCTGGTGTCAGACAATAACCAATGTTTTCTGGAGCTGGGGAAATCTCCACTTCAAGCGTTCCTTTAAAATTAAATCACAAAATCTTAACAAAAATATAAAAAAGATCAGTGTATAATAAAATAAAAATTAAAACAATATGTAAGGTTACATAGCAACAGTGCAGAAAAAAGAACTGGTTCTTGGGCTGCATGAGAAGGAAAGCATAGGTACAGAAAAATACATAGGAAGTAGCCTACACACATCCTTTCACCATCAGGACAGCACATAGCTCCTTAAGTCTACCCTGTACTGTTTCAAAGAAAATAGAAAGAAAGAAGGAGTATTATATGCTGGTTGATGTTCTAGTATCTTTCACACACAAGTAATATAACATTTGTCTGGGAGATAAACAAAACGTGTACTGTCTAACACAGCTCTCTCTTACTTCTCCTCCCCCTCAGATTCTGCTCAGATTAACCTCTGACAAAGTAGGCACCACCCACCAGGAAAGCTAGGCTTTCTGTGGCAGAGCAGTTACACAGTTGAAACTGATAACGTTTACTCCAGTATAAACAGACTTTCAGTTTAAATTCTCTGCTGTGATAAGTTAAAAACCGTTTGTGGAGCTCAGACTTCTCATTTCTGGCAATCAGCTAGAAAGGAAAAACAGCTTTGCCCTCAGTTCATGTTTTTTAAGGTTCCTCCATAATGCAGAAGAGGTTGAACTGTAATTTACTTAAAAAGAAAAATGAAGCTGGTCAGGTGGTAGCCAAACACTGCCTGTACTTCTCTACTTTGTTAACTAATGCTGATTCTAATATCAAGCTAAGATGACATGTGTACACATTTTAATCTCCCTCTGTAAAATATGAACCATTTCAAAGCATTACAGGGAAGTAGCAAGGATCCTAGAAATTTGCTTTAAAGAACTCTCTTCAAACAGTTTAAATAATAACAAAAGATATCCAGTAGGTATACTGTAAACTAGGGAGAAAATAATTAAAAAATATCAAGCTAAATCTTGATTTCTCATTCATGCAGGAAAAAAAAAAATCAAAAGCATCTGTGTTCAGGTAGACACCAAAAACCCAGGAAGTTCCACAATGGCACATATTACAGGCTTTAAACCCAAGACAAACAGATTTTGGGGTTAGAATTTACAGAACAGTTTAGGGGAGAAAAATACATATAACACGTATTATTATACATATACATATACATATACATATTCAATCCAAAATTAATTATGTACCTGGTAAAGTCTTAATTCTTCTTTGTAAAGATGATCTCTTGAAATCAGCTAAAAATTTAAACAGATCTTCATCACTGAGCCTGTCTCCTTCCTACCAAGAGAAAGACAAAAATCACTAGTTTTGTAACAATACTTCAGAACATGGAGAAAAGGTTCAGGAGTGAACCATGTCCTTGAGGCATCCAAAGCAAGTGGGTTACTATTTACTTGAATGCAGTTGTCCTCTGTCCCCACAAAAATAAAACTGGTAGCTTTTCCCAACACAACTCATATTACATAGATTAAAAATGTCTTATGAAATCCGAATTAAAGAGAATCCAGTACCTGTTTAAAGAAGGTGAAATAGGTTTTGGGGTTTGATGCTGGGTAATTGTCCTCTGAGTTGAAACTTCTCTCAGAAAGCCTTCTTGCCTGAAGCAGTGTTGCCTTTTTGTCACTACTGGATCCTTTCCCTTCAAAGAAGGGAAATTAAATTTCTCATCATCTTGTTTTTTGCTTTTTGCTGCAGTACAAAGATTCTCAGAATACAGTAGAAAACCAAAGAAAAATCTCACCAACATCAGATAGAGCACCTAAAACATTCTGCTTCTTTTATTCCAGACTGTGTGAAATAGTGGAATACTAGGACACACCTATTGAAGTGATATTATTTCTGCTGCAGAGCAAAAGTTTATTTAAATTTTTATTCATGGGTTATAAAGCACATTGAACAATGGTCCTGCCTACCAAACTGAGATGTTTGGTATCTTGATTGCTCAGTATTGCTAGCTAACTCCATGGGGCAAAAGGAATTTTACTTCTACAAAGCCAGTGTTCAATGAAAATTGAGCCTAAACCATGAAAGAATAGTTAGCAGACATAAAAACAAATATGCAGAGACAACACGGTGAGCACAATTTATTTGTAAGTGTTTGAAGGACTGAAAAGCAAAGCTGACAAGACATGACTTTGAATCTCTGCTTCACTTTTGATGCCAGAGTGAATAACATTGTTTCCTATACCCAGTCCTACTGAAGAGTCGTTTTGCCTTACTTAGAAAAGTTAGATAAGTACCGTTTAAACCTTCAGCTTCTTGTATTTCTCGTTCAGGTGTTGAAAGGTTGAAGAATTTAGTTAGGCTTATGGGAATCCAGGCGAATGGCATTCTGTATTTCCCCAACCTCTGACAAAAGGATTCAGCCTGTGCTTTCAGTTTTTCAATCTTTTCTTTTGTCTGAGACAAAGAAAATAATGGCTGTTTCAAAACCAATCAGTTATTGCAATGATACCACAGACAAAAACGTAAGTTACATATTTACAGTTCAGTAAATAATTTGCATTGGTATCTCTCATATTTTTTTGCTACATCACTGACAGAATTGTAGCTATTTTGATTTGTACATTCACTTCAATTTCTTTTCAATGGGTTCATTTGCATTATAGAAATGTAGAAAGCCAGTCTTTTTGTAGCAATATTCAAATCCAGAATGAACAATCACCATGAAATGTTAGCAGGTTCTACTTCTTTCATCAGACACAGAAAAACAATTCTATTGAAAGCAATATTCTAAAGGTGAGCCGTGTGGAGCCCAGCAAACATTGTCAGTCTGTTCCAGGGAGGTAAATGACCATGAATTCCTTGAACAGAACTCGCATTATCTATGGACAACAGTACTGAATGGGACACTGCACACTACAACAGGCTGTCTGCCCATCCAAATCAATAGCATCTCTCTGAGGCACAAGCATTTCTGCTAATTCTACATTTCAGTCATTTCCTTTGCTCACCCCATCTACTTCATGACTCGAGACTCTGTCAGTATTGATTTCCAAAGGGGACAGTAACAACAATGCATTCTCCTGATTTCTTTCTCTCAGCCACAGACATCAAACTGCTTGCACCATGGATGGTCTAACCACCTTTTCCTTCCAGTGTTTTTGGTATTCCATGATATTTCAAAGGGTCTGCTCTTTCTCTGTTGTTCTTGTTTGTTTGTTTGTTTTTAGCATGCATTCTTTGATCTAAATATTCTTCACAGTTATTTACTTACCTTGCCAGCCTCACTTTCTTTCAGAACCATGTAGGGTTCTGCACAGTCTCCGATTTCTCCTTGCTGAAGCACTTTTTCTATCTACAAAAAGCAGTAAAATAAGACGATTAAAAATGTCATCCAAATAGTAACGTTGTTTCTCTAGCAATTTGCAAGAGTTCACCTAGATATACAGCTGTATATAATGTCTTAAAACTGTCTTTATGGAGCAACTGATACTAAACCTTCTAGTTTTCCATTTGCTAGACAGCAGAAAATATATGTGTGACAACACCATCAAACACTTACTACTGCATTTTCACTGAAATCAGGATAATTAACACATTCCAAATGAAGTGGTTCAGGCTAACTCAGTTTTGGAATTAAGCAAACAAAAAGATGCAAAGTGCACTAAACCAACGCCAAAAAACCTCCACAGAATGTAAATAAAATTTTTGAAAATGCCTTATTTCACTATGTTTTTAATTTCCCTTAGGCAGAGATAGGAAATTCGATGTACTTAGTAGAACTGGTACACAGGATACTAATATAACTTCTTAGCTTGAGAATGAGATGTACCACTGGACACTTGCTCACGTACCACTGTTAAAAACTATCATAATTCATCTCATCTAGACAAAAGCCATGTTTGTCAGTTCTGTGAACTCAGACAACAGCAGCAGCTGGGAACAGGCAGAATGGTGTCAAAGTAGCACTTTAACATACCTTTATTACCAGGTATATATCTGATGAGGGATAAGTGACAGAAAATACTGCTGATCTTGCCTGAGTAGATAAATCAATGGAGGGTGTATGAGAACGCAAGAATCCTCTTAATGAATCAGAATTGAGGTCACAATGAAAATTTTCTGAGATCTTGAAAAGAAAAAAGGGATTAAAATATAATATAATTGCATTATATTTGAAAATATAATTTACAAATTAAAATATTTGTAAAGCAAAAATGCTTAAAATTTTATTTTAAAACAAGTCAGAAGTTGTAACTACAACTATAAAATAAACAATTGCAAGCATGTGACTGACTGAAAAACAAGAATCCTGGATCAGATTGCATGTGTAAAAAAGTAGCAAGTTTTTTTTTTTTGTAAGTTTTCCTAAGTTATTACTCTGGAGATAAAAACCCAGCCCAAGTGAACAAAAATATTGAACAAAAGTGAACAAAAACCCAGGCCAAGTGAACAAAAAACTTACCTTTTTTCTTTCCTTTATGTCATAGAGAGCTATGCATGCAAACAAAGGTTCTATCTCTATATCAAACCTGTTAGGGAAAGACACAGAAGATACTGATTGATATTGCACTTCTATGGCTGTGTATAATTTAAAAAATGGAACTGTTATATTTTGACTGGCAGTTTCATTAAAAAAATGCAGAGAAATACTTAGCTCCAGACGTCAGCTCTCTCAAAGTCTTGAAGATTTTTTTAATTCGTGCATTATATTAGATGATTCCAAGAGGAAAAGATGGGCAGTAGACTGCATGCAATGTATTTTCTAAATTTGACAGGAAAGTGGTCTCAGAGATAAGTTAAAATTACCATATGTTGCTTTTTTTTCTGTTTATGAACTTGTGCAGGCTTTGGCTGGGAGAGAATTAATTTTCTTCAGAGTGGGGCTAGGGTTTTGGATTGGGGCTGAACACAGGGTTGATAATATAAAGATGTTTTTGCTGTTGCTGAGCAAGGCTTGCCCAAAACTAAAGCCTTTTCTGCTTTTGGTAGTCCTCCTGCTGGTGAGGAGACTGGGATGTGTGGAAGACTGGGAGGAGACACAGATAGGACAGGTGACCCCAAATGACCAAAGGGATATTCCAGGTCATGTGGCACCATGCTCAGAATACAAATGGGGTTAAAAGGACCAAGGGGTGGGGGGGAGAACCTGGAGTGATGGTGTATTGTCTTCCCAAGTCACGTTACGCCTGGACTTGCACTCCTGGAGATGGATGAACGCCTGCCTGCTATTCGTAACTTGTGAGTTAATTCCTTGTTCTTTGCTTGTCTGTGTGGCACTTGCTTTCCCTATTAAAATGTCTATGTCTAAACCAATGAGTTCTCCAGGTCTACTTTTCTGATTCTCTCTCCGATCCTGTTGGTGGAGGAATGATCGAATGGCTGTGTGGGCTTGGATGCTGGTTGGGGTTAAACCACAACTAAAGTCCAGCAGTGTATAGGACACCAATTGCCTTTTATAAAAAAATATATAATTTGGATTCACTCCCAACTCCTTTCCATCCTGGCACTTTAAAGATTTCTGAAAAGATAGATAGAAATAATTCTCTGCTAGTCTAAGAAAGAACACTTGAGCAGTGAATGGTGCTGTAGGGGACACCTGTGGGGGTGTAATAAGGTGTGCAGCTGTACACTATTGTGAACTCAGAAACTGTGAGCAATGCTTGTGAAGGATTACTTACTTCAGAGTCTTCAGCTTCACCAAAAACCTGTTGCCCAGATGTTCCTTTGGGCGATCAGGCACTGGCCGTATCTCCACTGCATCTTCCTATCATTAAACAGTCATACTCAGTTAAAACAACTGCAAATTTACACACTTGCATAAAACATTTATGTGACAGTAGCCGACCCACTGCTACAGACTAGCATCTTCCCACCCCTCAGCAGGCAGTTAATGCCTCCAGAGATGAAAGAAAATAGATTTATTATTTCTGTATATTTACATTCCTGACCCCTATCTGGCATTTACACCAAATATTTACAGTTGTGGACCCCAAGTACAAGCTGCTACGAAAGGTGACACGCTGACATAGCCGTATCACCAGCATGCGGCTTGGCCCACACTGAGAACAGAGTAGTGTTTATCTACTGCGGTGCAGCTTTAACCTCGGGCGTGCTGGCACAGCCAGCTGGGAAGGAGGAGCAGGACGGCCGGCCTGCCGCTCACCTCATCCACGGCGGGGTAGAGGGCGAGCAGCTCGGGGTGCCTGTTGGTGCGGCGGGCCTCCTCGTTCCGCCGCTCGAACTCCTCGGCGCTGACGTGCCGCAGCAGCTGCTCCAGCCGCGGGTCCGGCTGCAGGCTGCGCAGCTCCACGTCGGAGCAGGCCGGCGTCGTCCTCGCGGCCTCCTCTGGGACAGCAGGCACCTGTTGGGGCCCCACCCGTTGGAAAAAAAAAAGAAAACGTCAGGCTGTGGCTTGGGCACCAGGGTGTCGCAGAATGGCTCTTAGTGATCTGGCAGAGGGGATCTTAATGCCTCCTCTGCCATGAAGCCTAATGGTGAGCATGGTGCTCTGCTTGATGCCATCACAGATCACAGAATACGCTGAGCTGGAAGGGCCCCACTAGGATCGCAGAGTCCAGCTCCTGGCCCTGCACAGGACACCCACAGAATCACACCATGTGCCTGAGAGCATTGTCCAAACACTTCTTGAACTCTGTCAGGCTCGGTGCTGTGACTACTTCCCTGGAGAACCTGCTGCAGTTCCCAACCACCCTCTGGGTGAAGAATCTTTTCCTGATATCCAGCCTAAACTTTCCCTGACACAACTCCAGGCCATTCCCTCAGGTCCTGTCCCTGGTCACCACAGAGAAGAGATCAGTGCCTTCCCCTCCGCTTCCCCTCACAAGGAAAATGTGAACTGCAATGAGGTCTCCCCTCAGTCTCCTCTTCTTCAGGCTGAACAGACACGGGGACCTCAGCCGCTTCTCATATGGCTTCACGACAAGGCCCTTGACCATGTCTGTGTCCCTCCTTTGGATGTGCTCCAACAGGTTTATATCTCTCCTAAATTGCAGTGACCAAAACTG
>VWZP01007082.1:1083909-1107501 GCA_013396995.1 Dicaeum eximium
GTTTCTTTTGAGGGAAAATGTACCTACAGCAGGTACATTTTCACTTTTCCCAAAGTGAAGAAAATGTACCTGAAAACTTGCGTCGCCAGAATCCAATGTTTCTGATTCAAATGTTTGTTTTTGAAGCGTTTTGTGAAAATCTTTTCGGGACCCCTTGTTTTTCAGGCTACAAGCATCTGAATTCCCTTGGTTTCTTTTATGGAGAAGCCCAAGAAAGTCAGGATAACATGAGGAGGTGTTAAGGGAAAATAAAACAGAAAAGACAAATAAAAATTTTTTCAGAAACTGAAAAGATTGTTCTGCAAAAAGCAGTGTAGCACAGCTTTTATGCAAAAATGTGACATTTCACAGCTTCAACATGTTTTAACACACCATTGCAACTCTATAATGTCTATTAAGAACAGTTTAAAAGGAAAAAAAGAATAATTCAGATAATTTTTCTATGGAGTATAAGCCTGAGACAGCAGGAAAACCTGACCTAGGTACAAAATCTGCTCTGATCTTCTCATCAGACCTGGTGATTATTTCAGTGACCTTAAGAACATGGATCAGGGTCACTTACCTCTTGACTGGCTTCTCCAATTATATACATCAAAGCTCTTACTGCTCTTATCTTGGACTTAGCCAGTATCCCAAGTTAATCACATGCAACAATCTACACCTTCCTAAAATGCCTGGTTTTGAAGAGGGCTATTTCTATGCCACAATGTAACCCTCCAGCTTTGAAAAATTCTCCTGATATTTCAAATTACATTTTTGATGCAGATGGAAAAAAAAACCAGTGGGTACCCTGAGAAAAGGTGTTAGATGCATCTAGAGCTCTGTTACTTTCACTTTAGTATGCAATTTGCTAAATCCTGTGATGATCTTTTTGCAATCAATCTCCTTATTTACAACATCCTGCTTCATTCATTTTCCTTTCTGTGACACTCCCAAAGAAATGACTGAGCATCTGAGTACTTTCATAAAGAATACACAGTAAGCAATTATTGATCAGGGAGACACCTTTTTATTACATTTTGGGAGTAACTGAATTATATGCTCTGATGTGTTTTAATTTTAATTGTTTGCATTTTAATCGTTTGCCAGTTCACTGCAATGAAAACTGGTCATAAAAAGACAATCCCGGCTCTCCTTGGATGTGACCTTGTTTAGGAACCACTGTAATTACCCAGAATGTAAGGCAGAAATTCTGCATGACTTTAAGACATTTAAGAATACAAAAGAGGTTGTATAGATTATTTTTTTCACTATCTCTGATGGCAAACAAATGATTAACGGAGAAATTTATGTACCTGAGTTCACATTTTCCCTATGATGTGGAAACTACACTAGAGATGCCTTTCCCCTAAACTACTCCTGGAAAATTTATTTCTATTGTTTATTTATTTTGAAAAGCATTTTAGCAATTAAAACTCACCAAGTGGCAAACCATGGCTTTAATACACATGTCAATTTAATGGGCACACACTGAATTAAGAAAATGAGATGAGGAAAAAAAAACAAAGGACAACTGAAAGGAGAAATAGGCACAGGAACAAGCTTCCCATTCAGCCTCCTGCAAGGCCACATGGACTCCAGCTGTGCCCAGCTTTTCTGCCACATACCTCTCTAGCCTGGGGCCCGAGGATGACCTCTGCTCATGCCACCCACTGGAGACTCCTCTATCTCCTGCTCTGAACCTTCATGTTCATGAAAGGATCAAAGTCACTCACACACTTCTCTCACCCATGGCTCACCAGACAATATACTCAGCAACCTGTTCTATAACATCTGTCAAGTAGGCAGCTACAGTTCTTCCAGCCTTTCTCAAAACAATGGAAAGCCTTCTACAATTACTTTTTTCTCATTTCTCTCGATACCTTTTCTTCCTCTCACGCCTGTTATAAAAAGAAAAAAAACTTTCCAAGCATAACATGAGATTCCCAATAGCAATCTGTCACTTGATTATGCGACACTGCAGCATATTTGGTAGTGTTTTGTTCTTTGCAATTTTTAATAACTTGCTTGCATTTTTAGCCACTGCTGCCAAAGTTCAGCTCTCTGGCAGAGTCCACCATCATGTTGACCACAGAGTTAACTGCTCAATAAAGATTTCGAGTGCAGATTTACCTCACCTGAATGAATGAAATAGTAAAGCACTCATCAAAACTTTCCACATATGTGTATTTCTATGGCTCCATTCACATTTCTACCAGCACGCATAAATGCAAAAATAGCTATGTTCTATTTTTCACTTCACCTGCTTTACTGCTTACTCCCAAACAAAGCTGCACACTGGCTCTTTACAGCATGCTCAGAACAGCACTGTGTGAAAGAGCTAGTGTCTCTGCTCTGAGTGGTGGGGGAGGAGAGCCAACAAAACCCACTAGCCTACTTTCAGTGACTCACTGCGGAGCAGTTCTGAGAATTCAATCAATTTCATCAGCACCCCTGGAGGAAGTCTCTAAATAACCCCCAGCAGCTGCTCCACTGAGGAGCACAAACTGCATAGATAAACAGTGCAAACTCCTCTACAAGCACCATTGTAAACCCATAAGGCACTGGCTGCTGATGCACATCAGAAAAACACGGAGTAGTTTTTCAAAAGGATGAGTGAAGAGGCACAACAAAATGGCAGCAAATGTGTCAGCACTTAACCACCAGCTGCTGCTTCTGCTTTTCAAGAGCTGGGCATGAGTGCAGGAGTGGCTAAAGAAGAAGTGCTACAGACAAAACAGAGCTCCAAAAACCTCTTTCTGAAGAATAGGATGAGGTGATGGGGAAGGAGGCAAGACATCCCACAGACTCCCCTAAGAGTCTGGGAACAGACATCCCTGCAACAGAGAGCGCTGACTGAGAGTTCCCTTCACATTTTACATATGAAACTGAATAGGACAGAATAAAATAAAATAAAATTAAAATATAATGAACTAAACTAAAGGAAATTAAGCACTTATAATGTCTACAGGCCCTGCTCTGTGTGTTGAATTACACTGACCTCAAGTGTAGAAATCATTTACTGATGTAAAATTGTAAATTTGGGTCTAACATTGATAGTCCCATGAATACACTCAATCACTGCTGGGAAAGCCCATAATCCTTGAGTTTTCAGACACATTTGGTAATCAAATCATGTTGAATTTTCAGGGCATGAATAGGAGAAAAGCATGCAAATATAATCTCTATCCCTGTTATCTTTCTTTTTAGTGGGATCAAACAGTACTAGTTTTCCTGATTAAGATAAATCATCATTACAGAGGGTTGACATAAATTTCTTCCCATCAACTTCCCATCCATTCCCAGATTGCCTGATAATCAAGAAGCAGATGCAACTGTATTTGGCAATGCACACCATCTCAAACAAAACAATATAGTTATTTATACTACTGAAAAGTCAGTATCTTCAGTATCTTATCTTCAATCTCTGACTAAAATAATTATCATTTCAGATTACTTCTAACAGCAAAAATCTCCTCTCTGATAATTAAGATCCAAGTATTTCTGATTTTATTTAGTTTTATGTCACTTACTTTCGATTCACAATCAGCCACTCACGGATGTAAGTCTGAACACAGTCTTTGACATGTGAATCCAGTTCAACTCTGTGGAAAAAGCAATATATTTCATCTCCTAAGTCATACTTTCAGGACAAACAAATTGATCTACACATGCCAGTCAGATAAAGGCCTCTCTGTTAGTCCTCTCCTGTGTATTTATTTTACTGCCAAACTATTGTTTGAGGTTTAAAAAAAAATCCTCTGCATTAATTCCCTTGTGCAGGATTTTGGTACTGTGCTGATAAAAATACATACTAACAGAGATAACCACTTGCCACACTATCTGTTGATAAATATAAGAGTGACATTGCTATAAAATATAGTAAAATTAAAAAATTATACAACATAACCAGCCTTGTGATTTTCAAAACTTGGTAACAAGCCTCAAAATATAGAAATATTTTTTAGAGGCCTCAGCTCCTGGACTCTTGCAAATACCTAGCTTTTATGTATGTGCAATTTTCCCTTTCTCCCAGAAACAAAGAAAAATCTTAAAAAAGGACCATAAGCTTTTCATTAGATCACATGACAAAACGTTGAGTTCTAAGAATACATTATAATTTAATTTTCTCTTTTTCAAATAAGTTTTCCTTTAATGAAGGGGTTTGTCAGTGCTCCTTGATAGACTGGACACTATTTTGAAATGCAAGTCTTTCAGCCAAAGACAATGTCCATGAACTTCACATCATGATGCTGTGGCATAATTCCCCTATCCCCATTCTTAAAATTTTTAATGACCTGTTCCAAAATAATTTGTAGCATTCTCCAGTCCAAGTGACTAAAGAGTAGGTAGGATACACATTCACGTTCAATACAGGAACAGGTGAAAGGTATGATAATTTTTAGGACTTTCCATGTAGAACTCCTAAGAGATTTGCAACTGGTTACCAAGGCTGGCTAACAGCTTATTTGGGTTTGTGTGTGCATGGTGGGACAAAGCCCTGGCTGATGCCAGGCTCTCGAGTGCCCCTGCCTGTGGTGGTTCCTGCCTCTGGTTCAGGTGGGAGGTGTGTTTGCTGGCAAGCAGCACATTAACCCAGTTTGGTCGGTGGTACCTGTTTCCTGCTCTCAGTGCACAGAGACATCAAAGACTGCATTGCCTGCAGGCCAATCCTTGGTGCATGCCCCTCCTGTGTTCTCATCTTCCCTAACACATCCTGGCACCCTTTACCAGGATTTTCTATACAACACTAATATCAATGATAGCAATGTGAATGGCTAAGTGGCAAGCTGCTGTGTAAAAAAGTCTGCTGAAAGCATATTTGTTGGTATTGACTATTTGAGCTTTGTCACAGACTCCTTATAAAAAACTTAATAACTTTGTGGTGCAAATCAAGCTTAAAACGGATTGTACAGCATGAGCTTGCATGGTCTTCTACTGGAAAAACAAATATATAACTGCTTTTCTAAACATTAGCCATGGTGGGAAGTAACCTTGGAAATAGTAAGAAATGGCCTTATTTTAGATATAATTTCAAAAGTTGAATAATTATTTCAGTATTTTTGTCCATCATTTGAATAAAAGATTACTTCAAGTAAAAAAAAAACCAAAGCATTCATTGTCTCCCACATTCATTCTCTCTCTCAAATCCACAGAAAAACAAGAATACTTGTTTTTCCCCTAAAGATTGGGACTTTTTCTATGAGTAACTTCAAGTGAAAATCACGTGTTGTGCAAATATTAGAAAAATCCCTTAGAAGCTGTGTGATTCAAAGAGTTCTCAGGTAACATAACATGACATCTCATCTCTACATCTGTCTTTGTTCTCCTGAACTTCTTGAGAGAAGCACTGGGCCAAGAAGACACTGGCAGACTAAAACCTTGCTTAGAGAGGGTGTTCTCAACTACTCTACAGGTGGCAAAAATCACACAAACTGTGTTTCCCACTTAGCCTCATTGTATTTGGTGTGTCGGGCAGAAAACACTGAACAAATACTGCTGTTATACAGGGCTCTAGTTTGAACAGCTGGCTGGTAAAAATTAGAGCAGCGTGTAGCAACTTTTGCAGGAACGGAGGGGGAGGCAGGTCTACCCTGTGAGCCAGGACAGCATAAACTAAGCCTATTTGTCCCTCCGTGGAGGTTCAGCACAGCACTGATTGCAGCCTGTGCTGTTCATTTCCTGGATTCACCGTAAGGAGCCAGCCCCCCATCCCAAACACAATGTAGAGTTAGACATCTCTGCAGATGTAGCAGTTTGGGGTAAATGGTGCTGACTTCACATTTATCTCACTGTTACTGCTTGCAAAACTCAAACAGGCCTTTGGATTCTACTTAAAGGTACCACTTACAGTGAAACAGCCCTGAAGAGTATTTTGTATACAATGCATAGACTTTCTAATACCACATCGGAAAACTACCTGATGGATTTTCCCATTCTGAAAAATCCTTTTGCTCACAGCATGCCTGTTTTTCAAACCAGCTTAAATATTTGCAGGACCATTGGGCAGTGTCACCACATGCTACCTATTTCATCTAAGCTGTTGAAAACAAGGGAATTGTTTCATCAGTGTCAGCCTAAAACCACATGTGACTTCTATGCTAGAAATTAACATACACTCCCCTTCCCAAACCTTGTGAAGTATGAACCATTTCCTCCCATTTAAGCAAGATGGGTACTGAGAAGGAGATTCTTAGTGATCTGATCAATGCCATGTAACACACAGCTGGCAAAAAAACCAAAAAACCCCCCCAAACCTCAATATTGTGCTTGTTATATGGTCAGAATCAACTTTAATCTCTGGCATCACAGCCGTCGTCCTATCCTTCTTTAAGTTTTTTATTGGTTGATGCCTACCTCACTTGTGCCACCACCAATGAAGTTTTGTAAACACTTGCATAATTTTAAGTGTGCAAAGAAGCCTAACAGAGCCAGTGGCAAAGTTCAAACATTTGAAGTTCAGGAACTGTGCAATGGCTGGATGGGTGGCAGAGTGATGTTGGATCAACATCTTCAAAACTATTTTTAACTATTCAAAACTAACTTTAACTATTTTTGCAGCATTTTGGAGGGAGAGAAACTTTCCTTACCCCTCTTCTGGCATAGAGGGTTGCAAAGTCCTGCACTCTTTGGGTGTAAAGACAACATCCAGATCATCTTCAGGAAAGTCCCCAAGTTCTTGTGCTAGATCTAAGTCCAAGTTGTTCAGCTGCGTCATCAGGAAGCCTTCAAAATCTACTGGGTCTACTGCATCATAAAAGGAAGGCTAATGAGAAATAAAGAAGCATTTATTTTAGCAACAGAAAGTTCTTGATAGTGTAATTTAGGCTTATTTATTTAAATACTGTAATTGTTCCATTATTTATTACACATCAGAAACAAACATCTAAACTTCTAACCTAGAAACAAGGAAGGATATAAAGGAGATGATCAAAATGGCAGTGACAGGCAACAGCAATGGGCAGGAGACAGCATGCAAAACACACTAGGAATAACAAGGCCAAGTCTTGGAAGTGACTCCAAGTTACGGAGCTCAGGACCAATTGTAAGCACCGCAGCTGCTGCCATCATGAAGATGCACTCATTTGAGGTGCTGTGCCTGAAAGATGCTAATAGAAATGCTCCGTGCTTTCGACTGCAAACAAAATTGAGGACAATATAGACTCAAAACCAGAAAAAGAATTACTATTTTTCATCTCTGAATGTTAGTGGGTTTAGTATTATTGGAGTTCTTAATTTATCATATTTTTCAAGGGTTTGTACAGTGCTTTTGCAAAAGATTACATGGAACTACCCAAGTTATTACTGCAAACCTTAGATATTCCCCATTTCTACAGCCCACAGCATTGCACCTTGATAGACAGCAGTTGTATCTCGTTACATTTAATTAGCCATTCTTAAACAGAAGGTCCACTCAGAACACAGTTAAACAAGAACAAACTCTATGACTTGTGCATGCCATTAAACTGTTTTTTATCTGTTTACTGTCAAAAACAGAGTCAGAAATGCTTGTTTGATTTGGTACCTAGAGATGTTCTACATACGAATAAATGTGACTTCATGTATTAAAACTGTATGTATAGACAAAACTGCAAATGATTTTACTTGCTATGTATCAAATAAAAATACCCTGTATATCTTTAGGAAATACCATATTTGTCCAGTTGAGTACAGAGACTAGCATCTCTTATCATTGATTTTCTTGACAAGTAAAAAGTAGATATAAAAACTACAGCTTTGTAAAACCTATAGCTTATTTTCTGTGTGTTCCAGAAAGGCTGATGACACCTCATCACTGTAAGAGTGAAGAAAATTAGTTGCAGCATTAGAATAATAGCACTGGAATAACTTATTTACTGTAAGGAAGAATTCTAGCAAAAACCAGTTAATAAATCTATAAATGGCGAGGATTGCATTGCACTGATTAGCCCAGATATATTTCACAAGGCTGTCTTTTGAAGCTGCCAGCAAAAAATACATCTGTGGTGCTGTTGATGTGTTGTGGGGAAAAAAAGGCTTCCAATGTCCCTGGTATCAACATGCCTTTATATTTGATGTTATTCTGCCTGTTGTCTCATCCAATGTGTTCTTAAGATATCCTCCTTATACTTCAATGTTCTTCTGCACAGGAAAAATCTGTGTGTCAAAATCAGCAAGTCTTCCCTCATTAATACTGAGTCCTGCTCATGCAAGGCTTTCATGGAAGTCGACAGGAATTTCACCAGAGAATGAAGTGACACTAGTGCATACCACTGTTCTATCTACAACATCAGGAATTTTAGCTGAATCAGACAAGGAGAAATTTCTCAGTTTAGGAAGCATGCATAGAGACTCAACAATGGCAAAGCTCCAGTAACTCTGAACTAAAATGGCTCACACTTAATATGCCACATCAGCCACAGTAGAAAAGAATATTAACTTTTTTTTTTTTTTTTTAATTAACTGTTAAAAACAGTTAATAGTAAATGCAAGCTTTGGAACCATTTTAGTGTTCTGGAAATGTAGCTGAGGAAGTTTTTCAGATAACAAAAATCCAGAAATATTTTGCAGAAAATTAAGCATATTTGGAAGAAATGTGCTGGAAACATCTAAGAGAAGCAAACTAATTTAAACTTCTGAAAAAAAAAACCCAGATGTGGTAAATACTCCTGCAAATATTTTAGTAGAGACTTTTGAACCCAACGAAGTACCACCCCCTACCTCAGGTTCCCCTTTTAAAAGAAAACTATATTGGTTTCTGCATAAAAACAGTCTCTGAGCTCACTCCTCTGCCTGTTCATTTAAGGCATCGACTGAATTATCAGAAATGTCTCTGGGAAAAATCCTTCCCTTTCTTTGCTCTTTTTAGCCAAAAGGAAAACTTAATATTACCAGAAAGTCCATTGAATTATGATGGAGTCAGCCAAAGAAAAATACTCTGCTGGTTTTTAGTTTAAGCACTATCTCTGGTATCCACACAGTGTAGTGCTGAACATGATGGATCAATAGTTATGAGTTAATAGTAAACCTTATTTGCTATTTTTTTAAATTAATTATCAGCATAATGTGGTTGAAGCTCACTTACCCACTGTCAGTGGGTAAAGCATAGCATGTTAATATATAGATATGTAAATAGGTCTATATAGAGATTTTTAGATCTAAATATATATAAAAATATAAAAAAATAAATAATATGCAATAAATAGAAATAGATATAACATATACTTAGATCTAATAAAAAAAGAAATTAAAGTATCCAAAGGTGCACTACATCTTTTCAGTTGCTGAAGATACAATGTTCCACATGCAAAATAGTTTTGCTTAATACAATCTAATTTTTGATTAAACATTGCACTTCCTTTCAGAAGTCACACTTTTCCATTCTGACAGGTCGAATCCATTGCATTTCGTTGTATCCTCTTTTTCTAGTTCAAGTGTTAACAATAATCTTTAATCACTAGAAATATGTCCTTTTGACTACTGTAAATTAGACACAAATGTAAAAAAAGATAGTGTAAAAAGTAAATGCAGGTAGCGGGAAATGATCTCCCTAACAACTGATGCAACGTTTCAAAGGAAACACAGAAAATGGCTTAAATAAGAAGCCAGCACTCCTTTTCACATGTCATAAAAACGTGCAAAACAATTTTCTACAGAAAACGCCACAAACCATTACTGCAAACATACCTTTTTAAGGATGATGAATTAGAGGCGTGTAGATTGTGACAGCACACACAAAATGGCAGCTACGGCGCAGTGCTTGGTAAATGAACTGCTACCAAGTTTTTTGGTAGAACAAGTGGTTGTCTGCGTGCAGAAGAAGGGACCTGGCCTCGTCAGGCTGAGTAACCACAAGGAACAAGTTAAAGATCACAGCGCCTCAGATTAAGGAAGTGAGTGGTGGCGGGAGGCCCTGACACAGGAAGCAACCACTTGTATCTAGATTTTCACAATCACTGGTGCACAAAGACTCTTCCTGCTTGTACTTGTCAGGCCTCTCAAAAAGGATCAAAAGTTAAAAGGGTAGGGATGGGGAGAGTGCCAAAATCAGAGTCAGTTTCTCTTATGGTATAGTGTGTTTGCAGAATGCTCGTCTTCCTGAAAGGCAATAAAAAGATCTGGCATTTTTTCCCTTTGTCATAAGGGCACTGTCATATGCCTCATATGATCTGACTTCTTTAGAGAGTGATTACAAGTGGAAGGCTGAGGATGATTTGGAGACATATAACAGTTGACTCAATTATATCTATGTCAGCTGGGACATAGTTCAGCATTTCTCACTTAACATGTACATTCTACAGCACTGAAAAACAGTCAGTACATTGCCCCTGCCGCTAGCTCTGGAAACTGTATTAAGCTGAGCTTTTTCAGCCTCTACCTTTCTTTTTTTCTCTCTTTATTCATTGATCTGTGCTGGTTTTGGCATGGATACAGTTGATTTCTGTTCATAGTAAATATTATGGGATTATGTTTTGGATTTCTGCTGGAAACAGTGTTGATAATAAAATTTATTTTCATTATTGCTGAGCAGAGCTTAGAAGGAGCCAAGGCCTTTTCTGCTTCTTATACCACCCTACCAGCAAAGGGACAGGATGCACAAGAAGCTGGGAGAGGACCCAGCCAGGACAGGTGACCCCAGCTGACCACAGGATAATTCAGACCACAAGGAATCATGCTCAGTATATAGATCTGGGGGAAGAAGAAGGACTACCACACAAAGCATTTACTTGAAGAAGTTGAATGTTTCCATTAGGGAAAGAATGTAATATACTCCAACACTTACTAATTAACTTTAATTCATAGTAATATGTAGAGAGAATGTGTATTCCAGGCTCCAAGGAACATTCTCATGTTTCTCAAAGGCATCATTTCCTCAGCTAACCAGAGAGTATTTTTTAACAGTTTCAGGCAGAAGCCAGTGGAACACAAGATAACTTAGAAGATCATTTAATTTACCCTAAAACCATTAAGCAATGTACATGCCAAACCTATGTAAAGAAGATAAACCCAGAACTCACCAGATGAAATGTAGAAAAGCCAGAAGTACTTAAGCTTCGTTGACAGAACTGTGCAAAGCCTGGTTGGAGAGTAAATTGCTTTCTTATTTCTGCAGAGGAGTGCCTTTAATTAAGCAGAGAAAAATCCTTATAATTACAATTATCCCTGTACAAATTCCAATGCCAGCATTTAGCCAATTTAGTCTCCTGTCTCAGTGTTTAGAAATATATTTTGATAATGGTCTAGTCTTGGTTTGTAGTTGATGCAAAATCATAAAACATTTGCAGTCCTATATAACTAAGATTCTGTCACACTTCCAACAGATTTTTATCATTATATTGCAGCCCTCACAACTGGGAAATGCTATGTGAGAAAGAATAACCTCAGCCTTAAGTAAAGTGTGACTGCAACCTTCATAGCAATACTGCAGATTCACTTCTGCAAAGCAAAAATACATTAATAAAGCAGAGAAAGAAAAATGAACATCACATAAGCAAATATTTTAATCGAGCAAGGCATAAAAAACGACACCACTCACTAAATAGTGTAATCCCAGACTAAAACTACTAATGCAGTTTGCTGTAAGAAGCCCAAGGCAAACCAAAGAAGGAATTAAAAAATCTGTGTACTGTATCAGCTAAACATTTGAGGAAAAAACTTCTTAAGTGCTAAGTAACTGATTGCTATGGAAGTAGAGAGAGCTCAGAACTAAATTCTTCAGAAATCCCAAGGTGATAATAATGTACACAGTCTGAAAATACAGCAGGGTAGCGTGGTCATTTTTCATGGAAACTAATCAATTAGTATTTAATATGATATAGAATAATCAGTTTAAGAATAATCAGCCATAAAATGGTAACAAAATACCTACACTATATTTCACCATAAGGGTTCAGGACAAGACTTTTAAAACAAGATACAGTAAGGCAGATTCCAAGTAAAAATAATAGCCTGCAGCCCACCAGGGCAGTCAAATGGGAAAAAAGAAAACACAGAGGTAAGATGACACTCCTTTCCAAATGAGACTCTTTCAACTTCAGCAAGCATTAATAGGAGTCTAAGAATTACCAGAGGCCACAGAACCATTTTGCCTGCACTTTTTCTCCTTTGTAGCATCTTGCCACAGTCTTCCTATGACTACTGTACCTATTGTGTGACACTACTGCTTTTTTGAGCATGACAAAACCCTGAATTTCACTTAATACATTCCTGTTCATGTGAAGTGACAGACACTTGACAGAAGGTACTGAAAATATTAGAGGTATTAGGCTTGATTTATAAAAAAAAAAGTTGTATAAATGAGAGTAGTTCCTTTTAGGTCAAAAGGCCATGCCAGGTGTGAATGTGATGTTGCACCAATCTGAAGTCAGCAGCAATCACAGGCAGAACAAAGCAAGAATTATAGAGAAAGTAAAAAGATCCATTTGGAAGAGGATTTCTTACTCATCAGTGCTATTCCAAAAATCCAAGAATCTTTTAAATCCAAACCCAAGATCTTTTAAAGGTTAATCAATGATTACACAAGCAAGAAGCCATGTAGAGAAAGTGAAGTCTGTGCATTCCATAGATTATCTTTGAACTATTTTAGAAAGAAAAGCTGCTTGTGTATCAGGGTTATTGTTACTAAATTTCCACTACAAATAATCTCTGATAATCTCTGCATGTACAAAACTCAAATTATTCAAAATTATTATTTTACTGCAAACTGAGTCAGTTTCTACCCTATGCTGAAGTATCTGTTACTGACAGAAATAGTAGAGATAGCAGCAGATGTAAAAACTGTGTTGCAGTCTATTGCAGAAGTTGCTGCTGTAAGCAATGATATGACATCTTTAAATTACATTCAATCAGGTGCTTCAAAGAGGAAATTATATGGATTTTCAGTACAAGAGGAAGCACACATATGTATGAAGGGCCAAATTTGCTGTCTCGCAAAAGCCTGGGCAAATATAGTTAATTGAGAGCAAATACAGTTCTCAAGAGCACTGCCATCAGTTCCAGTGTTTCACCAATAGAAAGAACTTGCAAACTAAATCAGTCCAATGGATGACAAACCTTATACTCAGTAATGGCGACCTTCAGATAAGAATAGTTCTTTTGACTGACTTCACAGTTTTGCAATGACTAAAGGAAGAAAATACAGTAAGAATAATAAAAGACAGCAAAATTTGCTTGAACCAACTCAGAAATTATTGCCTAGATTTGCTAGGATGAGATAAAGGCAAGTCCCAACTGCTAAAAGAACCAAAAGGTTCTCCACACCAACATGGAGGAAAAGTGGGTGTAACAGTCAGAGATCTGCGTGGAAACTTTTAAAAACTTGAGAACTAAGGTGGAAGCAGAGGTCAGACTAGATGGCTCTTTGATAATGCCAGAATGGCTGCTGTCTGTGACATGCCTGTTTTCTGATCAAGGAGCTGCCTTGGGCACTATTGGTGGACCCTCAGGAAAATGGTGGTTCACAGTAATTTAGTGCATGTCATGTCTTAGCTTTCATGGAGGCTGCAGTCCATCTATGCCTGGCTATACCTTTACCCTCTTTGTCTGTACAACAGGCCTGTCTGATTCTGAGAAGAGCTTTACAGTCATACTTGACTGCAACAATCTGTGGGCTAAAAAACAAGGAAAGAAGGCAAGTGATTAAAGATAAATGCAAAGCAGTCACTGAAAAATCTGAGAAAAAGGTCTGTGGTTTTCATTCAGTTGAAGTAAGGGGACCATGAAATTGCATTTAACATTAAAATGTACATCACCTTAGACATGCTTGTTTATTAATAGTCTGATGATGAAGTGTATGGTGGGCAACTAGAAAATGTGGACTGCAGTCAATTCTGGTCCAAAAAGTTTTACAATTATTGGTACAGTATTGTCAATTATTAGGAGATGATGAACAAACAATATGGATTTATCTAAGGGCAGTAACATAAAACCAATCTAATGCTCTTCTGTGATAGTTTAGCTGGCTCAGTGAGGCTCTTGATACTGTCTCTCATGACATTCCTATAAGCAGAGAGAGTTGCTAGATGGAATCATTACAGCTGGTTCCAAAAGAGCTCATAGCTGGTTAATAAAACATATTCAAGGCATAGTAATCATTAGTTCAAAAAACAATAGCAAAGAAATTTTACTATGAGAAGCAATTTAATTTTTTCTCAATCTAATTCTAGTCCATACTTTATTTTACAATGTGGATGATGATAGCTAACACAGGACTAAAATCTGGGAATCACATGAACCCAGGAGGAATTGTGAGTATTTGAGAAACAGTCTGAAATCAGCACAGCTAGATTCATAAAAAGGAATGTAAACCTCTAAACTTAGGAAGAAATAAAAAACAACTGCAAAAATACAAAAAGTAAAATTAACTGTCAAAAAAATAGCCATGTCACAGAAGAGACACTGAGAGAGCATACTGGGACACTTACCAATAAAACTACCACAGGTGAAGAGAAACTGATGCTACATCTGTTAATAGAAGTCAATGAGACATACTTGGGCTGATGTACCCACTTATAACAACTCAGAGTAAGATGGAATCAACTTTAAAAGGCTTCAAAAGATAGCAGTCACAAGACTAAAAATTTTGGCAAGGATGACCCAGGAGGAAAGACTGAAAAAAACAGTTGTGTCACAAAAAGGGAGACTGACAGGAGACAGCAGCTGTCTTTGACTATGGAAAAGATAGCAATATATAAAGAAAATGGTGAACAGTTCATGTCCCTAGAGGGAAGAAGAATAAGTAATGTGCTTAAACTGAAGCAAGAAAGCTCTAGTAAAGTGCTAGGAAGAAAGTTCCCACTGCAACAGCAGCAGGACATGAAAAGTGTCCTGAGGAAGCTGGCTGGTGTTGTGGCCGAGCCATTCTCCATTATATTTGAAAAGTCCTAGGGGTCAGGTAAAATCCTGGTTGACTGACAAAAGGAAAATGTCGCTCTCATTTTTAAAAAGGGGAGAAAGAAGGAACAAAGAGGCAACTACAGACTGGTAAACCTCACTTCTATGCCTGGGATGATCATGGGGCAGATCCTCATAGAAGCAGTGTTAAGGCACATGCAAGACAAGGAGGTGATTCAAGGCGGCCAGCACGGCTTTACTAAGGACAAATTGCGCCTGACCAGCCTGGAGGCCTTGTATGATGGAGCATCTGCAATGGTCAACAACAAAAGGCTTATTTATGTCATGTACCTAGATTTCTGTGACATTATCCCGTGTGACAGCTTATCTCCAAATTGGAGAGGCATGGTTATGATGGATGTAGTATTCAGTGAATGAAGAATTTGCTGGATAGACACAGCCAGTGAGTTGCTGTCAACAGCTCTTGTGAACCCTCCAGGTGGAGGCTGGAGTGGAGTGGTGTTCCTCAGGGCTCTGTCTGGGGACTGGTGCTCCTCAATATCTTCATCAAGTGACATTGGGTGCACCCTCAGCAGGTTTATTGATTACACAAAGCTGAGACACTGGATCAGGATCCTATCCAGAGGGACCTGGACTTCAAGCTTGAGAAGTGGGCCCATGGGAATCTCATGAGGTTCAACAAGTCCAAGTGTGAAGTGCTGCCCCTGGGCCAGGGCAGTCCCAGATATGAGTACAGACTGGGAGAAGAGCTCATTGAGAGCAGCCCTGCGCAGAAGGGCCTGGGGGTTCTCCTGGATGAAAAGCTGGGCATGACCCAGCTTTATATGCAGTGTGTGCTCACAGCATATAAAGTCAACTGCATCCTGAGCTGCATCCAAAGAACTGTGGCCGGTAGGCTAAGGGAGGGGGATTTGGCCTCTCTACTCTGCTCTTTTGTGACATGCCTGGGGTACTGAGTCCAGGTCTGGGGTCCTCAGCACATGATAAACATAGACCTGTTGTAGCAGGTCCAAAGGAGAGTTATGAATATGATCAGAGGACTGCAGCATCTCTCCTACAAAGGCTGAGAGAGCTGGAATTGTTCAGCCTGGAGAAGTCTCTGGGGAGACCTCATCACAGCCTTTTACTACCTAAATGGAACATGTCAAAGAGAGGAAGTGTGATTTTTTTCTACAGGCAAATAGTGATAGGACAAAGGAGCAATGGTTGTAAGCTTATAGAGGAGAGATTTAGATTAGATGTTAGGAAGAAATTCTTTACACAGAGGGTGGTGAGGTAGTGGAGCAGGTTGCCCAGAGAAGTTGTGGATGCCCTGACCTTGGAAAGTGTTCAAAAACACATTGGATGGGGCTTTGGGCAGCCTTGCCTATTGAAAGGTGTCCCTGCCCATGGTTGTATCTAGATGATCTTTAAGGTACTTTCTGGCCCAAAACATTCTGTGATTCTAAGCAGCCATCTCGTGGTTGCATAGTGACAAGAGTCCATTTGTTATGTCCCTTCCTGGAAAAACTGTTGAACTTCCTGGAAAACAGCATCTGCGCAACTGCAAACCTTTCAAATACCAATGGGACTCAGCAGTGTTAATAGCACTACTAATCACTATCAATATATCACTTATATTGATACCTGTTTCTTTTCACTAGCTGAAAAAAAGTGTAAATTTGGTGAACACTTTTCCTCAAAGGTCACTGCTGAATTCAGTTTGTCAACATTCACATGGCATGTAGAAAGATAGTGAAACCTGTACAAAGATGGCAGATGACAGCATACTAAGGATTTTTTGGATTTTAGATCTTTGGATGAACCACAGTGTCAGAGCAAAATAACAAATTGGAACTCTCCACATCAAAACTCCACTGATGTTTTGGCCCCTGAATGATGATGACATACTTCTCTGGTGCAATTCTTGAAAAAGCTGGAACTCACCAGACTTCCTGATCCACCCAGACAGGACTGGAGGGTAGCCAGATAAAAACAACCAACCAAAATAAAACCCAAACCCCAAACTGGTGCTTCTCCATCTCAATTTCACCAGTGTCTGTCCCACAGGTAGATATAAACTTCCAGCATTTGCCAGCAAACAGCTGAGACATAGTCTGTATTTCACAAACACTCTCCAATGCAAAGCAGACAGTTTGCATAACATATTAACAGTGTAACCAAAGTAACAGTCTACACCGGGATGTTCTTAAAATTAAATTCATCTTGTAGGTCAAGTTCTGGAATGTTTCTCAGGACAGAGCTCATTAAAGGATTGTAAGCTTGGAGATTTGGGTTATTAGTTGGGCCCAGATGAAGTATCAGGAAAGAAGATAAAACAGCCATTTATTTTCTTCCCTAACATATCTATGGCCGAACAATGCTGGTTCTATAATTAAAATTATATGAATGCTTATAATGCATAAAGCAAGTTCTGCAGTTTCACTGTAAAGCCTGCTCAATGACATATGTCTTTGAAATACGTAATTTAAAAGCAGGCTCAATGGGTATTTTGTTAGTATGTATATAATATGAAAATTTAAACAGAGAAAAACAATTTAAAAATAAAAGTGAAAGAGAACAGCTTTAAAGACCACCTATAACTGAAAATCAGAAACTTAATAGAAAAAGCCTAATTTTAAAAGTATGCTTCACATTTCTCCTGGATGAAGTTCTCCAAAGTTACTTACTATTAGAGGGGAGGCAGAAAGGGTAATCCTTAACAACCTTACAATCCCTTCCAGCAGACTGAAGTTGTCTTCTGCAAGAGCTGCATACGCAATTAGACAGCAAGGAAATATTAAAATAAATAAATAAATAAATAAATAAATAAATAGATCATACAACCCCAAAGACAGAAACATTCACACTTAAATGTACGTGGATGGCAGGATCATAAAAAAAATAGTGAAAACTTTTACTTAACAGGTAAAATATTCAGTCTTGATTGCCCTGAAGAGTAATCCCTTTCATCTGACACTGACAAAGAAAATTCACAACTAGCTTTTGTTCTTTTCTGAGCCTAAGATGAAACTTCTCTAGTTACAACTTAAAATAAGCAACTAAAAAGCTCTAGAAGAGAAAAATGTAACAATTACCTACCGCTCTCTTTCACTCCCACACGCAAACACACACAAAGTTTTGGGCAATGATCCAGATCTTTAACTAGCAAATATGGGAATCTCACTTAGATCTCCTGTTCTTACTGCCAGTGGCACTGCCTGTTTTTCTTCTAAGTTTCTAATTAATGCTTAAGGCACCAGAGCTCCACTTTCTTAGTCACTGTTTACGGCAGTGGTCGATCTGAACTGCTGCTGTTTCCTTGTTGGCTCAGGTAGGCTGTACATCCTCTGGCACACACCCACTTTGGGGTCTACCACATTAAGACTCTATATCAGCTAAAGCAATAAAGATCATATTCACAATGGTTGAAATGTAGCAACAATCTTCTTACAAGGAATGGTGTGGGAACAAAGAAAAAAATCTAGAAGAGGAAACGGTTGACTTCATTATGCTGTCAGCTTGTTACAAAGTAAAATGAGCAAGAGCTCAATTTTTATTTCTTTCCCAGGTCATGTATGATATTTATTCAGTGAAGATTTTTCTCTGCCTTTCTGTTTTGTTTCTTCTCCCCGGGGAAGAGACATGAGCACTGATAAAAATAATTTTCTAATCCTGGCCATGCAAAGAAACCAAAAACCTTGATTTGCTCCTGACGAATAATGTTTTTATGCAGTTTTTAATCACTGAACGGATAATAGGAATAGCTATGATATAAAATTTGAGAAGACAATGTGTATACATTGTTGACCGGTTGGCTCTTGCAATGAAAGTAGTTTTGGGTGTGAGGTTTTACATGATTGTTTAGTGGTACCTCCTGGAAAGCAGAAAGTATAAATCAATGTCATCTATCATCCTATTATAGACTTAGACTGGTTGTGGTAGTTTATATATGCAATAAAAAAATCTGTAATTAATATCTCATTTGATGCAATTAATGATGCTAACAGAAGATAAATACATCACATGTGAACACCAGAATTCTTTTGTTGTCCCCATTGCCTTAATACCCACCAGCACACAGCAAAATGTACACAAAGCTTTCATTCTGCATGGATTAACCTCAGTTTATCTAAGGACAATTTTCTGTATTTGGCTCAGAACACTCTCTGCTTGAAGTACTAAAGCTCACATTGGTGCCTTATTATTTTCTGTTAACTGAGATGTCTGAAGAAGTAATTTTTAACAAATGTGCCCCTACAGTCTCCAAAAGACCACACAGGTCTATATTCCATTGCAAAACTGTTTTTAAGGCATAGCTTATTTTTTTTCTTTCCCCTAAACTGTTTAAGTCTTCTAAAAGATTACATTCTTTACAATAACAATGAAAATGTCAATTTCAAGGCCAGTAATGATTGTACGTGCCACGACCCTCTATACTGTGATTTGAAAGTAATAGAATTATGTTAGTTTACTGTTCTAGATTATTGTTTTGTCTGCACTGTTCCATCAATCCACAACAAAGCAATTATGAAATAAGAGCAAAGATTTATATTCCAGTTAATGTGTATTATCTGAGTATCCAAAAGGCTTCACTAAGAAAATGCTACTGTAATACTGATAATTTTGTAAAACTTGTACCAGGTTTAACAGTTCTTGTGCTTTGTTTTCACTTTTTTATTGAGAAACAATTACTGATACTAAGTGGAAAAAGTCAGACATTAACAACAATAATAAATAATATTAAAAAAAAAAACTATGTAAATGTTATTTGAGGGAAATTTTTTTTTTGCTCCTATAGGGTTGTTTTTACTTTTTTTTATCAAGGTCAAAGTTGGTCTTTTTATCAACCAGCAAAAAATGTGGCTGTCAACTTCAAATAAATCCATACTATATTAATAAAATGGTCTTTAATACTGAGTACATGAAAGGCCAGAGGAAGAAATAAGGCAAGTGGGACAGAACTGGAAAAATAATTTGTGTTAATATTTTGCCTCCTCATTTCCTAAGAAACAGATTTGTGGAACTTCTTCAGAAGAAGTGAACTTTTCTTCAGAAGAACTTCAGAAGAATATGACTTTTCTGCTATGGAAAAACATGAGGGGTTTTTTTCCAGTCACTTCTTAGAACAACATTTTTTTCTTCAGAGCTAAGTTGAACTAGAAAAAGGATTATATGCCTGAAAAAGAAAACTGACCCACTTTCAAGCACAGAAGAGGTACTGCTATTTCTAGAACAGGGAATTTTGATTCAACTTCAGCAGGAGCCAAAGCAGCGTCTAAGATATGTTTGAAAGCTGGATCTTTTGCTCAGACTCTGAAAAATAAGAACAGAATTCACAGATTTTGGCATATATTAAAAACTATTTTTTAAAATATTATATTTTTGTATCTGCTGGTTGTCTTTATGTGTACAAATTTCATTATTACACACTCTTACAAACCTATGTGGATTATCTTACAAATATATGTGATTATGCAAGATGTTTTATATTGTAAGTTACAAACTGAAATTTCTGGAAAATTTCAAGCTTGGAGAAATATTACATTTTATTCAATGTTCTAAATATGAGGTCTTGATGTTATTATATTTGTAAAGTTCAGATCGTGTGACAACTGAAATAATATATGCTCTTATCTAACTCAGTTTGCTTGACTGTAGACAAAAATACGAATATTGAGTCCAGGTGTGCTGACTCCCTTATAAAAGATCTCCAGTATTACCAAAACTCAGAAAACTGTGATTCATCATGTGCAAGTACAATTCTACAAAACTCATGATGAAAGGTATTAGGGACTTTCTGTGTGAACTTGGCCCAAGAGCTGGTTAGGCCTGGGCCTATTTTTCTGTAACTGCCATTTATGATGGCAAACTTTCAGTGTAATTGTGTAATCAGATAAGCACATTCATAGACTACACTTTTTCCTACTGCTACAGACAACGGTAAAATCTGGTATGGGTTTCTCAAATCAAGTTTAAAAAATAGTCAAGTCAGAATAGAAAAAAAGGACAACCATATAGACTTGTGCTCATGAACTGTAATTTTTAATGACCATAAAACCTGCATATGGTAGAAGGTATAAAATACAACATTAAATATTTCTTTCTTGCTGGTTTTCACTTCATGTTTGAAAATGACAACTCTTTGGAACAATGAATAAGAAATATTCATACACAGGACTTGGTGGACATAATAATGTTTCTTATTTGTGTCTATATTTTCCTTTGGTAAGTTTAGGATTTCCTTACTATATTAAAAAAAAAGAATCTCATCATAAATTGCAGGCTAGGCTTCACCTTGCACATATATGTCTGAAGTCTGGAGGGACATAAGATCATAAAAAATTATGTTAAAATGCTTTTCTGAGCTTTTCTGCTCAGAACTTAAAGTATCTTTCAAGCTCAGCAGTCATCTCCCAGAGAAAAAGCAAAAATCCCATTACTCTAATCCTGTAGCAGGGATTATTACACCTGAGTTCAGTGATTGCACAGATACATATGTAAGTGCTGTATGCTTGAACAACAGAAAATAGAAAATGTAATAGAAAATAGATGGTTGTATTTTAAACCCTATTTGAGTATGAAGTCAGCAGTTAGAGAGCTTCCTAGTTGTCAATAACATCTGCCTCAAATGTAACAACAGTATTCTGCTTGCATGACCAACTGTTCTTTAAAGACACGGCTTCTACAGCTGCCTACCACCTGATAAAATGTACACTTGTATTATGGAGCCTATCTTTCCTGCACTTGTAATTTTTCACAGAGATATGGCTGGGTGGGCCTGTGTTTATCATCAACCTCCTACTATCACCTTGTGGCTACTATCACCTTGATTGTATGGCAGGCAGATGATTCCAGAAAGCATAATCAATAAAAACCAAAAGTGAGTCACTGTGAATAACCAAAGACACCAGTACCCTCTGAAAAGTAGTAATAAGGATATTTTCTTGCTATTTCTTCTCTACTTCCTAGAAATTACATATATTTTAGACCTGAAATGTTGCAATTTTTGCAGAGTATGCCAGAGGAAAGGGCTTTTAGTCTTTGTGATGGACACTATTGTACCAAATGTAGTTAAGGCATCATCCTGAATAATCTTACCTTAAAAATGAGGAGATGCTTACAGGAATTTTTAACAAAAATATAAATTATTACCCTATGGCACAATCTAGACATATGATGTTGCTTTCTTCTTCAACTTACTCCTGTAACTGATTTGCAATCCACTTCTGCTAGTTCACATCTCTCCCTTACAGTGGAGGAGTACTTGTAAAAATGCCCCAGAATATGACACACAGGTCAATATACCTAAGGGAAGAGCCATCTGAGGCTTTTTATAACTATTTAGTTGTTCACATGCTGTGAGCACTTGTAACTGATAGAGCAGGGATGAAACCATGGTATCGAGTACTTTGCATCTTTTCTGCTCCCTCAAATTGCCTTGATTTCAATTAGTGGGCAGGTGGAAGGCAAAGCATCTATGTGCAGAGGCTGCAGTGAGAACTGGTCTTTATGAGTAGCATATAAAGTTGCAGACCACCCTGTCTTCTCTCCCCTCTCTTCACCTGCTTTAGAGCCATGTGCAATCTATTCTTTATGTTCAATAGAAATCCAGAAGACACCAAGACAATGATGCCACGAGCTAGGAACAAACAGCTTGGAGTAAAGAGATGGGGTTTTCATCTGTCTAAAAGAATAATGTCTGAAGCTGGTGAAGTATGAGCTGGATGAGCAGACAGTGAGTTGTACTGAAAACTTCCTGAATGGTTGGTGATGATCAGTGGCAAGAAGTCTAGCTCTAAGGAATAAACTAGCAGTAAAACTCAGCGGTCAATACTCGATCCAATCCTGATTAACATCTTCATGAATGATCTGAATGACAGGGCAGTGTGTACCCTCAGCAAGTTTACTAATGACACAGAAATGGAAGGACAGTGCAGCATGACCTTCTTGATGCACCAGAGGGTCATGTTGCCATTCAGAGGGAACTCAGTGGGCTGGAGAAATGGACTGATGGAAACCTTGTGAAGTTCAAAAAGTGCAAAGCCCTGCACTTGGATCATCTTCATGCACCTATATATGCTGGAAGGTACTTGGCTGGAAAACAGCTTTGCAGGAAAGCATCAGAGGTCCTAGAGGACCATGACTACATTGGTTCTAGGAGACTATGACTCCCACAAGGTTGAACACGAGCCAGCAATACGCCCTGGTTGCAAAAAAGCCAGATGTTATACCAGGGTGCACTGGGCAGAGTATTGCCAGCTGGTTGAAGGAGCTGATCCTTGCCCTCTGCTCAATGCTGGTGAGACATGTCTAAGTTCTCTGCCCAAGTCTGGGCTCATCAGTACAAGAGAGACATGGACATACTGGAGAGAGACCAGCTTAGGGTGACTAAGGTGATGAAGGGACCAGAGTGTCTCTCAAGGGGGGAAACACTGAGACAGCTGGGACTGTTCAGCCTGGAGAAGGGAAGGCTTAGGGGTATCTTATCAATTCATACAAATATCTAAAGGGGCACAGTAAAACAGACAGAGCCAGGCTTTTCTCAGTGGTTCTCAGTGACAGCACTAGAGGCAATGGGCCTGCCCTGAAACATGGGAGATTCCATGTGAAACATCTTTTTCCCATGAGGGTGACTGAGCCCTGGCACAGGTTGCTCAAAGAAATTGTGGAGTCTGCTCCCTTGGAGGCCTTCAGAATCAAACTGGACGAGATCATAGGCAGCTAGGTCTAAATGGCCCTGCTTGAGCAGAAGGGCTGGACAAGATAACCTCCAGAGGCGGTGCGTTTTTGTTATTTGAT
>VWZP01007085.1:0-10445 GCA_013396995.1 Dicaeum eximium
GCTAAGAACTAATTGCTGAGTCATCCTGCAACACTAGAGAGAAAATAAATATTACAAAAATTCATGTATTTGTATTACAGGTAGATTGGTATTTTGGTGAGTACTAGGTTGTTGTGAAAGCCCTGAAATACTGTGTCTGCTCTTGGATCAGTTTAGGCACTTTACATAACAAATATGTAATGTCAACCTACTCTATATAAATAGAACTACTGCAAAATACCACTTCTGTATGTACAATCTCATTAATAAAATTTGTGGTTTTTTCCCTCCTCTCCTCCTCTTTCAAAATAAATTAAATTTGGGATATGTTTCACGTGTAATATACTGTCAACAAATAAAACTTGCCAGTACAGTGCATTGGCGACAATCTTATTTTTTCTCAGCCCACATTGCCATTTTTTACATCGATAGAAATGTTCCTGTGATGGGTTTTTGCAACCTTACGCTGAAATAAGGAAACAAGTTAGTGATAGACTATGATATTTCAATTCCTTTCCCTTTAAAATTGTCTTGGTTTACTGACTGTATCTTTAGAATATTCTCAACATTATTTTAATGATCTAATTCATTTGCCATGATTATATGGTCCAGCACATTTATAGGCTCTACTTCTACAATAAATTACTGAGTTTGTTAGGTGTTTATGCATGAACTATTTTTACCAAGTGCTGAGTATTTTTTGTATTATTTGAAAAGAAGCTGATAGTTTATAAATATATCACTCCATGGCCATGAGTAAGAGGATATATCTCTTTTCTGGTATGTCTTTATTTTGATTTAAAACCTTATGTCAAGAAAGTTGCACAGTGCTTATCAAATTATATTTTTATAATCAAATTATTATGACCTTCATATGCATGGAATAAGTGATGAACCCAGGAAGTGTTTCACTGTTTCACTACAGCTAGAATCTGAATATAATAGTATTGACTGTCTGAGGTCATTACTGATAAGGCTTAGTCAATATTTTCCAACCTGCTCTTTTGAAACTGAGGGCAATTTTTTTTTTTTAAATTTTTTTTTTTTTTTTTAGATTTTAAAAATCCTCTTTTGCTGTTGTGGTTTAAACCTGACCACCCACCAAGCCCCACACAACCACTCACCTATTCCTCACGCCAGAAGAACTAGGGAGAGAATGGGAAGGGTAAAAGCCAGAAAACTCATGGGTTCAGATAAAGACAGTTTAATAGAGAAAGCAAAAGCTGAGCACACAAAGAAAGTAAAACAAGGAATTAATTCATTGCTTCCCATGGGCAGGCAGATGTTCAGCCATCTCCAGGAGAGCAGGGCCTCATCACTCCTACCAGTGACTTGGGGAGACAAATACCATAATTCCAAATGTGCGCCCCCTCCTTCCTCCTCCTTCCCTCTCTTCATATACTGAGTATGATGCCATATGGTCTGGAATATCCTTTTGGTCAGTTTGGGTCACCTGTCCTGGCTGTGTCCCCTCCCAACCTCCCATCATGAACTTTCTTGCCAGCATGGCACTGCAAAAAGCAGAGAAAGCCTTGGCTCTGTGCAAGCCCTGCTCAGCAATCAGAAAAACATCTCTATATTATCATTGTGCTCAGCACAGCCCCTAATCATCCACTGTGAAGAAAGTTAACTCTGCCATAGCCAAAAGCAGTACTCACATTTAGTTGAATATTCAGCGTTGTACACTTATGAAGTTTTAGAACCCCAGGTCTGGGGACTCACAACTATGAAATTCCCAAGAGTGATTCTGTACTACAGCAAAGCCAACCCATTTCTCTGGGCAGCAGTCTGCAAAAGAAAGTGGAGTACAGAGTGAGAATGGGGGCAGAGTGGAGAGGAATTTGACTACTCAGAATGCCTACTCTGGAAATCAGTGTGTCAGAAAGCTTCCATGTGCGGGTGGGAAGAAACTGATAAAACCCAGGGCTTTCTATTCATATTCGCGCACAAAATCTAAGGAAAGGGGAAACACTTGCCTCCTCTAGGAGTCTTCAGATTAAAAATAAAGTAACTCTCATCCTCATTTTATTTTTAGAATAAAACAGAACACTGAAAGGATAGAGATTCTGCAATCAGTAGAGTGACTGAAGCAGTAGGCTGTCAAGTCATGTTTCATTTTGCTTGATTTTCTCTAGATCAATTCCTGACAGAAAGCTCAAATTACGAGACAATTATGTTAGAAGCGGTAGAGGGGTGGGTCGTCACAGGAACACCATCTTCTCTAATTTTGTTTTGACAAATGCTCTCAGTGTGAGGTGTTCTTTTAAGATGTCTAGCAAATTGAATCTTTCAAAAGATAAAGAGATAGAGACCCTCAACATAACATTTAAATTGCTTACCATCTTATGTTTAGGCTTTAGACACCTCACTTAAACTAGTGAATGCAAATAAAGAAAGGTTTCCAATGCATGATTTGAGAAGATAACTAGCTTGAATATTGACATGTACTTTGTAGAACTCAAAACCTGGGTGAGATGATCCTGTTTCTCTCATCAGCTGTAGCTGTGCACATGATTAACAGCTGTGCTTCTGGACATGTTTAACTGTGGGACTGCAGGCTTTTGTTTGTATAGGCTTTGTTGGGACATTAATTTTTAGACTGCCCTTCTGAACATAGACATTAAGTCCTACTTTGGAAGTCCATGTGATTTTGCGGTGTTTTTCAAATAGCTTCTTTGCTTCATCTTCTGGAAATAGGTACAATTTTTTTTTTTCCCTAAAAAAAACCTATACTAAAAATATGATCACAACCTTGCATCATAGCTCCAACAACCTTCAAGCAGAGAACCTAACAATGATTGAAGAAACACTGGGAATAGAGCACTATAAAAATACATTGTTTTCTGAAATGTCTGAGGATTCCATTCCATTTTGAATAAAATAGACGTATATTCATTGGGATAATTCTTCTCTCCAGCTGGGATCTCACTCTGGATCTATGTATATTTAATTACTGAATTCAAAATGGAAATCCTTGGGAGAAATGTCTGTCCCAGATTAGTCAAAAGTCATGGGACTGCTACATCTTCCTGAAATTTAGAAATTGTATACTATAGTTACTGCAGAACAGGTGGGATTTTTGACTTAATTCTCCAGATTTTCATGGAATTTCTCCAATCATTTATAAATTAGAAACACCACTTCCATTCACTAGTTTTTTATCAGGTTATACTTTTTATAATCAAATTATTATGACCATTGTATACATGGAATAAGTGATGAACCCAGGAAGTGTTTCACTACAACTAGTGTTCTCAAATAGCTTATTAAATATGATTTATAAATATGATCTAATAATGTCTCTCAGGTATGCTGAAGAGAAGAATGCTTATTTTGCAAATAATATCTGTTTATTTTGTGACTGAGTTGGTGAAATTTTTGATGTTTCTACTTGTCTGCTTCTGCAGATGGACAGATTACTTGTGTTGACACTTCAGGAAATCTGTTAATTTTTATTAGGGGAATAAGAACAATGATCATTGAAACTTAGTTGTCATTGACTCCTTCCATGTTCCAAGTTAGACAATATATGAAAAGGTTTTGGATTTTTGTTTGGATTTTTAATTTGATTTTTAAATTTTAATGTATTTTAAGGATATTTTCCTCTTTTTTTTGCTTTTAATTTGTAGTGGATTGTGTTATTACAGTGAATTTTGATGAAAAATAAAACTAATTTTTTGGTAAGAAGTAAATGATTTCTCACCTACAAAAGTTTACATTGACGTTTTATTTTAATTAAGGAGACAATCAACTAATACTTCATGATATTGCTATAATTTATGAGCACTTTTTTTGGTGTTGATTCCAGTCCAGCTTACCAAAATCATTGGATACTTGCAAACTCACAGATTGGTATCCCATTTGCAGATTATTCTGCTAATAGTGACACTGAATCACCATGTAACTGGATTTCTGAAAACATATTCATATGTCATATAGGTAATGTGGTTTAGTCATTGTCCCAATCCACAGCAGAGGAATCATTTCAAATAAAGTCAATATAGAGATGATAAAGGCTAGAATACCTATTCCCCAAGACTGAATGACAAAACAGCCCAATAAAAGCTTTTTCATTTGTAGGTTTCATGCCTTGTAATTGCCAAGTCCTTTGGATAATGGAATCAATGGAAGGACACATTATTCATAATATCATAGAATTGTTAAGATTGGAAAAGACTTCTACAAGTATTGATTACAAATGTTAACCCAGCACCACCATGTTCACCAGTGAACTGTGTCCCCAGGTGCCACATCCAGGCACTTCTGGAATGCCTCCTGGGATGGTGATATCATCACTTCCCTGAGCAGCCTGTTCCAACACCTGACCATACTTTCAGTGAAAATTTTTTTCCTAATATCTAATTTATACTTCTCCTGGTGCAAATTAAGGCCATTTCCTCTGGTTCTGTCACTTGTTAACTGGGAGAACAGACCAATCACCACCTAACTAAGGCTCCTTTCTAGAAGTTGTAGAGAGTGATAAGGGGGTGTCATCATGTTGTACACGCGCACACACACACACACACACACACACAGGCTCCCGTGAGCCTCCTTTCCTCCAGGCTAAACACCCCCAGCTCCCTCAGCCGAGCCTCATCAGACTTGTGCTCCAGATCTTTCACCACCTCCACTGCCCTTCTCTGGACTCACTCCAGCACCTCAATGCCCTTCTTGTAGTGAGGGGCCCAGAACTGAGTTGCTGGATTTGAGCTGCAGCCTCACCAGTGCTGATGACCACTGCCCTGGTCCTGCTGGACACTATTGCTGCTGCAAACTATTACAAACATGGGATGCTGGAACTCTTCTGTTAGGAGCTATTACTAATTTATCAATGAAGGCAAAGAAGCAGGTATATTATTTCTATTTAAAAATGCACCTGATGGAAACACAGGTTATGAATAAATTACAGGACAATCTTTAACTCTTAATGTGGCGGGGATACAATCATAGCCACAAGGTGAATAAGCCCAAAAACTTTGAAGGCTATGATCCATAAATTTGTGATAATCAATTTCTGAAATTACATAGTAGGAAGATGGATTAATGATATGGGAAAACACTTTGTGGTCTTTGCTACAAAAAAAAAAAAAAAATCACTTCAGAGTTAATAAACTCATAATGTTCAAGAAGATATTTCCCTTATTTAATGTAGCTTCTGTTTGATAAATCATACTCTCTCATATAAATAAAATCAAAATCTGACATCAGAACAGATCTTTCTTCTAGCATATGGAGGTACATATCTTTATTTAATTAAGTATTTGATGCTTACCTATTATATTTAAAATCTAATATTTAAACTGGCAACATGGGTTAACTTAAGAAACAGAGTCTGCATAAGAAACTGAACTTATATTCTACAGAACCTTAAGCAGATGGCAATTTATGTTAGAGATAAATGGCAATACCCTTTAATTGGTCAAAGACAAAGATTGTATCAAGGTAGATATGTGTACCTATGTATGTATCTTCTCTCTCTTGTTTATTTTTCAAATTTATATTTTAACTTGTGAAATTTGAAATAGATGTTGCCCCTTATATATTAAAACTAGAATGCCAAAGGAAACAGGGATAGTCACAGGATAAACAATATCACCCTGTACACACTATACCTACATAACCCAGGAGTCACAAAGTAATAACAGATTCCTGGTTCTCCAGCTAAGATCTACGCAAGAAAATTAATAAGAAAATGCCTTCATTTCATCATGATGGCATTTGGGAGTTTTAGAACCCTCTAGTCCATTAGTCAGTTTTGTTAATGATTGTGCTCATCCTTTTAATCATGTGAAACACATTGACTGAGCTTCATTTAGTTCAAAGTGCCTTTCAGAAGCCTGAAGAGAAACTGAGAGGTGTGAAACTTCACCTTTCTCACTGCAACATATATTCGCTAACATAGATCTAGCTTGATTTGTGATTTATATGGAGATACAATATATTCATAGTTTTTGAGAAAACCCTACTCATTTGAATGAATTAAAAATTATAATTGGAGTGCCTGATGTGTTGCCAGATTATCTGTTTTATTGGTATTTCTAACCTATCTTCCTACTGATAATTATGGAAAAGTTATTGATACCCACACTTCTTTATTTTCATTATTCTTGCACAAATATTGTATTCACAAAATTATTTCAGCTGTATGAACAACTCTTTTTCTCTGAAATTAAAGAATCTCCAATATCAGATCTCAGTCTTGGATGACTGTTTTTTGTTTTCAGAATGACTGTTTTATAATCAACTAAACGAGCAGATTTTGGAATTTTGCCATCACGAATTTGAAGAGCTATATTACAGGAAGATTAAAACCTTGTAAAAAACACTAAACACCAAAGCATTTTTCTATTAAATGCACAATATTGCATATATATATATATATATATATATCTCCCTTTTTTTCATTATGAGAACACACTGTGATATATTATGACAAGTATAAACCCTGCATATGGAAACAAAATAATACTTAGTACAAGCAGAACTATGGCATTTAATTGAAAAAAAAAAAGATCCTGTAGAGCAAAAGATCCTGTAAAGCCTTGTTTCTGCATAACAGTGGAAATATTTAAGCTGTGTACTTTGAAGAGCTGCTTCATTGTCTGAGACTTTTGGATTTGTAAGCGTCAATCTTTTAAGAGTTTAACCGAAATTCAACACTGCCTCAATTTAAAAAAAACACAACGTTCTTCTGCTTTGTTTTTGGGCACATTCATAATGCCTTCAAAACACAGCTGACATGTACTAATGGTACTGGACTCCCTCATTAAGAAGTAATCAGTGATATTTCCTTATTTCTTTGAACTAAGAAAAAAAAATAAGCTATCACTCTTTCTATTAAATGCTTATAGAACTTACCCAAAAACTAGAAAATGAGGAATAAATTCTTATTATAGTTTGAGAGTGTTAGAACCAACATCTCTAAAAAGTTCCCCACCTAACAAGTAAAAAAAGCCTTTTGGAGGTATAAGAAATCTCCCATCAGTACAGCATTTCTATGATGGGAAAGCAGGAAAAAAATCAAGAGGTTCTGGGGGAGAAACAAAGTTCCAAATGGCTGCACAATATTCAGTATTTTTTTGATGCTCAATGTAAATTTTTTTTCCCCGCCTCATAAACATGCTGTATTTTTAAAGTAATTCTAAATACATATATTTTCAATATACTAGTATCAGCAGCTAATTAGTTTCGTGAATTCTGGTTAAAAAGACTCTAATTGCTTTATAGCTATACAAGTTCTGATATCTTTTAAACAATAAGTTCTCCATGTACAAATTAAAAATATTAAAATTTAAATGAGTGCTTTATATGTTGGCTTGTGATATGAACAGAATTTCAGTCCTCTCCGAAACACAGAACTGCAAAGTCTATCTGCTCCTCTCCATTATGCTTGTTTAAATTCTTGAAAATCAATCCATGCCAATAACAGAGAGAATAATTTTTTTTTACCAAGACAAAAACACACAAAAGTACTTTCTCATCAGGCAGACAATAATTATTTTAATGTGTTCTCAAAAAGAAAGTTTAGCTTCATGTGATATTGCTCTTTAAGGGAAAAAATAGTTTATTTGCAATGTTGAATGAACAATGAGTTTTCTTTTCTTTTTTTTTTAATAACTTTGCAAAACTTTTATTTAAATAAACTTTTGTTTAGATACTCGATGCATTCTAAGCATTTTTACCCTGAAAATGGAAAAAAACCCCATGTATTCCACTCTTCTGTGAATTTTCTTATTTAAAGATCTTTTTTCAATGGTTAGCTATGTAGAAATGACCTATTTTGTGTTCATTGACTAATTTGTCCAGTTCTAGGTAAATTAGGTAAATTAGGTAAATTACTAGTAATTTAGGTAAATTACTTCAGAGAGAGCTGGGTCAAGCTGTTGTGGTTTTCACCGTGCTTGATGTGATTCTTCTGGTGCATTCACAGAAATAAACAAAACCTGAAAATATTTCACCCCTCCTAGGAAATTTACAGTAGTAAATTTTATTCATAACTTGTAGTAATTGTAATTTTACTCATAATTTGCTTCTCATTATTTATATAATTATACATATATAGCATTACTTGTCCTTTAAACCAGCCTGTCTCTGACTTGTGTGGGCAGTTTACAGTGAACATGCTGACCTTCATGTTGCTGACATACCATTTTCTGATTTCCTACTTATTTCTAAGGTATTTATATGTTTTCCACATTTTCTCTCTCGAATTCTTGACCTGACAAATATTTCCATCTCAAAAATGTGTTTGAAATTTTGATATGGCCTTAGCTTTCTCACAAATCACCAACAATTTCCTAAACACAACTGAGCCAAATTCACAGTGGTGTCTCACTAAAACATTCCAGTCTGTGAAACTATTTGTCTAAGTTTCAAATAGTTTTGGATATCTCCTACTAAGCATGCAGATGTTCATAGCGTGACTGAACTTCCAAGACACAGAGATTCAATAGTCCCACAATATTATAATTGGATTGCTGAAATGCATATGCATATGAATAATTCCTTTCTGTTAATTTTCAGATAGTTAAGAAATCAGAATGGATAAATCATTGTTCAGTGATGAGCGGTGTCCCCTGGGGTTGGTACTGGGGCTGGTACAAAGGTTCAGCATCTTTTTTGACAACATAAACAGTGTGATCAAGTGCACCCTCAGCAAGTTTGTTGATTACACCAAGCTGTGGGGTGCTGTTGACACACTGGAAGGGAGAGATGCCATCCAGAGGAGCCTGGACACACTTGAGAAGTGGGCTGATGCAATCCTCATGAAGTTCATTCATGGGAAATGCAAGGTCCTTGTTAAGGGAACTTCCCTCTGACAATCCAGGAGCCATTCTGGCAGTCATTCTGGCACCGCTGGGACTGAAGCCACTCCACACCTCAAACTCACCATCAGGTCAGGTTTCCTTACCAGCTTGACCTTAGGTTTTCCATATCAGAGTCTCAGATGTCCCTATCCTTAAAATAATTTACTTCTGGTGCCATAGCTAAATGATAAAATCACAGAATATCATCTTGAGCTGGGTGCCTCTGGCAATGGACCCTGAACAAAGGAATCCCTGGGCTTTTATACCCTGACAGTCTAAGTGCAGGGGGTTGGGGGTTGCTGGTTCCTTACACATTGCTGAGTTTTCAGTCACCTGGTTGTGCCACAGGTTCCAGTGCCCTTTGTTAGGCAAATAATAAGCAGTTCAAGACCTCTTTCCTTAGCCCAGTGTCCCTCCCCTAGAGCTCCAACTGCCACTCCTAAAATTCTAGGATTCCCCTTTTGTTATATATCATATATATATCTATTTCTTAAATACTTTATGTATGAATTTTATTCACACATTATTTCTGTCATAAATTGCTGAAGTCCTGGTTCACATAATATTTTATGGTAAAGTTAGATAATGAAATCCACCTATTATATATAAGTACTTTTTCCTAAGGTCTTTTATCTGTTTGTCTCTTTACTGTAAAGTAAACTTCTGAAATAACAAACTTGTTAAGAACTAATTATTATTATTATTATTATTATTATTATTATTATTATTATTATTATTATTATTATTATTATTATTAGTTATTATTAGAAACCAAAGAAAGAATTATTTCACATAGTGAACTTATGAAACTGAAAATACTATAGATAGTCTTCAAAAAAGCCTGTATGACATTACACACATTGTCTTCTTATTATCATTTTATCATCTCTATAACTTGTAAGTGAAATTTAGAAGAAGAAATACTATTTCTTCTAAGGAGATGGCAATCATACTGTCATTCCAAAAGTTATTTGCTTCTAATTTCTAATTCTGACGCACAAGCAATCTTTCGCAAAGATTTAAGAACTACTGTCTTTACTTTCTACAGTAGCAAAGTTTTTGTTGTTTGTTTCTAGAGAAATATATTGTTAGGCAGAAGTATTTCTTGACACTGCTATAGTGTTTTATTAAGCAACAGATGGTTCTACAAATTTATCATGTCTTTCCTTCATCAGCTATAACAGCAGGCACTCATGGATTTTACTCTAAATTAAAAAACAAACAAAACCCTAACAACAACAAATGAAAATAATCCTGAGAGGTTATTATGGCAGATTTATGGAGGAAGGACTGTTTTCAAGTTGTGAGCAATCTTTTGTTTATTTTCTTTTTTTTTTTTTAATAAGATTGTTGTGGCTTTATCTATTCATCTGGAAATAAAGGCTTTCTTTCCATAAGTCAAACAAACAGTGTCATTGACACTTGCTTTCAAATATTCTGTGTAATATTTGGTTGGAAACCATACTAGATACATAATGAATATTTATCAGGTGTGATGTATAGTTGATGAAGTGTCCCCTTGTTCAGCCTAGTGTTATACACACCAACACAGCCCCAGCCAGTATTTTTCAAGAAAGTTGGCATCTTTATTATCTTATATCTTTATTATCTTATTTAATTAGCCATTGAACTATATCTGCCATAACTCTTTTTTTTTTT
>VWZP01007085.1:10481-93688 GCA_013396995.1 Dicaeum eximium
TTTTTTTTTGTTTGTTTGTTTGTTGGTGTACTCAGGAGTCTTGCATATGACTGTTTCATTTATGGAATTCATTGCAAAAGGTGACAGAGAATTTCTGTTTTCAAAACTCAAAATTGCTAGTTTGTAGACATTCATTAACAAATAAATACTTGTGGTCATCTGAAGGGTGTGTCAGATATTTGTGCAACATCATGGAAGCTATTTTATTACCATTTCTGATAAGAGCTCTCTAACTACCTGGAGGTGTTTAAAATTTTATTTTACCTCCATAAATAAAAATATATCAGTAATCACTTAAAAGTACACTCAACTTTAACACACAGAAAAAAAACCCCAAACCTCAAAATATAATTTATACTGTCAGTAATAAAAATCTCTGCAAGATGGCATTAACATATAAGTAACAGGAAAAGTAAGTTTTTATCAATAATTTCAGTTATGAAGAATTCAATTATCAAGTGTCAATTTGATTTTATTTATAGATAGAAACTAGATAGATTGACAAGCTTCTACCTAGCTAAAATTATGATTTTCATCTCTGCAATTTATATATAACTCTTTATCTTTTCAAATACTTTATAAATATTGAAAACAAACCATGTTTTGTGACACAAATCTACCTACAAGAGTTAATATTCAAAGAAGAATGTGTGATTTTTGCCTGAATAAGTCTTTTATCAGTTTAGTTGATCATAAGGATTTTACCACATATATTTCCATGGCAAGGAGATGAAAACATAACTTTATAATTTTTCTGATGTTATAGTTCTACATGCAGCTTTGTGTATGAAATTTTACTCTGAGGACTAAACAAGAGGTACACAATACATTTAATGGGGCCTTTATTTAAGATTTTATAAATGTTATTTTTCTAACAAATATCAAATGGGTTATTTGTTAGTGATTTTATTGGCAGCATGCAAGTGAAGGCATGATCACAGAATGGCACAATGGTTTAGGTTAAAAGGAACCTTCAAGATCATCTAGTTCAACTCTCCTTCCATGGGTAGAGCCACTTCCCACTAGGTCAGGCTAGTCAGAAGCCCATCCAACCAAGTCTTGAACACTTTCAGGGATGAGGAGTCTGCAAGTTTTGCAGGTAACTTGTTCCAGTCTCTCACCACTCTAAAGTAAAGAATTTCTTCCTAATATCTATTCTGAACTTCAAGCTGATACCTTTTTAGTAGCTTTCAGGATATGTCAACAAATCTGGGAGAGCCAGTCACCCTGGCACAAGAAATACGTGTACTTCTGGAGCAAGTACATGAGCAAGCAATGGGAAGCCAAAGAGGATACTGTAGGGGAGCTCAGCTTATCCTAGACACCTACATTTAGGAGACTGAATCTCCCCTTCATTTGTTATTCTTTTTTGAAAAATATGTGTAACATATTCCACAATTTAGGAGAAGTTCACCTCTTGAGTCGGGATTACTGTCGCATTAAGTGTTACAGCAGTTGTTCAGTAGCAGTTTCACAGTTATTTCAGATTGTCATAGTTGCTTTATCACCTCACCGCTAATCTAAAACAAGCAACTGGAGAAAAAATTGCCTCACCACTCAAGTAAAATTTGAATGGAATACTGAATGTGTCCATTTATTGTTGGTAATGAATTTCTTACAATTCCATATGCAGTGTAATGGTGAGTAACTTTGTAACTCAAAATTATTTTTGGCAACACAGAAGACAACAAGGTATAAACTTTTATTGCTTTAGCTGCATATTCCTGCATCTGTTCTCTTGTGTGGACAGGCTATTTGTTTTTGTATGTATATGTTCTCAGTGACTGGGTAACTTCTATAGAGAATTATATATCACTCCAATTTAGGCTGCAACATCTTTCTAGTCAGACTTTAGAATGGAAAAGAAAACAAAAGTGTCAAGAGAGGTCCACAAGGGATAAGGAGTCAGGCATGTAACCAACAAATTTTGGAATAATGATGAAAAAAAGCCTGAGTCTTTTATACTGCTAAAGTATAAAAGACTCTTCTTTCTCTTCTTTCCCAATGATAGGGATCGTCATCTTCTTTGTAACCCCATAATCATTTAAGAACTGCATCTACAACCTAGAAAGAGTCAGAATTTAATCAGGAGTTTTGGGGGTATAGGTGCATACCTTACAAAACTGCATCCTATTATTTTTACACTCTTCCAAGAAACTAAAATTAAAAGAAAAAAAAACCAAAAAAACTCAGTAACTTTTCCTTGATAGACTGTTAAAAATATATCACAGATTAAAACTTTTTAGAAAATTTCTTGTCTGAATTCAATAAAAATCAGTTAAAGTATTACAGTGATTTTGATAGGTATGGCATACAGCCTAACACATCACAACTAAAGCTGCACTACTATATTTTGCTCAGAAGTTCAAAATTTCAAGTGTATTCCAGCATTTCTTAAAACTGCTTGTCTTAAAGAACATTATCAAATTTTGCTCCTTCAGTTTAATCACAAAAAATTCCAGTAATTTGATTTCAATATTTTTGATTTGTTATGCATGACACATCCTTCACAGAATGAGCTATGAATATGTAAGACCATTTAGCTTTTTTTCATGTACACCCTTATGAATTATGCTCATTACATATGAGTGATTGCTATGTGTTTTACTAAATTTCTGGAAATAATAGGCAAATTTGATAATTAGAAATTATTCAATATGTTGCAACACTAGTGAGCAAATATGTTTGATGGACAGTATTAATTGGCTTAATAACAAGTGAGATGACTGGATTAAAATGATATATTTTCAGTATCCCCATGAGGATGTTTGGCCAAGCCATAGATACAGTTATTCAAGTTAGGAAGCAAACATAGCAGTCAATATTTGTAAGACTAAAAAACTATACTATATATTTTATTTCCTAGGTTTCTGAAACACATCTTTACATGAGAATAAAATAACTTTTTTCATTACTTTCTTATTTTTAGTGTCCTCTTACTTCAAATTGAACTGTGTTTGAGGAACAGTTCATATCTCAAAAGTTAATATCTCAATGCTACACAATGCTTCAATGAAAATCTATGTTGGTGTGTTTTCAAAAGTTACAGTAAAAAATCTTGTCAGGCTGCTGGCTAGCTGTAACAAGTGGCTTGGGAGCAAACATAGCCTTTTTTTGTTTTAAAGAGAGAAAGACTGACAGTTTTTATTCAGGTTTTTCACACCTTCCCCTTTACCTATCTGAATCATTTAACAAACTACAGTTTATAATATCCTGGCCACTATGTTACCTAGTGCTTTATAAAGTGTCAAGGGAACAATTCTGGCAACAGTTATTCAAGTTTTACTGAAAAGCAAAATTCCTACAGATTGCCACAATTGAGGCTCATTTCTTCCTGCCAGTACAAGAAACATCAGATGACAGAATGTAATGAATATATAATCTTCTAAGTTGTGGTTATTCTGTATGTCAAATACTTTTTCACTTTCAATGAAGACCTGTCTGGTTTCCTTGCATACTAGTTCAGCCTGTTGGTACTGAAGGAGTGGCAGAGGAAAAGAAAATAAATGCATAAATAAAAGGGAAATAAGATTTTGTCTTCATACACCAATACAAGGAAATTGAATGAGATAATCGAGAGCAAATTGCATTTGCTAAAATATTTCTTCGGAGATGAGTTCAGAGCCAATTGTCTAACTCCCTTCCCGGATACTCTTATTGAATTATTTGATCATCCAGTTTAAAATGTCAAAAAAAATCTATTTTGGGTCTTGGCAGAATATGAGGGTTTTGTCATTTGTAGGGTCCACATTCAAATTAAAAAGGAGGAAAGATATTGTATTTGATTTTATTGCCGTTTTGATACTGTTAAGACGGGAAAAACTAAGTTATCTAATACCTTATCTCATATTTTGATACAACAATAGCTTCCCACTTTCCCCAGGCTTCTCCCCTAGCAGGGCAGCATGAGAGCTAAAAAGTAAACAACTGACTTTTCCATTGTTTCAGCAAACAGCTTTGGCAGAGGCTCTTCCATTCCCAAGCACACCTTCTAATATTAACCTGATGGCTAGGAAATTATTCCATAAAGAGATAAAAATGTTAATTTCAATAAATTTTAATCTTTCACTGTGCTCACATTTCCTATTTTGTTGTTGAGTGGGTGAGCTGATGTGTGTGGGAAACCAGTGTCATCCTACCGATTTCCTTTCATTAAAAATTTTGAAAGATAATTAGAACATGGGCTTGTTTCAGATCAATTTTGTAATTTTCTTAATTGAATTCCAGTTAGGTTTCTCCCAAAAAATTACTGAACATCTCAACACAGACACTTTCCTCAGTATTTCATGCTCAAATTGTAATTTACCTATGTGGCTTTGTGAGATTCTCTGCTAATTTACTGAATGATTCCTATGACTGTACAGGGTGAATGCATATAAAAAAGAGACAAGAGGTAAAAAAACCCCCTAAATCCCACAGTGTTCAGTGTGTTAAAAGCTGTTTTAAATTTAAACTTTGTTACTATTATTTAGCAAATTCTAGACCTGTGTGAAAAAAATTTAGGAGATGCTGTTAGCAAAGATTTATGTTTGTAGGGAATTAGAGGTGTAAACAGGAGTTTTTCAAATCTCAAATTTATGTGTAAAATAGCTAAAAAATTTTTTTTTTTTTATTTTTTATTTTTAATCCTGATTCTATTCACATTTTTTTAACACAATATAAGTATATCTGCCAAACAGTCTTTTAGGGTAAAATGCTGAACTACTGGTTCTGGAAAAACTGAAAATTACAGTTCTGTGTGAAGGGCAATTTTTTCCCTATTACTTGATTTATTAATATGTTACTTCTATGTCAGAACTTAGTGCTACTATATCGTCTTCATTAATGATTGAAAGTTTAATTGGTTGTAGAACGGCTGATTTTTTTAAATGATTTTTTTATTGCCACTCAAATCTAAATTATGGAAACAGAAACAACAATTTTAATAGCAATAATGAACAGGAAGCCTGGTTTTACATATATATATATATATTCTCAAGTCAAGAGAATATATATTTATATATTTTATATATATTAGAACCTTTTTAAACAGTTATTTCTAAGTATGAATATAAATCTATTCTGAATTTTAAATGAAAAAGCCTTATACATTAAATTTAAAAGGTATTTTATAAAAATCAGAACTACGCAACAAAATGCAGTTCAATAGATTTGCTCTTATTTTTGCAAGGTAATTTATTTGATGGTACCACAACTTTGACAAGCATTCTGGCAAGAACTGGAAGCTTCACACCCTTACAGACTTTCCTGTCAACATGCTTAAGTTTCAAAGCATCTGTCAGTATCAAGCATTAGTTCATAAATACATAGTAATTGAGAATGTTTAATATTCATTAGCCAAGTAAAGTGACATTCATCTACCAAGATGCTGTCTAAAACTTAGGCACATAATATAAGCAATTTATCTGGATGTCCTCTAAAGTCAGTGGAAAGGGGCATCTTGCAGAAGGCAACATTTATGCTAAGTGTAATTGACACAGCAAGCAGGGTTGAATCATTTTCTACAGGAGGTTCTGTAGGTAATTGAATTACTACTGTGCACTATCAGTGTAACTTCTATATAGCTATAGGCCAGATTAATCCCACTATTAATTACACATCATTTCACTATTACATACTTTAAAGATACTACAAATATCTGACTTTCAAAAATCCAAGTGTCTTTCCAAATGTATCATTCCACGGCATTTTCTCAACATTATCTTTTTCATTAACATTTCAGCTGATAAATCTGACTGTTCTCAGGACATTTTACAAACAAATGGTGCATCTGTATTCCTTGTCAAACGTTATGCATTGTGTGTAATTATATGCAAGGTATCCCAATGCCCAAGAAAAGGCAAGGTATTCATACAAATACAGAGAATATGCAGAAGTACTGTAAAAACTTTTTTTTTTTTTAAATAGGACTATAAACTTCTATGTCTCTGAAAATGAGCGAATTACAAATCCTATGGATTTAGGAATAAACTTTCCTGAGATTTAGCTTTTTGACTCCTTTTGTTTTTCCTTTCCTGTTGTATTATGCCATCTTTGCTTTCTGCATGTTACCCTGTATCTTCCTCTGCAACACCTACCACAAGTAATTGAAACTCAAATATAATGATGTGGTTTTCCTTTGTCTGTATCTTTTTTTCCCCCATGCCATTGGGACATACATTCATCAATGACATGTCCAGAGAAGGGCAATGAAGCTGGTGAAGAGCCCGGAGCACGAGTCTTACAAGGAGCAGCTCTGGGAGCTGGGGCTAAATAGCCTGGAGAAAAGGAGGCTGAGGGGTGACTTTATTGCTCTCTACACCTACCTGAAAAGGAGGGTCAGTCTTTTTTCTCAGGTAACCACTGACAAGATGACAGATCTCAAGTTGCACCAGTGGGGAGGGTTAGTCTAGCCATTAAGAAAAAAATATCTTCACAAAAATAGCTGTCAAATATTGAAACAGACTGCCCAGGGAACTGGTGGGGTCTGTGCCTGCACAGAGTTTTTACCCTTTCTGAGCAACATTTTCCCCCAAGACACCATTGTCTTGGCTGAGGAACTCAGATGTGCCCTGAAATGGCAGATGATCTTAGATTGATGAATGATGGAAATTAATTTCTTGTGTTAGAGAATGCATGTAATTTTAAAGAATAGTTTTTCATTTTAAGCCACTTTTTAATGATATTATATGGAAAACTGTTTATCATGACTGATGTTTTCCAAGTTTATTTCATCTGGTTTGCTTTCAGAATTCTCACAAAATATTGTTAACCCTCTTAGGCTTCTGTATGCCATATTTTTTAAACTTATAAATAATTATAATAATGCACAGAATTTGAAAAGCAATGTTGTAGTAATTGTAATTTGACATTTTTATAACTTGTCACCCAACATGAATAAAACATTAAAATATGTTATAAAAATAAACTCAGCACTTCCCAGACATTTAGAACAGGGAGACAAAAGTTAAAATGCCAACCTGGTTATGTTGTATAATTATGACTGAAGCTACTTAATGTTGAAATTTACTTTGAAATGCTACATTTTCAGACATTTATTTTGAAAATTCTCAAGTTCAGTTTTGGTAGGAATACGTAAAAATCAAACCTTTGAAGGTACAATTTACTGTGTGCTTTAATTTCTGAAATCAGCAGGCATTCAATTTAGGACATATCCTCACATGACTTTAAGCATGGGGGAGAAAATGTATAAATACTATTATTCAGTTATTTTTATATGATACTCAGAGTAAGGATTTACTTGGGCTTTCCACCCAGGTCACACGAAAAAAAAATCAGCATAAACCAAAAAAATTTTTTTAATCTTAAAACAAACATAAAGTGTGTATGTGGAAAATCATTTATAAAATATATCTGAGAAAGCCACCAGAATAAGTTTAGCCTAAATTAATTCAGGAAGATAGAAAACAAGAACATATTTGTGAACATTTGTGAACATATTAGATTTCATTTACACTAATAAAAATTGTGTAGTGAAAATAGATGCATACACTTTACAACTTGCATTGTTTTAACCAGTTTGTGATTTTTACATTCCTTTAAGGAATGAATATATAAATCTTTTCATTAAAGACAATGGAAAACATTTAAAATTCAGGCAATTAATCATTTTTAATCCCTAAAAACACATGGTAATGTGATATTAGAAACACACAGTGATGTGTTTTTATTATCACATCAATCAATAAAACCATACTAGTATAATTCCAGGTAAGATTAGTTCTCTTTTATTCTTTTATTGTAGGAAAAAAAATTGGTTCATATACTTTAAAACATCATTTTACAACCTATTTTCATTTCCATGATGAAATGTAGACAAACAATAACTGCTATTTTTGAGTACCTTTGAAGTACAGATGAGAAAGAAACCACAGAGAAGAAAGATGTCTAGTGTATGCTCATATTGACTTTGTATTTCTCAGGAGTTAGTGTTGCAAACTGAAACAAGAATTTACAGTTAGACATGGAAATATTCTGAACGCTATTATCCATCTACATATTTATAGAAAGTAAAACTGTATCATACAAACCTTTTCAACCCTACAAAAACATCAAACTATTGCTAGGAAGTCACAGAATATGGGAGCTGGAAGGGACCCACAAGGATCTTTAAGTCCAGCTCCTGGCCCTGCACAGCACCATCCCCAGGAGTCACACCCTGTGCCTGAGAGCATTGTCCAAACTCTTCTTGAACTCTGTCAGGGCTGGTGCTGTGACCACTGCCCTGGGGAGCCTCTTCCAGTGCCCAACCATCCTCTGAGAGAAAAGCCTTTTCCTAATATCCAACTTAAACCTCCCCTGACCCAGTTTCAGGGCATTCTCTCAGGTCCTGTCACTGGAGAGAAGAGATCGGTGTCTGCCCCTTCTCTTTCCCTCACAAGGAGATTCTAATGGTTTAATGCTAAATTAATTAGTATATATAAATCAACAAGATCTTGGGTTGTCTAGACTGAAAAACTAAAATATTTAAGAAACAGATATTGAAATCTTAGTCAGAAATTAAGATGAATGGATGAGCACACATAGCTTAATGTAGGAAACATTATTTAATTTTATCCACCTTGAACTGCTCACAATAAACATTTCAGATTGTGAATCTTACTTAAATCTGCCAGTTATAACAAATATGTTTGTTTAAGCATAAAAAATTTGCACAATAGCTATTCACAGTCTAGCTGCACTTTTAGCTACATTGTCTAGACTACTTTGCTGCTGGGTTGAAATTTAATCTGCAGTTTTACCAGAGATACTAATGAATTGATATTGTGTTTTTTTCTTGCTCGCCTCAAAATATTGTCTGAAAGAAAGCAGAAAATGTCTAGTAAAATACTTTTAACTGGAAGGCAGCATATTAAAAATATCAATATACACTCATATCCATATATACCATACATATCCATATATATTCAGTTTCACTGCCATACATACACCAAGCATAGCTTAAAATTTCTGTAGCCCATTGATTTTAATTTGTTTATCCAAACCTTGTTTGTAATATGGCAGAGTAAGACAAAACCTGTACTAGTTTTGGCTGGGGAAGAGTTAATTTTCTTCATGTTAGCATGTATGGAACTATGTTCTGGATTTGTGATTGTGAAATATTTTTCATAATACAGGAATGTTTTATTCACTGCTGAGCAGCACTTACATAGCCTTAAGGACTTCTCTATCTCTCACCCCACCCAACCAGTGAGGAGTCTGGGGGTGCACAAGAAGTTGGGAGGGGACACAACAAGAACAGCTGACCACAGCTGTCCAAAGGGATATTCCAGACCATATGGTGTCATGCTTAGCATGAAGAATTGGGAGGAAAGGAAGGTGGGATGTTCAGGTCACCTTTACGTGTGATAGAGCACTGCTTTCCTAGATGGCTAAACACTTGCCTGTCCATAGGAATTAGTGAACAAATTCCCTGTTTTGCTTTTTTTTGGCACGCTGTATCTATTAAACCCTCTTTATCTCAAACCATGAATATTCTCACTTTTATGCTCTTGATTCTCTCCCCATCCCACTGGGGTAGAGTGAGCAATCATCTCTCTGGGGATTAGTTCCCAGCTGGGGCTAAACCGTGATAACACCATATATGTGAACTCAGGAATTTATTGTCAGTCAAATTAAAAAAAAAAATTAACTGTGTAGTTAAATGCAGCAAATTATTGATACTTTTAGTCCAGATACAGTAAATCAATACTGGCAGTTTACAGTTACCTTTATTTGATACAAATAAAAAAAACCCAAATAACTAGCAATGATACAAATAAAATCATGATGCAAGAAAAATCTTCAATCTGGTGTTAGCCCCCACTCCCTCATTATTTCCCTAATCCCAAACCTGGTGGGTTTATCTGCACTAAAAGGAATATCAGTTTGGCACCATCTTTAAGCTCTTCCTCAAGAAGAGTGTGATGTTAATGGGGGGATTTAGTACATTATTTTTGTCAACAGAAGCACAGTTTCAATATTATGGGTTTTTGGGGTTGATTAGTTTGGGTATTGGGAATTCTTTTTAATATTCTGGCTGAGTTTTGTTGGGGTAATTTCTGTGTCTTTTCTAAATTTCTTTAAACTTTCTTTCTTTCTTCATCACCCTGCAACCTGGTGCATGCTGGAAATATTAGATGCTTTATATCTGCCCTTTTCATAATCCCTGAAATGATATTTCAGCCATTTTCTTAGTTTGTGAGCAGTGTTATTGGCCACCCTGTGACTTCCCACATCATCCTATGCTCAGATACTTGAAACCTCTGATGTCATCCCATGCCTGCACCCCTTTATTCAGCATCATTATTCTAGGATTATAGGTAGATCATTCTACACAGCCTAAGTACTTGTTTTTGCATTTATATCACAATTATTAACAAGAAGCATTAGGGCATCCAATTACAGAAATCTAACCAAAACTTAGACAAATTAGACAAATTATGTTTTAGCCACCTGGTCATTAGACAACTGTTACAACCAAGCAAGCTAAAACAAACTGCAAACAAGCCAACACAAGTTCAGTCAGAGCTTGGCAAATCCAGAATTCCAGCATATGCTAATAAAAACCCTGTGAATTGATACTAATAGAGAGAGTATTATACTTATCAGACTGCAGGGCTACACCCTGTACTCCTTCCTTGTGCTTTATAAGAACCCTTCCATCATTTGCCTGATGAATTAAAATTGCTTATGAATGAAAGTTGCATCGAGTATGCAGCCTTATACTTTTTTGGTTTATACCATCTATTACAAGGAACGATATGGATGTTATGTTTTTCTCTGTTGATCTCTAGAGCAATAATGGAAATTATTTTCAGAAATTATTCATTATATTGCACAGGATGTTAATTTTTATTTCTGGAGCACATAAAAATATGCAACACAGTCAGTCTAAATACACAGTGATTACAAAATGTCATTGGAGCTCTTGGAAGCATGGCAGTTTCTTATGTTAGTAGTCTGTATTGGGAGACTTAGTCTGCCTCAATTCTTTAACAAAATTGACCATGGTTCTTCCAGGAAAAGGTCCATGTTTTTTTCTAACCCTAAAAATTGCCAGCAACCAGTAAAAATGTGGTGAGAAACTAAATTAAAGCAGAGTGGATGTGCACAAGTGACTTTCATTATTAAATAAAAATATGATTTCTAGTTAGATTTGATGACTGCTCCATACAGTCATATATGAAATTGTATCTGACACCAGCAGATGATTTTACATGACAGGGATTGGTGCTAGTTTAAAACAATAATAGCAGGATTTCAAGAAGTCTGGAAAAAATGGTGAATCTGTAATTTTTTCTAATCAGTTCTGGAAACTTTCCCACATATAAAGTAATTTTTAAACTGAAAATGTAAATCAGTATAAGGATAACCTAACTTTTATCTATGATTCAGGGAAAAGTACATTTCAAAGTATTGGGACAAAAATATGTGACAGGATACTGTCAGAAAGACATTAATGTCTCTGTCTTCCTTGCATGCATACAAAATTCTGAGCACTGAACTGATTGAGAAGTACCAAAAGAAAGATGATAATCTTGATATAGGAGTCCAGCTATATCTGTAAGTTATATAGGCATTGTCCTTGTATTCTCATGACTACTGTGGCTTCAAAAGTCTAAACATTTCTACTCTTCAGTCACCTCACCTAATATGCAGATATTTAGAGAAATAAAATGGCAAAAGTAACAACCTTTCTAAGATCTGCAAAGCCTGCTGAAGAAGCTGAGTAAATACTTGGGTCATTGTGGTGCCAGCTCCATTTTGCCCTAGTTACATTTATGCTGTGTAGATATTTCAATAGTATCTCCTTCTCAGCCATATCTCATTCCCCTAGATTCAACTCTGTGAAAAGGGATAAAAGGGCAAGAGAGCACTTTTCAATTTTTTTTCACATTTAGATTATTTATAAGATAACAAAACTGATACACATACAGAAATAAACACATTATGCTTAAATATATAAGTACAAAGTACTTAGAGAAACTCAGTGAGAGAGAATGTAAGAAGTGGAGGAGAAGGAAAAAAAACGACCCCAAAGACAATAAAACCATTATGTCATTAAACTCAATATATGGCTGTCTCCTGAGTACAGCTGAGATTTGCTTACCTAGTGGATAAATTTTAATTGTTGTTACTGAATCTATTCTTTCTGACCCAAGATGTCACATCACTGTGTGGCTGAAGCTATGCTTGCTAAGTTATTCTGGCATTAATCACATTTATTGTTTGCAGGACCACAATTCTCTTATTTATGGGCACTCCCCTGGGGAATTCAGGTCACTGTTATCTAACAGCAGAATCTACAGCTGCTCTTGCTGACTTCAATTTGAGTCTTACTTCCTCAACAGAGGTCATATAGAAGCAATTGAAGTTAATTTTATGAGACATCTGTTATATTTGTGGTTATAATCATTCTTCGAGATTGCCCTCTAAAGTAGCAGTTACTAAAAAAAAACCAGGCACCATAAGAGAGAAAGAAAACTAACAAATAAAACACAATATCAGAAGTTATCTGATGGCTTCTATTCAAAAGGACACAGTAGGAAGTTATTTTAAATGAAGAGTCCCATAATTTAGGGCATAATTTGTTGTGCCTTTTATGTGAAAGGCACAACTCTGAAACATTTCACCCTTTCAAATCTGGAAGACTCCACTGACTGTTAAAGTGTTGCAATACGAAGAAATAGAATTGTGAAATACCTAAACAATATATCTACAACTATAATTTTTTTTACCAAATTCCTATATAATTTTGGTTTATATTAGAAGATTATAAATTTATGCTTGGAAAATAAAAGAAATAAAATTCTGAACAGAGAGTTTTTGTTGTTGTCGTTGTTTTATTCTCTCCATGGCTTTGCACTTAATATGATGACTTTTTCTTTGTATGAATTACTAAAAATATAGAAATAAGCAAGAGAATAAAATATAAAAAATTATATACTCATTACAAAGAAGATCATCCTCTGAATGTAAGCATCTTGATACACAGATTTTTTCCTCCTAAAATGTGTCTGCCTTGAGTATGTAAGCCAAGACAGCCCATATAGTCAATAGATATTTTTCAACAAAAACTTCTTTCACCATCTTTGTTTATTAAAGAAATTCAGACATCGGAATTCCCATCTTCTGTTCAGTGCAAATGCCTAAGATGAAAATCTGAGCCAAATTTTTGTCAATTTCATGAATGTAAAAAATAGCAATAAGATATTTTGATATTGAAGTAGTAGCAGTTGCTGAATAAGATGGTCCCAGAAGACAAACTCAGATGAACAATTGCGTGTGGTGCAGTATTGTCTCAAAATGAGGATTTCAAAAATGAGGACCTTTAGTTTTTAAAGATTTTTTCCCTTTGGGCTATTTACTCAGCTCTTCTTAAGATATGTAAATTTTGCTGGGTCTGTTTTCTCTATTATGCATTTGATTTTTCTTCCTTAAAAGAGTTGCACTCCAAGATTTTTTAAGATTTCTATTTATAAATATCTTCCTTGCCCATTCCCCACACCACTGTTCCCCCCAGATAGTCTATGTATAAAACTGTCTGCACAGGGAAGTATTTATTTTTATTTTCCTATATAATTTTTTGTAGGGCAAAAAAACCACACATGGCTGCTTGTCAAAACAGTCTTCTAGGACATATATGGATGTTTTTTTCTGATGGTATCAGTAAAAATACCATTAAGCTTAAAAAAACACAGCATAATTTCCACAAAATTTTCTCTCATCATAAGAAGTGCCTGTTAGTAACTTTTATATGTGTTTAATTATTTCAATTTCTTCATAAATAACAAGTCTTTTAATTTTTCTTAATACTTCCACATGGGACAGGCCAACAGGCCAGCTCCCTTTTCCAGCATTCTTTATCATATTATCAGAATTTTCCTGGGAGTGCAAAATGTATAAAATCCCAATTGGACCAGCCTTAATGCAAGGTCACATTCCCACTATTGCCCCGATTGGTTTTGCTACACTTATCCCTTCCTGACATGCCTTTGTCAATACAGATGAGCTTTCTTTGTAGGTATCTTTGTATGTTATTTTGAGCTGGAGACCAAGGTACTGTTTAGTCTAGATCTAATTTTCTTGTGCTAGCTCTCCTTCACATTTCTTTTAACATTAGCTTTGCTTCAAATGGCTCACTGCTCCTTTAGTAAACCTCCGAAACAGTATTACTCCTATTCTCACACCTTGCTCAAGCATCAGTCTAAATTGTGTATTTGAAAAGTGATGTTGCTGACAAGGAGCATTTTGAACATGTTGCTTTGGCTTTGGGTTTGTTTGGGTTTGAGGTTTTTTCAGATTCAGACTTTTGAAATTCTAAATGGGGCTGCTCCAAATCGAACCTAAGAAGTATAGTTCACTACTTCATTATTTATTTACCTGAGAAAACACCTGTATTTTGGACTTAAATTTTAGACACCACCTACTCTAAGGAATATATAATTTCACAGAATCATAAGATATATTGAGTTGGAAGGGACCCACAAGGATCATGGTGTCCAACCCCTGGTCCTTCACAGGATCATCCTAAGGATCAAACTGTATCCCTGAAAGTGTTTTTTAAATGCTTCTTTAACTTTGTCAGGCTTGGTGCTGTCACCAAGGCTTCCAGGAAAGCCTGTTCCAGTGCCCAACCATTCTGCATGAAGAACTTATCCTAATATCCAACATAAATCTCCCTTGACACAGCTCTGTGCCATTCCCTCAGGTCCTGTCACTGGTCACCAGAGATCAGTATCTGAGATTTGAATATACATTACCTGCATTTTATATATCTCTCGTATGTTTACCCACCATTACACATGGAATCATTCTGGTTGAAGTGTTTCCACATCCTGAGGATGCATCTGCATGTATCACTTGCATCAACATCACCTGTTTGCCAAGAAAGTACTTTAACTACCAGGAGATTCTGCATTACTCATTAAATATTTTGTATTATATCACCCTTCTTGTTAGGACCAAAATAAATTTAGAAATACGTGTAATGTACAAACTGAAGGTGATCATGTAAAAAATTATGATTATGTGAAACTATGACTGTGTTATTAGGTCTTCCTGCATGAAGGAAAAGCTATGAACACTTCTTTTAGGTTGTATGGAGATTAACATTATATAGTGATACAATTCTGGGCAACAAAGAACAGAAAACCATCTCTCCCGAGACAATCACAGGTCCATCTAGCCCATGACACCAAAGGACATCTTGGGAAGGATGTAAGAAGAGGACAATCAGGAAAGATATTTCCTCTAACCATTTATGGAGGTTGTGTTAAAGTGAAGTTACACATTTGTTATGTAATTACTGCATAATTACTCAACTAACTGTCTAAGTACTCAACTGATGAGATAAACCAATGTCCTGTTTCATAGGAAAAGTAATGAGTGGGTGGATGGTGTATTCACATCTTGGTCTCAAAAAGATCTGGAGAAAGGGAGATAAATGTCATAAATACAGAAAGCTTTGAATTTCAAAGGGGAAATTACAGTTGAAGAGCTTTCCACTTGAGTTTCATTCAGACTCCAAAACACAAGTTTCTCCTAATTCACTACTGCTTGCCACATGAGCATGTATAAGAACTGTACAGTCTTTATTTATATTTTCCTTTTATATTTTTTGCTGTAGGTAAATCCCTGGACTATCATAGACTCACCATTTTCTCTGCTCTTTATTATCAATTCCTCTTCCAATGACTTTCCAAACTGGTTAAACTCCTAATATAAAGAAATTAAGACAGCAATTATCCCTTTCTTATATATGTACAAGGAACAGTAATCACACTCATTCACATGAAACGATAATTATTGTTCCTGCATTCAATCCAATTTTTCTCTACTTTGTCCCACTTATACTCCACTGACAGTGTTTTAAGATCCCTATAAGGCTTCTTCAATGTCTCCTTTTTGAATAATCTTTTTTCCCCCTTCATTAACAGTCTACTCTGCTTATATTCTTCCATCTGCACTTACCATGCAGGTATTAGAGGCTTTTTAACTATTGCCATTTGGAACAACATTCCCTTGCTTCTCTGCTTCATCAGCTTCCCATCTCATTTTACATTTCAAACATATCTTATTCTCCATTGCCTGTCTTTCTTATTTTTTATCTTGCTGTAACACTACTCTTCTCTTTAGATTTACAAATGAATTCTGAAAAAGGAGATATGAGAATCATAATGTTATAACATGGTTCAGAAGAATTTGTAACACTATCCAATATCACAGGTTTTGTTTGTTCGTTTTAATTACCTACATAATTTCAATGTGCTAACATAAAAAGCAACTGAAGAAAAGCCATACAGACATCATGGTCTCAGTTCAGTTGCCCATGTATTTCCTAACAAATGTCATTTGAGATGTCCTATATTATCCCACCTGGCTTCCAGCTGCCACTTCAGAAAGATTTCTGTCTCGGCAATCATATGTGCCAACTGCTTCTGAACCTTTTAGAAAACCTCAGATGTGTCAAAAACACTGTCCTCGGGAAGCTGAACCGATTTCTAACTGCCAAAAATCTTAACTGAGCTGATTCACAGATATTTCTGAATGTCCAAAATGGTTCCACACTGGCTAAAATGAGAGTTAAGACCCTACTTCATGTGAAGACCTTTCAAGGTGAGCTTCTAAATGCATAAATCTGGACCTGAGTCAGAATCATGATGCATTTTGTTCAATTTAGAATTATTTGTAGTTTGGAGAAAAAATCATTAAAATTAAGCAACTATGTGAATTAGTCCTAAAGCTACAAGATGGCCTTGACCTATTTTCCAATATTTAGTTATCTGATGGCTTTTCCAATACCATTATTATATCCTGATCTTCAGCCACTGCTATGTCAGGCCACAGGTCTCTTCTGTGTTCTCATTTTTCTGACATACAGATGTATTAGGCTATGAAGCTTTGAATTACTTCCATGTGTACAGATGTGTCTATAAATCAATTGTAATGGCATTTAGGCATCAAATTTAGTAGCCAAATACTAGAGGATAACCTCCTTTGAGTTGCTCATAAGAAATATGCTTTTACAGTAGCCTAAATCTGCCTGAGTAATGAACCATTAGAATTTAAGAGAGTGCTGGGGAAGAAGTATTAATGAAAATATTTCCTGCCCAATAGATTTAAAAATAAAAATTTCATGTTGGTAGCAGGAAAGGTAGTCTTTACATGTTCAAATTCAGTCATTAATGGTAGAGGGAGATATTGGAATGCCTTCTAGAGTGAGAAATTGTAGAAAAGTAAGAATAGCTATGCACCAGACCACAGGAATTTCTGGTGTATGTAAAATGTAAAATAAATAAAATTTGAAGGATTATAGTGACTTGATATTTTGTTCTTTAATGAAATAAAAAACAATACTGTTTTTCTTTTTAACAGCAAGAATTGTATATACATACATACATATATTAATTTTAACTTTTTCTTTTTTTTTTAATACTTTGATTACACATTGGTTCTGATTTTCATTTATAGTCTCTCTTTCTTCCACTATTGTAAGGCTTTTTGCTTTTAAAAGTTGTCTGTTCCCAAGCTTTACTAGGTCCTACTCCAGAATTGCATTCCTTCTGTTAAGGCCTTTTATTCCAAAGTATCTGCTTTTGACATCTCCTGAGTTCATCTCATTCTTCTGCTCTTTTCTGATGTAGCTCAAATGTTAACATTACACCTAAAAAGAGTGGTTTAATCTTACTTTAAAACTACCAGAGGAAAACAGGGCATATCTATGGCTAACATTAGAAAATTATACAGTTATAGGTGAAATTAATAAAATCCTTGAAGTACTAATTTTTCTCCAACTACTGCTTTTTTTTGTCTAATTGTTGCAGGTCTCTCTTTGTATTTGGACTCTGTGCTAAGCAGTACAAATAATATCCTGCCCAAATTGAAATTTTCTTTCATGTCTCTCTATTCATCAAGAAAAATCCTGCTATTTCTTTCTTAGGGAAAGTGTCAGGTATGTATATAAAAAAGAAGTGTTCTTATGCTACAGCTTATGCTACAGTTTATGCTATAGCAAAGTAATATTCCCATCATTTTACATGTTTGCTCCTAATTCCTTTATCAGTATTTCTCCTCTTAGTGCTTCTTTAGGTAAACTGTACATTTAGCAGTAAACAGAGTAGAAAATATGATACTAATGCAAAAGCTTTTGCTAATGGCATGATTTGCTCTCAGTCTCATTATTTTCCAAATAATAATCACAGCTAATTTAAACTTAATGCACAGGCAATTTCTTGGGACATCCATTCCAACAGCTTCAAAAAGACAATGATGCCAATGCTGAGTTAAGGAAGTGAAGCACAGATTTTCAGCCCACTGAGCAAAGATAAAAATTCATTCATGAGATATTGCAGTGCTGAAAACGGAAAGTCATTCATTAGTCACCAAACATACAAACACTTCAAGGATTCATTGTGATTTTAGAATTTTGTTCTATTAAAAGTCCTTATGCATAGACGTCTACATAGGTAAAACAATGGTTTTTGTGTACTTGAAATTTCAAAAGTTGTGTGAAATATGTACTTGGAAAAAGCAACCATTTGTCTAAAAGTTTAAAAAATAGAAAACCAGGGATCATGAAAACTGTATTTAAAACATAAATCAATTGTGAAATGATCATGTACTAAACTAAATTGAGCTTGTTATAGAAAAATAAACTAGTATTTTAAAGTTTTGCTTTTTGTTATTCTTATTTCTCACTGTTTCAACAGTAAGCTCTTAGGATTAAATGTTAGACATTCTGAATCTTAATGTAATAGAAGTCGGTAGTGCTGCTGAATTCAATAAAACTAGAATTTCAAAGCAAGAGTAATTGAGAAACATATGTAACAAATCAATTCAGGAAACCACATTTTTTTCATTGACTATTGCTGTTAAGTTTATCTAGAAAAGATACCATTATGAAAATTAGGTCTGAATATTCTGACCAGCTTTTTTTTTTTTTTTTAAAGGAATAGATAGTATTAAAATTAGTCAATACGTTCCCAAGGAGGAACATGGTGAACAGGGTCAGCAAGCAGGGACTTAGCAGGTAGGATGAAAGAAGAAATTATTTATTATGAAGGTGCTGAGACACCGGAAAAAAATGCCCAGAGAATCTGTGAATACTCCATACCTGAAAAGATTCATGATCAGGTTGGATGAGAATTGAGAATCTAACTTAGTGGGAGATGTATCTAACCACATCAGGAACACTGGAACTAGATGATTTCTAAAAGACCCCTCAATCCAAACCATTTTATGACTATGGTCTGATTCTATGAGAATTATTCGCTGTTTGAAAACAAGGTCAGTTTTGTGCTTCAGCTGCTTCCTGACACAGTGCTTCACAAGCCAGGTGATCAGGCAATGCCAGACACCAACTCAACAGTCCTATGGGAGTGCTGTGGATGGATGGGTGTGGCAACCAGGATGAGCAAACAAAACTTTGACAGTAAATGCATGAGAAGACATGGAAGAGACCCTAGAGGAGCTGCTCAGACAGCATGGGACTGCTAGAGAGAGACAGTAAAACAAAATAAATTACTTGCAGTAGAGTACAGCTCCTAGCACTAGCTGGACAGTCTGTCTCTGCAGATTAGAGAGCTCATCCCAAATGAGGGTCCTGAGGGAGAACTTTATCTGTTCAAGTCTCTGACTGCAGGAAACATCTTGTGCTGCTCTTTGTGTCTGGGACACCAGCTCCCAAACAGGAACAGACACCTCTCAGAGTCAAACTGACACAGACTAAGAGCGATTTCATGCATTCATTCACACAGTAAATCAAAACAGAACGAATAGGGATATTCTGTCTCATAGGCAACACCTTCAGCTCTTGCATCTGAGATTCATGTGATTACTGAACTAAAGACCAGCAAATACATATATATGTATATGTATTTATACACACACACACACACACACACACACACATATATATGCATATAATAATTTATATCACAGGCTTCAAATAGAAACAAAATATTAATCATATAGTGGTAAAACTATGACTTAGAAGGCTCTTTCTTGAAAGCAAAGAAAGGAGAATGCAGGTTGTTTTGAGCTTGGATTTTTAAGTTACCACCTACTTTCTTTTCCTGACCAAAACTACAGTGAAATACATAGAAAAAAATTCTATTTGGTCCAAAATGAGTACCTAAATGCAAACTAAAAGCCAATAAAACTCATTAGCCATATAAAACTATTTTTCTGGTTTTGGCTTTTTTCTTTCAAAAATTTCCACAACCTATCATTTCCACTATTTCATTAAGTAAAAGCATTCCAAAATAAAGTATATAAAAACAATATGATGGCAAATGTAATACTATGTTGATGGCTGCCTCTGAAGGAATCTGTATGATTCTCTTTCTGTTTAATGATGATTGGAAGTATTTCTAGTTGTTTTGCCCTTAAAGGAATCTATTTAACAACACTACTAGTTCTACTACTACTACTACTACTAGTACTACTACTACTACTACTACTACTACTACTACCAACAACAACAACAACAACAACAACAACAATAATAATAATAATAATAATAATAATAATAATAATAATAATAATAATAATACCCCAGCATTACAATGTCATGGTGTCCTGCAAGTACTCTTTAATGCAGGAAACAATTACAGTTTCTAGTAATATCATAATATTTTGTTTTCTCAGTAGCCATTTGTTAGATGATCTGTCCTTACAGAAGACAGTCTTACTCTATGTGTTTGCCAGAATCTAGATTTATGGGGAAATCCCACTGTGAAGATCTGCTAAATGCAGCTGTAAAGCCATATACTGATAAAGGATTTTGTCCTAGTTACAGTGATAGGGGTGGAGTTTTGTTTATTCCACACCTGCAGTGGGATGTTTGCCCTACCACAGGAGGCTTTATCTTTTCTGCCCATGAGCTGGTTTGAGTGCTCAAGGCACATGAATTTGCTCATTGGTGAAATTGTTCAGTGGGGATAGCTTGTCTTGTAGTGAGTTATTTCAGCACCATGGAGGTGACATTTCCAGCTGACAATAAACATCTTGCCTTGAAAGCAAGATTGTAGGGAGACAAGACTGAATTTGTGACTGACAGACACTGCACTTTACAAACTATTGTGCCTAAACCAGGACAACTATAGAAGCTTTATAAAAGCAAACTCTCACAAAGCAGAAACCTTCCCCTGGAAATATGTGGTGATCTCTTCTCAAGGTTTGGGACACCTACCTTGAGTAACTCCCTCAAGGGTTGAGTGAAGGACTCTGTAGACCCCATCATCAATTCAGTGGTAAGTTACACTGACTCCTAATTATATTATTTCTTTGCTAGTTATAATATAGATACCTTTATGTCATGCACAGTTTTATGTAATCTACTAATAGTTCTTTTGTTTATCCTGTGTAGTAACTCTTTTTAAGGCCTTTTTTCCTGATAATCTCTTGTCTATTCAATAAATAACTCATAAGAGACCTGATTTGCCATTCCTAAGAGCCTGCAAGCCAGAGTGCTTTAGGTGCAGGTCACCAAAGAAGAGCTGCTGCCAAAATCTGAGCCTAAGGCAGGGCTTAACTGTCACTCTCACCCGATCCATAACAATACCACCCATTCAATGTGAAAGGGAAATTCCTGGGTTTTTTTAGTAAATTGGGACTCCAACATATAATCTCTCAGCTCGTTTTGTTTTCCCCCTCACTATCAAGAGGGTGCAGCTTGAGAAGTCTTAATTCCCCCCAGAGGTTTTAAAACCAATGTATATTTTAATGAAAATCACCTGCTGTGGCAGAAACTGAGCTGATAGTGTGAATCACAGATTACACGTGGATCAGAAAATTAAAAGGATTCCCTTCTCCATCTAGAAAAGAAAACATAAATAAATAAACAGAAAAATCACATTCAGTGGATGCAAAGAATTTGCACCAAAGAATAAGTGACACTAGGGTATCACCTGTTTATTAATTTAATGCCAAATAACAGTGCTCATGGTTTGCATACCATTTTTCTGATGTTGGTCTAGAAATATTTTGCAAGGATGACCTGCATGTGTCTCATATTTTAGTCATCAATAAAGATTTTTTTGCCTAATAAAAAAGAAAAATCAGTTATCCAGTACTGTTCAAGACTGTCACCATATCCAAGAATGGCGTAGGGAATCCTGAGTGACTCTTGTCAGACGCCTCAGTTATTAGGCTAGATCCTTTGCTCTTGGATGTCTGGAAACCTTTCTCTAACCAGGGCAAATCTCAAATCCTATTCAGCATTCTTGGCTTATGATCATGATCAGAGAACTATAAATATCATAATAATTTTTAAAATATAAAAGGAAAAATAGAATCTTAGAGTAGGATATTTGTGTTTGGGATAGGATATCTCTGGGTTCAAAAGAATGTTCTCGAGGCACTTGCAGACATTGTAAAGGAAAAAGAAAAGTCCCTGCTAAAATACAAGATACAAAATCCCATACTGTTGGAATTATCAAAATTATATTTTACGTCACTATATGTATTAGATAATGTCTGTTTTTATAGGTCTTCTGAAGTTCCACAAAACCACTAAGATTTGAAACAGACTTTCAAACCCAACAGAACTAAAACCTTACTTTATAATTTGCATAATATTTTATATTAAAAAAGATGATGAATATAAAAAGAAAATTTTCTGACTTTCTGATATATAATACTTGCAGCACATGGAAGGAGGTAACTAAAATGCATTTTCTCACTGTTATTTTAAAATTATAAATTCTTGAAGAAGCAATTTCTTTTCCTGAACTTTCTTTGAATACCTAGCTGTAGGAACAACCAAATAAATAATAACATGTTGCTGGGATTGCTGAAGATGTGACAGGGAAAAATGCCAGGGTGGTTTAAAATTTATGCAGGCTGGAAGTACCATCAAACATTCGAGTACATTCTCACTTGAGGTCTCTATAAGTGTGTATGTGTTTATTTATTTATAACTTCGTATTATGAGGAGGTTTTTTTGGAGTGATTGTGGTCTGTCTCCTGTATTCTAATACTGTGTGAAAATAACAGGGGTTCTCTTTTCTGGTGTCTGCAGCCCAAAGGGTAAATAAATAAAGAAATAAATAACGGTGAAAATAAATTATCTGTGCTTACTTCTAGTCAATAAATGTAATAAATGCAGGAACTGAAACAGATAGAAAGGAAAAAAAAATACCCTGACTTGCTGTTATGGGGCTTCAGATCTTATAACCATTCATGAGTACATGTTTCTAAGGGAATTCCATAACAAGACTGACTTTCACTCTCTTGACTGCAGAAACTGAGACAGATTTCTGGAACTGAAGCTTAGGAATATTGGTTACCAACTCCTGCAATGTTCATGTGCTTGACATTAGAGGCTCATCAGACGAGTGTCTGCTCAGACACCACCAGGGAACTCCTGCCTGGATCCAGTTCAGATGAGCAGTTGCGGGGTGGTGAAGCAAACACATTGTGGTAAGAAATTATAAAACTAAATCCAGATGTGCCTAAGGCTAAGGTGAAAGAAGAAATTACCGTGAGCAAAGAAGTCAGAGTGGTGATAACTCAGTGTAATCTTTCACTCTCCTTCTAGAAGGAGCCTACACTGGTTATTCTTAGTAGGCACCCAGAGAAACACTGAGCATAAATATGGGGGAAAAAAATTGATGACTGAGAACTAATTGTGGGGGAGAGGGGTGGAAGGACAGACATGACAAAATCATCCAATAAAAACAAAACAAAACAAAACAAAACAAAACAAAACAAAACAAAACAAAACAAAACAAAACCCAACCAGAAAAACCTCATACACAACTTTTACTCATTTTAATGAGACTTTTATAAATTAATCAGGTGATTGGATTATTAGACTACTAAATCATTGTCCAGACAAAAAAGAAATTGTATACATTCATGTATATGTTGTGTTTTATTTTGTTATAAAATTTAGAGGTGGAACAGGAGGCATCCCAAGATTAGAACCCCAAAGTTAACATTTCATTTTATTCCTCGCAAAGCAGATTAATTTTCATAGAAAATTCTTAGATAGAATGGCTATATATTTTTATAGAGCAGAGTTGGAAGGCATTCAGATTTGTGTCTTTTTCTAGCACAGCATTTTCTTTCTGGAATAAAAAAAAAGCCCCCAGATTTATCTGCCCTTTATGCAGGCACAGTAATTTTCTTCCTGCTACACAAATACTGAATTATTTAATAAGCATTTATATACTTTATATGAATCAACATTTTTTTAAGTTTAATAGTAAGGAAATGATAAATGCTACCCATTAAATGGATAGTATTCATTAATGCAAATATTATTCTAATAATATTATTTTGAAAGCTGGGATTAAGATTGTTTTCACAGATTTACAAATGCTAATAGCTGTAGCTATTAAATATGTTATTACAAGTGAACTTATATGAAATTATCACTGTTCTATGATAAAATGTTTAAAACCTAAATTGCAGGTACCAAGTGGTAGTACTCTCAGTGTAATTAAATAGAAATTAACCTATGGTGTTCTAATGACCTGTGGCAAAACATTTATTTTTTCACATTCATAATTATGTAATTAAAACCACAAGAACTTTTTAAATTATTTTTTATTGCTATTGTTTGTTTTGCTATTGTTTTAATTGCTATATTTTTTTTTTTTTGTGATACTATTGATTTCAGGAAAAGTTGCACAGAAACACCTCTAAAAATCCCACAATAAATTGTGTTCAGTCTGTGTATTGTGGCACCTAAGCAAATTTCTGAGACCCTGAACTTAAAAGATATTGGGTTCTAATCTTGTCTTGTACACATATTTGTCATTAGAAATTCATTAGATGAAATGCATGCTTATAATATCAAGTGCAGTGAGAAACACATCTTACCCTATTTCTCACTGTAACAACTCATTGGTGTAAAAGAAAATCAGATCACAATGTGCTTTTCCTGTCTGTGATCACAGATTAATTTCTGCACAGGAAGTGATTTTTCAGTAAGTGAGAAAGAGAGCAAGTAGACTGTGACTCAGAGATTGACATGAGCTATTGCTCTGGAACATTTGCCTAATGAGTTTAAACTTTTTATGTTTATATACTGCATAAGACAGGACAAGAGAAAAAGGCTTCAAGTTGCACCAGGAGAAGTTTAAACTTGGTAATAGGTAAACTTTCTTCACCTAAAGGGTTGTCAAGCAGTGGAACACACTGCCCAGGGATGTGACCAAGCCACCATTCCTGGAAGGGTTTAAAAGATATGTGTAGCTGTGGCACTTAGGGACATGGCTAAGTGCTGGACTTGGCAGATCTAGGTTAATGAATTATGGACTAATTGTTGGTGATCTCAAACGTCTTTTCCAACCTACACAATTCTATGATTATGTGTAAATCATGAAAAGAAGAGCTTTTCACGTGCCACCTCCAACTACATCAGGTAAAGAGCATAAATTCAGCAGTTTAACACTGACAGGCTGGTTCAGCCTGAGGGTCCCAGCTTTCCTGGGGCACTGACAGAGAAATCAGACACTGAGGGTCAAAGAGATCCCCCCTTTTCACATGACAGAAATACATAAAAAGAGTTATGTACTTCAAGAAGCAGGATTCACTTCATTGCACTCTTTATTCTTGGAGTATTATCCTGACAAAAGTACTGTGCAAATAAAACCAGCAGGTGCCAGGCTAGATTGGATCACGTCTGACCAACATGGGACAAAAACTGACTAAAAGTTTCCTTTAAAATGTGCCCCATGCTAAAATGTATCCTCTAAAATGCTATCTAAAGCACATAAAACACATCCATCTATGCTGTGTCATAGTTCGTACTAAACATGAGGAAACATACCACGGATAATTGCTAAGGATTAGGAATTTACTGGATGAGAAAAAGAGTATTTCTTACTGGAATAGAAAGGGGAGGTTTTGAGTGACAGAGAGATGATTACCTACTACTGGGACTTTTAGTCTGATATGCAGAAGTATATACAGTAAAACCTAAGTGACTGCAAACCAAGATTTCTTTATACAGGTAAAATTCCCTAACAAACAGACTGTAGAACAAGACACTTTTCCTGCTTCTTTTAATAAAAGTCTCAGTAAAATAGTTAGAAGTATTCCTAGGCCCTGTGCACTGCCCTCAGTCTGATGGGTTAAACTTCCTGCAACAGGAAAGAACTGAATGCAGACTTTCCTCAGTGAGCTCTAATTACCACATATGTCATATATACATGTTGATATTTTTAAAGTGATAACCTTCTCTGTATTTCACAAGGATCTGGATAAGGCCTCTCACAGGACTCGGGTAGCAGCATAATTGTTTCATAAATTGAATATAGCTTAGCATTAAGATCCTTAGGCCTGTTAAAACTGCTCAAAGGTCAAATTATAATAAGCAGACAGCTGCTGAAGAAGAAAACAGAAAACTGAAGTTTGAGATATACAAATAAATGTCACTTAAGTCCCACTTCAAGTACCTCTGTTCCCACCAGATCCTGCCCCAAGGCATATAATTACCTATTCCCTGATGTCAAAGTTTCCATTCAGATTTCTGCAATTCTATTTTCTATTTGCTTTAATTGCTTTAAATGTGGCAAAACCACTTCAGGGATAAAAGCAAAATAATGCATATGAAATCAATTGGCATAAGACATGGAAATGATGACACATTCCTCAGAGGGGCTGAAGGTTAAGAGCTAAATTAAACTTTTCTTTTTTTCCTCTTGTTGTGGTAACAGTGGGGAGGGAAGACAGTGCCAACAACTGGATCAGAATCAACAACAGCATCTGTTACTGAGCTGGCCAGAAGTTTCCCTGCATTTTTATTTTTACTCAAAAAGAGGAGCAGACATTTATTCTGTAAGCTGAGAGAGACTCAAAATATTCTTAGTGCTCTGATATGACATCATAATTATGCCTGACAATTAATTCTTCATCCATGGTAGATAAAGTTCTTATTCAAAGACAGAAGGAAAGACAAGGAAAGAGATGTTTATTTATGACAATAAAATAGAAGACGACTCTTACCTATGCCTTCTCTGAATTTCAGTTTATGTTCCTCCACTGGTTTTGACTGGAACAGAATTTATTTTCTTCATAAACCCCCATATATTACTGTCTTTTGGATTTGTGAGTAAAAGAGTATTGAAAACATGGAAAAGTTTTAGTTACTGCTAATCAATGCTTAGACAGCCTCAAGGCCTTTCTTGCTCCTCACCCCAGCCCACAAGCTATGAGGCTGGGAGTGCACAAGAATTTAGGAGGGGACATTACCAGGACAGCTGATCCCAGCTAATCAAAAGATATCCCACACCATATGGTGTCATGCTCAGCATATAAATCTGGGGGAAGAAGGAGGACAGGGAGGATGTTTGGACCGATGGCATTTGTATTCCCAGGTCACTGTTATGTCTGATGGAGCCCTATTTTCCTGGAGCTGGCTGCACACCCACTTGCCAATGGGAAGTGGTGAATTAATTTCTTGCTTTACTTTGCTTGTGTGTGCAGCTTTTGCTTTACCTATTAGACTACCTTTATCTCAATTCTCTTTTTTATCACTTTTAGCCTCTCAATTCTCTCTGCACCTCACTGTGGAGGAGTGAGTGAGCAGCTGTACGGAGCTGAGCTGTCTGCTGAGGTTAAACCCTGACAGGCTGCTGCGATATCTGCAGTACAGCAGTGTTTGTGAAAAACAGCAGTGAACCTATGGCCTGTTCCATGTAGGTACCAGCCTGGGAACACTGCCTTCAGATAGCAAAGAGCACCTGCATGTTCCAAACCTCCTATTTTTTGCAGTTGAAACTGCAGATTTTACTAAAAGTAGCTGGAAATAGCATATACTATTTATTAATTGGTTTTTTTTAATGCTGAATTGTTCTAATTCATAATATTTAAACAGTGAAAATAATTTTATACTCATATATATGGGAAAATTGGCTAAAGCTCTTGAATGAAACGTTTTCAAAACTGTAAATACGAGAAGAATGAATTAGCATAATTATATAAATTTTAATGCAACTTAAGCAGAATCCTCTGAACTCTGTGATCTAAAAGAGTGCATTGTGCATTTGCAGCGACAACAGTCAACTGCATACTGGGCCACTTTTGCAAGGATGCTGTAAAGCCATTATATCATATTTGATGCCTTAGTGTAAGACACATTTTGACAAACTAGAGAATGCAATTACTAAAGGAGCTCAGTCTGAAGAATAAAAAGATAAAGGAGGGGATTGACTTATAGGTCTCATCTACACACATCAGGGCTGTAAGACAAGAGTTTCTCCTGTGAAGTATCTAGAAGGATGAGAAAACAACTAAATAAATGAAATTGTGGTTGACATTGAGGAGAAAATTCTTGACAGTGAAAAAAATCTGAACATTGGAGGTGGCTGCCCAGAAGGGCTGTTAGATCTCCACCCTTTGATATTTTCATAACTCACCGAGACAAGACATGAGTAATGTGACCTATCTTTGAAATTAGCCCTCCTTTTAATGAGAAGTTAGATTAAATATACCTTGCAATTTTAATTCTTCAATAATTCCTTAATTCTAAACAAAATTTATTTCATTGCAGTGATGATCTTCCATTTATAGGAAGTATAGAAATATTATTTTCCTAGATGCTTCCTGTAGGAAAATAATGCTTTCAGTTGCTCTTAATTTTGCCAGTGTTAAAACATTTAACCTTAAAATTCCCATCCTTGATATTTGCTTAATGATATAGCAGTGACCACACTTTTTTTTTCTTTTCTTAATGAAATTTGAGGAAAAGATCTTGTTCTGCACATTTAAAGTACAGTCATACTGGTTGCTTTTTTACATTTACCATTCTTCTGTTTTAGTATGATTTTTTAAAGTTTGCTTAAAAATAGATTGATTAAAAGAAAAAAAAAAGTATTAATTAATAGGGATTTCTGTATATGAATTGGAGATGTGTGGGCTCGTGTGGTAGGAAAAATCAGGGAAAAAAAGAACAGTGAGGGATATTAACATAGGGGGGAAATGGCAAAGTTTAGTGGAGAGAAGAGTTAATTGTGGAAGGGGGTGGTCAGGTACAGCAATGAAGAAGTGCAGGGACCAAATTAGGCAATGGCAAGAGATAGTAAATACGTAGTAGAACCCAGAAAGTGAATGGACAAAGCATGGGATTGTTGGACTGGCAAGAGAGAAATAAACAGGAACATACACTGAGCATATGGTAGTGCCAGAAGAAAGTCAAATGACAATAATAAGGAGTGTAGAAATCTTTCGCATCAGACAAACCAGAGTTTTAGTTGAAAACTATTCTTCCTTTTTAATGTAATGTTCCTTTTTAATTTGAAAAAATATCTATCACAGTGGCTCACAACTCCAAATTTCTCCATCCTTCTGTAAAGCTAGGCTAATGGAGAAGGTAACAGCCACCTTAGTGCTATATTTCACTCAAATAATTCATGCGATAATCAAACTGAAATTCTTGTTAAGATCCTGAGCCTGCCAATGACTTCAGGGGGTGGCTATTATTTTTCTGTGCTGTGGTATTTTTCTCTTTGGTGCATAAAATGATATATTGGTGAGTATTCGAGTTACAAAGCAATCAAAAAGTTAGGAAAAACAGAAACAAATGTTGCCTGTCTTATAGCAAAAAAATAGCTTCTAATGGTACTATTACACCACATTACATGATGTTTATCTGCCTGGAGGCTGAATTATATTTGCAGGTGTAACCTTTATTCTCACATTTTGTAGTCACCTTAATGGTTCATTTTTCAACTTTCGTATTCTTTTAACTACATACATATATATATGGACGTATCCTTAGCATGCAGATATAAAAACCATAATTAATTCAGCTTTAGGCTATTTCAAATTTCCCATTACAATTATTCATCAGTACACCGAGTTTTTGAGGTTTAGAATATTATTGGAATCAGGAATAGTAATACTAGCACGTCCTGAATGTAAGTTATACAGTCAGAGCTCATCAGATCTGTTCACAAGGACACTTAAAAATTGTTCCCTATCCTCAGAAAGTCTCTATTTCTAAACATATTATGTTTCTTCAGATTAGGGGTTTTTTTGTTGTTTTGATTTATAACTAGTATATTTATTTATTTATTACAGATAATGTTATCATAGTTTGAAAATGGCAAATTTAAATATTTTCTGTGGAAAAAAAGGTCTTATAATGTTGGTATTTTTCATTACAGTAACAGTAAACTCTATTTGCATGTCAAATAATGGAGAAAGAAAAAATGCAATTAAGCACATAAATGTTTAGTGGCTATAGTTTCTTAATTTTTGATTGCACAATTTGTATTAATTTAGACCTTTTGACCTAGTTATTTGCCTTACATTTTAGTAGAAAAATACTTTAAATATGTTTTGTTCAGATTTTATGACTTTATAGAAGTCATAAAGCTGAGAAGTTTTGTATAATTTCTGCTTTGCAATTTTGAAATTGAATCAGCTATTTTTCTGCGTAAAGTATTGTTTCTTATGTAAAACATGACTTCATGTGATTCATCTGAATTCCTGAGCAAATAAAAAAATTTTATATTACCTGTAAAGATTTGAGGAGAGAAGATTGTCTCAGACAGAAATAGACATATTTTCTAACATAAAGAAGAATGCTGCAAATATAAAACATGTACAGCAGCATAATACTGGCAGCTGTTGAAACATATGTATTTATAAATTATATATGACCTTTCTTGAAGACTAATTTTGGTCTTCATCAATAATGAGTAATTATCCAAAAATTCATCAAATAAACACATTTTATAAAATAAAAATAAAAAATGTCAGTCTAAAGATGTTTTTTATAGTTTACTATTTAATGGATATCTGCAAATAAAGGAACTAATTATTTTCTTGGGATTTCCTCCTCCCCCAAGGTATCAGAGATTATGCTACTTTGTTGCTGTTTAACAAGGAGACATATCTAATTGTGAATGTATTTATGCTGTCTACACTTTCATTCTCCATGAAGCCATATAGAATATAATCCACATTTCTCGAATCCAGTACATTTTTTTCCTTTCACTAGCTTACATGATTCTCAAAGAGCAAGAAATTCAGTATTACAAGGTGAATTTTTCCTTGTTCTCTTCTTTGAGAACTTTGGGACACAGGTGCATGTAAGGTTTTCATTTTGGGAAGTCCATTATATATTAGATTTATCAGGCAATTGTAGAACTCTGATAGTTATAATGCAAAGGGGTTTTTGTTTATCTTTTATTTAACCAGTATCCAGATAATTTATTCCTAATCATAATTTTATTCATCTGAGCTCACAACCTGGGCATCATTAATGCTATACCCATTTCATTGGACATAGCTTTGCTCTTAAAATGATGCTTGAGAGATCATGGTTCAGGTTCTTTTTAGGACGAATCTATACAACTTTCTTAAATGATGCAATGACCAAAGGAAGAAGAATAAAGGAAGAGGGAAGAACAACAGGAGAAGACCAATTTTTTTTTTTTTGTTTGGAAATTGACAGAGATAAAACCATTGTGCTGGTGATATTTAAAATTTTTCATAACTGCATAGCTTGCTAGCATTTCCATTTACCATTACAAACTATAACTAGATATTTGCCTAATTTTAAAATTTCTTGGGAAACAACATTGTGTATGTATGCAACACAGAATTTTTCTTGTGCAACTGGTCTCCATAGACTTCTCCATTATTGGAGGGAGAAAGAACATCATTCAGGGGCTGTTAAATAGTTTAATTTTATATGTTCTGCAGGCTTCTTTGGAACCACTGACTTTCCTCTTCTATAGAGGAAAGTCATAGAGGAATTTTTATGTGTTAAGCCTGTCTAGTTAACATTTGTGACTACTCATGTCTACTCAAGATACAAGAAACAAGCTAAGGGTCGATCTGAAAATTATTTCAACATTTCAGTACTAACTATACTAAAATTTTTAGTGCTCAAATTTCAGTCACCCTTCTACTAAGATCCAAAATATCAAAGCTGAGGCCTGGATTGATCATAAAATTATCTGTAAAGATTTTTGGATATCTACTCACTGGAGCTGTGATAAAAGCTCTTTTCTCACCTTTGCAGGTAACTGCCATGAAAAACCAACTGCAGAATCAGACTTATATTGTCACCCCATTAATTGCTTTTTACAAGATGCAGCACTTTCAGAGGGTGGAGACATCAATCATAAGTGAAACATTTTTTTTAGAAAGAACTTAAATTGGGATACTGAAATACTGGGCTGAGAGCTCTGGCCACTGAACTAAAACATGAAAGAGATAGCAAAGTGAATTTATATATTTTGTTAAGGATTCTAAAGGGATCTAGAAAATTTACTGATGAAGTCTAGAGACCCTACATATCTTTAAAATTATGTGACTGTTGAACAGATACTTAAGGATCTAAATTTTGGCTTACTGTCATATGTGGCATCAGTATATATTCAGATATAGTAATTTAAACACTTTTAGAAATCTAAATCTTAATTATTTTAATTATTCATGCTGTGACTTGTTCACAGTAAGAAACTGCTACCTGCATCCATTATTTTAGTGTATTCTTTTGGTAAAAAGCAAGTACCTTCCCTATTCACAAAGAGTCCATACTATCATTTTTGTGAGGAATTGCTCCAAAACTAATAGATCTTTACTTAATATAGAGCAGTCAGTACAACAGGTACAGTACCAGAATGCAAAATCTAGGCCACCTAGAACTGATTTCCCAGAACTATAGCCATATGACTTTTAAATATCTGAATGGGATGAACTCCACAACCTTCCTGGGCAACCTCTGTCAGTGCTCAATCACTCTTACAGTGATAAAAGATAATTAGATAGAAGGATTCTTATCCTTAGTTTTGGGGGGCTTATTCTAGACATATCACTTAGACTTCACCCATGTGTAAAAAACCATAGATATAATCAGGGTGATTCATCCAATCCTAGATTAAAACAAACACAAAGAATCAAACTCTGGATGAAGAGTAATACAACAGAGAGTTCTGAAGAATGCTCTTTACCAAACATTTCACTTTTAATTGGACAAAACCAGATAAGACAAATTTGAAGTGCAGCTAGTTTGGTTTTTTTGTTGTTGTTGTTTTTTTTTTTTTTTTTTTTTTTTTTGGTTTTTTTTTTTTTTTTTTAACAGTAGATACAGAGAAATAAGTTGTGGTGCAACTTGTCTTGTCCAGAAATAAATTATTAAACTATATGAGATGAACAATGTCACAACAGTATCTATTTCCATAGCCGGAGAGAACTGAGAAGGGAGTCAAAATTAATTAACTCTGATGTAGATTCCATAGACATCTCCTTTTTTTCTGTTATTTGTTCTTCTCTGCAAGATTTGTGAACTAGCAAGAGCTTGAGTTTTAATCTAGCAGAGTTTAGAATGGTAATGATAATATTTATGTAAATGCTACTGAATATTAGATAGTTTTTGAAGGTTTACCACACCTGTTGAGTAGCATGATGTTAATTGAATCTTCATAATTTCTGTCTGTGAAGTTGATTATTTTGTAAAATTACATGCAAACCTGACATTTGTGCTGATCATCTCCTCTGAAGGAGTTATTTATGTCAATATTTTGAATGAATCAAGTGATCTCCTCCATAGCACGATGGGTTGAGAGTCTTATTTGTATTTCTCTGCAATAACAGGATGAAGCAAGATGAGTTCATTAATTGCAGATTTATGCAACCTGTTGCTACTGACAAGAAATATGTTGAACCCTATATTATAATGCTTCCATTTTTTCATCTCATAGATTCTGGCTTATATACTATGACCATCTAGTTTACTTTTACTGTATGTTTTGCTGATAACTTTTGCTGCTCCAGGCTACCATTATTTGTCTGTTTGTGAAAATCATGGTAAATATAAAAAAAGATTTAAATATTAGACTGAACAATACCACACAAGATCCAAGGATTGAAGGGAGTCTCACAGAGACCTTGCAGAAATGAAGTTTTGAACATCTAATTGTGTATAAAAGTGAAAGACCAGCTTAAGCATCAGATACAAATTCTTGAAACAGAGAAAATCTAGAATACAATGATTTCTGTCAACAGGCAAAAAAGCCACCTTCTCCTTCCATAGGTATTCATCTCCATAGGTCCTGTGACCTGGTCCCAAAGATGGGGGAAAAAGTTATGTCTGAGAAGGTATGAGTCAGATGAGAAGTGGACACTGAAATCAGCTGGAGAAAACAGCATCTGAAAACCTGCATTTCAGCTCTAGAGATCTGGTGCTTTGCTTGGGTGCTCAGAATAGGGATGTTGTAAAGAATCAGCTATGGTTCATCTGGCCTTCATATTATCAGTCACTTCATCTTACTAAGATAGGAAGCAATAATAATGCTGGCAACCAAAGCAAATATTTAGCTCCGTGAATAAAAGTGAAGGTGGGCATGGTGGTCCAAGTTGTTTCTTCTCCATCCTTTTGTTGAAAGAGCAAGTCATGGGCAGGAGGAGGTGAATTCTACAGGTCAATTCTTGGTTGCACAGGTCATGTGATCAGCCGGGATTTAGCATTTGTGATCCTAAAGACCTCTTTAAGATGAAGGAATGGTGGGAAGAGGCAAGCTCCACCTGATCCATACTTCTAAAAGAGCAGTTCAAATTATGAAGAACTTTTGTGGGATTGTCAACCATCTGGCTGAGAGTTTGTGGACCTCAGAATCAGAGGAAAGTAAAAGTGACATCATAGTTGGGCATTATCTGCAGATACTTGATTAACGTACTGATTTTTTGTTAAGTTTTTGAAGAGCCTAATGAAACGTTGCCCATGCATACATGTAGGGGGTGACATGAGAGAAAAAAAGGGTCACTTACAGCTAAATATGTGAGAATGGTAAGAGTTGCTTATACTGTTACATTATTCAGTAAAGGGCTAAACTAAGAAAATTTGGGCAAGCTACTAAGTTGGAGGTTCATCCAGTGGTGACAAACTCAGGTAAGACTAAGCTTATACCTGTACCATAGTGAAGAACATTTAAGAAAAATACCACTATACCACTAAAACTAACAGACCTCAATTGCAAATCCTATCATTAATAGGCAAAAAGCTTCAAAAAATAATAACTTTCAAAAAGTGGTTTTTTTAGGGTTTCTTTTAAAATCACTCTGTAAACTAATCTGAGACAATGTAAGAATTAATTAAGCAACATCTGTTTTGTGGAAGCACCATGTGAAAGTCAGTATGTAGTTTCCAATAAAAATCCACTTGTAATATCTTTGTGGGTTTTTTAAAGCTGCATTTATCTAATTTTTTAGTGAAGACTTCTGTCTTGCAAAGAGTTCAGCTGCTAACAAATTTCTAACTCTACATCTTCATTGATATAGAAACAAAGAGTAGTCATTCACCATTACTTTCTAATATTTAGATGGCTCTGTTAAGAGATGCCATCAGATTTTTCAGGCAAAATATGGACACCAAAATAAATGTGTGAATGTATTCATATATTATCTTTTTTTTAATATATGCATTTTCATTCCTGTGCACATCGCATATGTACAAGGAGTAAAACTTTTATTTTGTCAAAAAAAGTATAAGAAATTGGTCCAAAAATTAGGTAATATTTAAGAGATTGGAAATAAAAGAAAGGATAAAAAATTTAATGTGTAATTATGTTTTTATAAAAAAATGGTGCTAGAGAACAGTACTGATGAAAGACCTCTGTCAGACTGTCTGTGAGAATACATAATGCTCTGATTGTGTTATTCAGAGCTTACTGTTTGAAATGTACCACAGAGGCCTGATTTTTAAATGTTCTTTAAAGAGCTGTCTTGCAGGAATTCACACGAACCTTATAAATATAATAAGGCAATTTATATGGCCCTACATATGCAGCAGCTGAAATATACCATCACAAGAATTTAAAATTAATACATTTTATTTTTTGTATGCATTATTTGTTTCAGTTCAATTAAAGCATGGCCATTCTAAATTAAAACACAAATGTGGAAAATTAAGGGGATTTAGGCTTTCAATATGAGGTTGCTCTTTGCTTGCAGAATAGTAACTGTATATACTGTGGATGAAGACTATTTTGGAGTCTTAAACTCCAAATGTCCAAAAATATCTATGACCCTAAATAATTACTTTACTAGTTTAAAATAATCCTCAAGGTATTCTGCACAATTTTTCAGCTGACTTACAGAAATATATGTCAACTAGCACTTACTTAGAAATATTTTGATTATCACACCTTAATCCTCCTCTAGAACATGATGTAGAAAAGTAGACTCTGTAATAGAGAGAGGCTAGCTTTATTTCATAAGGTGCTCAGTATCCTCAGTTTCCTTTGGTATCTATGGAGGTAATAGTATATATATTTATTGTGAAAAAAGTCATCACATGAATTCTGTGCTTTTTGTGTTTCTACTTTTCCCTCTTACATCAGAATGCCAATCACTGTATTATTTCACTTTGAATTCCCTCCAGTTGTTGTGTGAAAAGTTGATATATGCTTACTGTGACCCTCACAATGTGAACAACTTACATAAATTGGACATCAGTTGTGACATATTGGTTTTGGATCAGGTTGCATTTGAAGAGATCTTGCCTGCAAGTCTTGAAAAAAGACAACTAATTTTGATTATTTGATTATAAAATTCAGTGTCAGTGTAGAAATGTAAGCATATGTTAATCTTGATCATTAATTTTTTAATATCAGTTTGCATATGCGCAGCAAATGATAAAGATAAATCTAATATATTTCTTCCAAAAAATAAAATTAGAATAATGAAAAATATCAGATAATTTAATATTCAGGAAGGTGATATAGTTATATTTTACATTGTTCTCAATCTCAATTGCAGTAAGATTGTACCCTAGTTTCTTGGATGGAGTATTTAGTATTATCCTTTTATATCTGCTGTCATTCATAGAGCAGAAATAGAAGTAACTTCCTTACCGTAATCAATTTGCATGAACAATCCATTTTGCATGAACAATCAGATTTACTGATTCAGTAGATAGCTCATTAGTGTTTCTTTAGAGCAAAGATGCTCACTAGGGATGCCAGAGACACACAGATCTCTTCTTGTATTTGCACAGGCAATAAATGGCATTAAAGGAATATATATATCTATATATCATAAGAACAGTGTATAGTTGAATACACACAAAGGAATGAAAAATCTATAACCTTGCCTGACAGCAGTTCTTTTTTTTCCAGAATTCCTTTTATTATAGAAATAGCAGAATACATAACCAAACTGTAATTACCTTCTCCCCAAATTTGACATTTTTTAATGATTTAAATTTAGTTAAAATCAATATCTTATAATGGAAGGTCTCTTTGAAACATAATTAGGAAAGCTCCTGTGTTCTTCTTTGCCTTATAGAAGTTTCTGTTTTCACTGATCTCTCTTGTTTTTGAGTGAATAATAGAAATACATGTTAGAAGTTTCCAGCTAGAATTACTACTTCCGTGTAGGCCTTATTGAAATTAGCTGCCAAAACTACCACTGTTTTTCAGTAAAAGAAGAAATATCCTCCTTCTTGTCAGAGGTAGCAACAACATAATGGGTCAAATATCACTGAAGTCTATTTTGCTAGAATCCAGAAGAATAGTGAAGTTCATTTTATCTGCCTAGGAGTTTGCTGGAGCAGAGAAAAGGTAACCTCAATGCATACGGTTATGAGGGAGGCATGCTTGCTTTCTCAGCACTTAGTTTTTTAAGACAAAAGTGTTAGTGATGTTCAGTGGGTTTCCACATGCAAATAGTTACACACAAATGAATTTTCACTAAAACTACTCTTTCAAGGAATGTCTTTACTTATTCACCCAGTTCGCTTGAAATTATATTACATTGCAGAAAGGAATAATACAAAGTACATCATACATGTACTTTCACAAAGGCATGCCCTTACCTAGGTTAGGACAGGATAAAAAATACATAGATAGTTGAGGCAATGGGCACAACCTGAAATAAAGAAGGCTTCATTCGATCATCAGGAAACACTTTTTCACTGTGGGGGCAACTGAACGTGGGTTGTCCAGGTAGGTTGTGGAGATGGAGATATCTCCATCCTTGGAGATATTTACAAGGTGTCTGGACATGGTCCTGGGCTACCAGCTCTAGGTGGCTCTGTGTGAGTAATATGGCTGGGCCAGGTTTACATTCAAAGGTCCCTTTCAATCTAAGACATTTTGTGATTACTGAGACCGTAAATATTCTCCCTCCACCTGAGAGTGAAGCATACCAAAGTGACAAAGACATGTCATTTTGATTTTATGTTTGTTTTGTCATTTGTTTTTTTCTCTTTCAATTAAAGACATTGAAAAATTAAAGAAATATTCTGAATAATTAAAATCTTCTACTTTTCAGTGTAAGATTGTATTATTGCAATTGTAATTAATGTTTTTTTGCTATTTGTAAAAACACCACAGGCAGTACTTGTCTCACAACCTTAGAGGCAAAGACAGGGAAAAAAATCCCTGGAAGAACAACAAGAAGCTTAAAAAGAGGGGGAAAATACATACATTAAATAATTTGGTTATTTTTAGATTGTTGGTCATGGGGTGAAATAAAAAATATTGGTGGTAAGTAATGATATCAAAAGTAAAGTCATCTTGTCTTATGTATTCTCCTAACCATATCTTTCCTTTGAATATCTAGGGAATACCATAACAAAGGCCTGAAAAGATGAACAATTGTCTTTTTTCCTTCAAGCAATGAGCAAAGAGTGCAGCTTGACAATGGCTTTCCACTGCAATGTGGAGGAACAGATGCATTCTTTCCCCTACCACCAGAAGTGAAAAATGCTCCTGACATTTTCTTTGGCAGGAATGTATTCTCCAAGGTTGCCCTCACAACACATGGTACCATCTTAGTTTAAATGCACATTGCTGGTTCTTAAAAACAGCCTGTGGGGAGATTAGGAGAGGAGTAAGAACTAAGTGTTCAAAATGATGGTGTAATGGTGCTAGGCACCACTTTATTTACCAATGGACTAATGTCTTGAGAGAGTCAGACTTTGCAAATCAAATGCAGGCAGCACCCTCAACAATATATGTCATACATATAAAGATGGAAGTAGGTCTGAATTCACTGAATTAATCTTAGATGGCATGAGATTTTTAGCTGCTCACAGCTGACAGGGTCTTTGATGCATCTGAAAGATGGAGCCTTCTGTCCTATAATAGGCAATGCCACTCTATTGATCATTTAACTGCTATACTTGGCCAGCAAATTGGCAGGGACTCACTAAAGAGTTGGACTCGATGATCCTTGTGGGTGCCTTCCAACTCAGTATATTCTGTGATTCTGAAAGTTCAGATCTGTGATTGGAACTTTCTAAGTATTCGTGGACAAAATCTTCAGCACTTTACTTTCATCTTCTCTCCATTCCTTAGATAGGTAAAAACACTTGGTCCAGCAGTAGGACTGTAAAACTCACATGTCTTAGAGGGGTAGTTCCTGCACACAGTCAAGCAGCACTCTTGGGAATGGTTAGTTGCCATGAACAAACCATGTACTTTAAGATACCCCTACTGACTGAGAATAGTACTCGCTGATCTTTCCTACTGAGGTGTTTCTAGATTTTTTTATTTTTCCTTAGCCATCTAGTGTTGTAACGTAAAGGCAGTAAAGGCAGATAGAAAAGTAAAAGTCTCTGTGAAAAGAACAAAAACATGTGCAGTCCTGCTGTGGTGAGACAATAAAAGCTCCTCAAGTACAAAGAGACAAGTGGTGAACTCCCATCACTCATCCAGCTATACTGTCTCATTTTACTCTCCCCCAGACATTTAAAAAAAATATTTCTTGGGGATTCAGTTGTAAACCAGAATTTATCTTGTGGAACAATGTGTCCATATGTTTTATTAAACAGCAGAAGCAAGACAACTCAGATTCTGAAATTCTGTCAACCAGAATTTCAAAGGGGGCTGAAAGCCAACCTCCAAAGTTTGGATGGGCAATTTTGTGAAGTCACTTGAGCACAGAGGATGCTTAATTTGATGCAGTTACATTAAGCTTCATGAACTCACTCATTAACTTGAGTGGGAGAACAACTACATTTTTAATATTTCAGCCAATTTATAGATATAATATTTTTGTAGCATTTCATAAGCACTTTGCTGAACTAGACATATACAATATTTTAGTTTAGGGATTCTGTCCATGGAGTCTAGAATAAATTCGCAATCTCAGCAACCCTCTCTCTTGTAAATAGCCTCCAAAGACTGCATTGAAGGGTTCATGCACTAATTCATACTAATTCTCATTAACACATCACCTTCATTAGCACATTAATTATGCTTTAGTCATGTCAAATGAAACCTAATATAGGTTTAACAGGCAAGCCAAGTGTCTAAGGCCCTATTATACATGGTGCATACATAAAGAGCGTTTTGATTGCCTAAACATAAATACCAAGTGCTATTTCAACTTCCTAAATGCTTGAATTATCCACATAAATCTGGCAGGTATGATGCAGACTTAACAGCAGACATGTACTGTTTTGGTTAAGCACCTGAGGGTCGGATGGAATGCACTAAGTCATACAATGTTCCATCAATTCCTATGCTTAAGCAACTGAATTCACACCTAGATGCTCATTGAATTCAGTGAGAATTTAAAAAAACATCTTTCACACACAGCTTTTAAATGTAGATGCCAAAATCTACATGTCTACATTCTGGATCTGAAACTAGACTCGATCTTGGTTGCACAAACGAAGTGTCTAGAGTAATTTGAAGTGATCAGTGGCATCTCATCTTGCTTTCAGTCACTACTGAAGGAGAGGCAGGGAATCCTTTATATAGTCACTCATACCTGTCATTTTTGTGCTCATGATTAAAATATCCTAGAATCCCAAATTAGGAGGCTATGTTCATGGTACAGTGTACACTGGAATGCAAAGTCCTGCATATGGAGAAGAGCAACTTCAGCACAGTATATGCAGGGGAGAGCCCATCTGGAGAGCAGCTTGGCAGGAAAAAGCATGGAAGTACTGGTGGAGAGTAAGTTGAACACATGTCAGCCACGTGCCATTGTCACCAAGGTTAGTGGGCTGCATTAGGAAGAGTGAGACCAACAGGTCAAGGTAGATGATCCTTCCCCCCTACTCAGCCCAGCAGAGGCCACAGCTGGATTGCTGTGTCCAGTTTTGGGCTCCTTAGTACAGCTGAAACACCAGAGTCACAAGGATGATGAAGTGACTGGAACATGTGAAGAAAGCTGGAGAGAACTGGGACTGTTCAGCATGGAGAGGAGAAGGTTCAGGTGGAATATTTTCAATGTGCATAAATACCTGAAGAAAAGATTTGCAGAGGACAGAGTCAGGTTCTTTCCAGTGGTGAACAGTGACAGGATAAGAGGTAATGGGTGCAAATTGAAACAAAGAAGGTTACATCTGAATATCAGGAAACGCCTAGCACAGGTTGCCTGGGTTGTGGATTCTTCTTCCATCAAGATATGTGAACAGTGTTGGGAAATGATCCTGGGCAGCCAGATTTATGCAGCCCTCCTTGAGAAAAGTGGTGAGACCAGGTATCCTCCAAAGGTCCCTTCCAACTTTGGCTATTCTGTGATTTTTGAAAATTGTGTACAAAATAAATTTTCAGCTTTGTTCTGGTGGAGAATGGTGACAAGTAGTACCCCTCAGGGGTCCATATGGAGATCAGTACTATTTAATGTTTTTGTCAATGACAAAGGGACTAAGCGTATCCTCAGCAACTTTGTAGAGTACGCCAAGCTGTGTGGTGCAGTTGACACACTAGAAAGAAGGGATGTCACCCAGTGGGACCCCAAAAAGCTTGAGGAGCAAGTTCATGGGAACATCATGATGTCCAACAAGGCCAACTGCAAGGCTCTACACCTGATTCAGGGAAATCCCAGGTACCAATTCAGGCTGGGGGATGAATGGATTGAGAGTGGCCCTGCCAAAAATGACTTGAGGGTACTGGTCTTTGAAAGGCTGGACATAAGCTGGCCATGTGCACTTGCAGCCCAGAAAGCCAACTGCATTCTGGGCTGCATCAAAAGAGGAGTGGCCATCAGACTGATAGAGGTGACTCTGCCCTCCTACTTCATTCTCATGAGACTGCACACGGAGTATTGCATGCAGCTCTGGGAATGTCAACATTTAGAAGGACTGTTTGTTAGAGTGGGTTGAGAGGAAGTCCCTAAAGATGACTGGAGGGTTGTAGCATTTCTTCTAGGTGTGAAGGCTGAGAGAGTTGTGGTTGTCCACCCTGGAGAAGAGAAAATTCCAGAGAGACTTAGCTGAGGACTTTTCATACTTAAAGAGTTCCTATAAGAAAAAGATGGGGACAAACTTTGTAGCAGGACCTGTTGCAATAGGACAAGACGAAATGGTTTTAAACTAAAAGTGGCTCAATTTCATTTGGACTTGAGGAAGAGCTTTTTTATAAGTTTGGTGAGAAACTGAAACGGGTTGTGCAGGGAAGTTGTGGAAAACTCATCTCTGGAAATATTCAAGGTCATACAGGATGGTACTCTGAGCAACTTGATCAAGTGGAAGATGTCACTCCCCATTTAATGGAGGTTGGAAAAGTTGGCCTTTAAATGTTCCTTCCACCCCAAACTATTCTATGGTTCTCTAGTTCTATTGTATATCTACCTGTTAACTCTGTTTCCATGCCCAGGTTTTATTTGCCACAGTGTGAAAATTAACTGAAGAATGACCACATTCCTCATTTTAGACACAAAACTGTTCAAACAAAAATAATTATATAATTCCAACCAAGGAGTAGGAGCCTCATTTATCTTCTCCACTGATCTCAGAGTAACATGTAACATGTACAATATGCTCCAAATTCAGGGAGGACAGACATTAAGCATCTAGAAACTAGGAATTACAGACTAAAACATTAAATATAAATAATACATAAATTTTGAACATAGAGTCTGATTCCTTAAATTACATTTGACATTTCATGCTGGCTTTCTAACATTTTTTCCCCTCTGGAAATACTGTTGTGCTTGACTTTAAAACAAAAAAATTATTAAACTTTATAGAAAATGCAATGAACAGTTAGATTTTTAAAATATTTTTTATTGTTTAGAATGACACTCATTAGTATATAGGTAATCATGATGAAAAGAAATAATTTTACTGTGCAAGAGGAAAGAAAACAATATATTATATGATCAGTATCAAAATTTTACAGAAAATGTTTTTCTGACCTTGAAAAATAACAAAATTTGTTGCTATTAAGCTGCTGGCAGAAATATCTACATGGCAGCTTGCATTTTGCTGTTCTGGGAGAATGATTTGGAACTCAGTATATATGTCCTTTTTCTACTTAACCGACAATTAATAGGTTAAAGAAGCTGTAATCTTATTTGGAAATCTAATTCATTAAATGATATCACAGTACTCTTGCAGCCATATTCAGGGCGAAAATGAGATTCAAATTCTGTTTAATTTTTCCTATAAGCCAACATATCAGAAAATTCTCCTTGTATTACAAGTGAACTCACTCGCCTAATAACAACACTCATTCATGTACATTATTGATATGGTAAAGAGAAATACTGTGCTATTAATAGTAATGTTCTCCTATGTAATGTTCTCCTAGTAATGGGCTCCTTGTTTTCTTTCTCTTTGTTGTTCCCTTTCTCCTTCTCTTTTCTCTTTTCTCTTTTCTCTCTTTTCTCTTTTTTCTTCTCTTCTCTCTTTTCTCTCTTTTCTCTTTTTTCTTCTCTTTTCTCTTTTCTCTTTTCTTTTTCCTCCTCTTCCTCTTCCTCTTCTTCCTCTTCCTCTTCCCTTCTTGTGTGTGATTGATTTTGAGGACCTAGAAATGTTAAGATAAATCTCATCCTGTCTCATCTTTTGTGTGAAGAAAATCTGGACATACAGATTGACACTGCTGTTCAAAACCTGTCTTCTATGAAGATGAGACAGCGGTCTCACTTCCCTCCTCATTCTCTTTCTTCCACACTTCCCTTGATCTGCTCTTCAGGGTCTGTGAGAACAATTGACAAACATTGACTTGGCTTTTGGAGGCCCCCCAGAACAGTTCATAGAATTTGGAGGCGAGGTTGCTAAATCAAACCTGATAAACCCAGTGTTACAGCCACATCCAACTGAGTTCCATGCCTTTCTGAGATCTACTGGCATCTAAATAACATATAGACAGCACTATTTATTAGATTACACAAAGCAAATTTCAGCACTCAGGCCATATATTTGGTGCTCTATCCTTTATTGCCAAGTAATTTCTCCCTTAGCTTCCTGTGAAGCTGAGACAAAATACTAAGTACTTAAAATTTTTGAAGTACAATAGATATGACACCAGGCACCAAAATTGCACACTGTCTTGCAGTGTAGCTGATGTCCTACAGATTTGATTCATTTTTCTCCTTCTTTTAGGAAGCTATCCATTCATTTTAGAAAGTACAAGCCAGGTACATGTATGTGCCTCATTTCCCTGTTCACGAGCAATCTGGTAGAACTGGAAGCTGCATTCATGATATTCTCCTTGTGAAAGCAACACTAAGTTCTAGTAAGTATTGCCAGATCTGAACAAACCAGTGAATTCTTTCCACTGTCAGGCTATCAGAACGCACACTGCTGTGACTGTAAGATTGACAGTGAAAGTAAACAATTACTCTTCTTGCCTTCTACAATGTGTTCTAACAAATTGTTATAATAGCGTGCTTAACTATTAGTGCCCAATGTATGTACTTGAATATCTTTTATGGGTTATAATGTATTTCAGATTCTAAAACAGTAGTACTATTGATCTTGCTGAAGTTATTCTTGTTCTTTATCTGGATAAATCAGAAGAAGGTAAGTGTCAAAATGCATTGACCTTCCATATAAAAAAAAAGAAGTTAGATATTATCAGGAAGAAAAAGAAAAAAATATGTCTGACCTTTAAACTTATTGCATTTGTGTGGTTTTGTTGAGTTTTGGTTTGTTTTATTTTGAAAATCAAGTTTGAACAATAGCCAGCTGTTTCCAATATTCTCTGACACACTTTTCCATTGGGATTTGACTTCAAAAAGGCTTATATCTATATTCTTAGTGGAATATACGCTTAGGAAACTGTGTCAGAAACCTCAGTCCATTCACTGCTTTACCCATGAGAGTCAGGAATAAATAAAACAAAATCTGCCTTTTCTACTCAGAAAAAAACTTTTTTTCCTCTTTCCAATGAAAATGGTTGTGCTTATAAAGATGTCAAACATGAAGAAGATTATGCTCTGGCTTTCATGTGTATTACTGTTCAGTTTCAGCCTCAACATAATACATCTCCAAAAAAATAAAGGGATGAGATCTCATATTTGAATTATTGAAGGAAAGAAATTTTAAAAAACCTTGAGAACGTTGGTGCAATGCAGAAAAATACTAGTGTTTGCTTTCTTACACTGAGCTTTTAGCCATAAATAAAACATGATTGTCTTCTACAGACAGGCCATTGTACAGAACTTAACGTACAGAAAAAAATGTACTGAGTTTTCTCAAATACCTGATATGATATGAATTTTCCCCTATCTGCTTCAGCTGATAGTCATGAGTTAAGTTGCTTGGTATGATCTTTTAAATAGTAAATGGAAAGTATGTAACAGTTTATTTTGAAAATAATTTTAATGATGTCTGACCATTTTCAGGACTTATAAGTAGGATTTGCAGAATACACACTTTTATAATAGCATTATCAAAATTCCTTACATAATACTTCTTCATTTTACAAGAACTGCTTTGATGTAAAAAAATAATTATGACTTCACAATGTAAATAAAATACTAAAAGTATCGAAGCCAGTACCAGCACCTGGGCTACAACATTGCTGACTGGGTTTCAGCTGCTCTTTACATGGCTGATCACAATTTTCTGAGCCTGGAAGTTCTTCTAGTTTTCAGTCCACTTCACTATGCATTTGTGTAGTCCGTATTTTATCAGCTGATCTGTGAAGGTTTCACAGGAGAAAGTTTCAAAGGCATTGTTGACATTAACATCAACAACCTTTACTGTTGTCTCCTCATCCACATCACTCATCTGATTGTAGAAAGGTATTGGTTTGATTAAACATCATTCCCATTTCAAAACTGCCACACAACCACCTTGTCCTTTTCTTGTTTAGTAATGGTTCCACAATGTTTTGCTGCATCCCTTTCCTAGGGACCGAGGTGAGGCTCATTGTCATTTAGTTCTCCAGATCCTTCTTCCTGTCCTTCCTCAAGGTAACAGTGATATTTTCTTTCTTCCACTTCTCAGCAAATTGTCCTGATCACCATGAATTTAAAAATGTTATTAAAAGTTCCCTCAACATCTTATTGATTTGTATTGCAATTTAACCCAGCAGCAGCTAAAGACAACTTAGCCAATTGGTCACTCTCCCCACAGTGGGATGGGTGAGTGAATTGTATATAAAAGACAAAACTCATGGATTTGTATAAAGACAATTTTATAGGACAGATAAGGAAGAGAAATTAATAATAATGAAAAAGGAATACACAAAACAAGTGATCACCTGATCACCTGATCACAAGATCATCACCTGCTGACCATTGCTCAGCCAGTTACTGAGCAGTGAGCATCAATTTCATTGTTCATTGTGACTTCTTGCAGCACAGATAATCCCTTTGGTCGGTTTGGATCAACTGTTCTGGCTGTGGCCCCTCACAACTTCTTGTGCACCCCCATCCTCCTTGCTGTCAGGGCAGAAGGAGAAACTGAAAAGTCCTTGACTTAGGGCAAGTAGTGCTGCTTTGCAAGAACTAAAACATCAGTGAGTTATCAATATTATTTATACCTTAAATCCAAAACACAGTGATGTACTAGCTACCAGGAACAAAGTGAATTCTGTCCAGACATAATCAGGAAAGCCAGTTCCCTCAATGCTTGTGGGGTTTCATTAGTCAAATTTGTTTAAATGTTCCCCAAGGTCATCCTCCTACAAAAAGGGTAAGTCCACTTTGTTCCAGACCCTCCTTTTGGCTATAGAGACCTGAGATTCCTGAAGGCTGCTTTTGCCAGTAAAGACTAACCTGAAGAATGCATTGAGTACTTGGTCCTGCTCCATTACTTTTGTCACTAGGTCTCCTCCCCCATACTGCTATGGATTCTTATTTTCCCTAGTCTTTCTTTTTGTATTTATATATGAATATATAAATATATATATACTTGATGTGTATATATGTACTTGATTATATACTTTAGAATCCTTTCTGGTTACCTTCACATCTCTCATGAGATTCAACCCCAGATGGTCTTTGGTTTTCCTAAAATCATCCCTTGATGTTCACAGTATTTCTATTCATCTTGGGTCATCTGTCCATGCTTTCACCTCTTGCATGTTTTTTATTCTAGGTCTCAATTTAATAAGAATCTTCCTGTTCATCCATACAGGCTTCCTATGGCTTATTAGCTGCTAAGTTGTTGTGCTCCTTATTATGATCATCAATAAAAAGTTCAAATTAACTTTGTGTGATTATAGATAATAAGGTTTCAAAGGGGATTTTTTTTCAAAATAATACAATTAAAAATAGTTTTTAATTTTTAGTAGAATTCTTTTAAGACTATATTTTTGTTCTGTTGCAATAAAGTTTTCCTCAGAGGAAGGTGTATGTTAAATTACTAAATCTAAATGGAATTAAATTAAGGTATGGCTTGAACACTGCCTGAAATTCTACTAAATACTGTTCTGTCTGGTAAGCAAAGAAGCTGGTGACTAAAGACCAGACTGGCTGTGGAACAAGAGTGACAATGTTCCATTGTACTTGAAAGGATGCTAAATACATGTTTTATTTTTTGATATAGTCAGATCATGACATTTACTCTGCTAACCTACATGCCATACATGTATGACATGCATGGTCCTCATGGAATTGCATCTCATTTTTCCATTCTATGTAGATGTCTCTGACAAGGTAAAGAGCCTCATATGACAGTATATATTTGTGTCTAGATTACTAAATCAAAGCTAAAATTTGGACTACTATTTGGAATCACGCTATATTCATAAAACCATTTTGTTGTGTTGGAAATCTATGGAACTAAGAGCAGCCAACACTTTTGAGCCTTCTGTCAGCAGAACAGAATGCTGCTGTTACTCCCAGACCTTGTGAAAACATTTTCCTTAATTAAAATAAGAAGCACTTTGAAAAACAGCATTGATAGAACTAGCTAACAGTAAATTTTGTTTCCTTTAAAATTAAAATATGCTGCTATGCCTGGTCACGTGTTAGCTTGTCATTAAATTCGCTGTCTGAAGGTGGACTTAAATACCTATATTTATGTATAAAAAAAAAAAAATTAAACTTTGTGACCATCTGAATGTTGAATCAGCAGTAACACATCTAGCAAAGAAATAAAGGCTTCAGACATTCCTTTCCCTTTGCTAGAATTAGAAGCTGCAACAATACCCTTAGGAAAACGTATAATAATTGTTGTGTTTCACCCTTGCCTTCTTCTAAACAGAATAATGAATGTATCATAAATTATTTGGTCTGGTGTTACAATTTTTTAGATAACAACTTCCAGAGGAAATTTAAACCAGCTCCAAGAACCAAAAAAGATTTTGCTGATGTGTTCAGCCTTAAGGAAGCTTTGGTTTATCCCTCCAGATAAAGATCAAAGATGAAACAGACAGATGAGAACCTTTTTCATTAATACTTTTAGAAAATTTGCAGATGATAACCTTCTTACAGAAAACCAAGAGTAGAAGTATCCTACTTTCATCCATAATTATTAACACAGACCCTCCCCCTTACTATTTCTGTAAATAGTATTTGAGGGAAATTTGTTTTTAATTCAAAACAATATTTTCTTTGTTTTCTAATTTTTCTTCTAAACATACTAGAACTGTGTCTATACAGTAGTATATACATAAATATCTAAGCTTTTTTATTATTTTTAAGGTCAGGTATAATGAAGTCCATCATCTTGTTTAGCATCTTCAATATCAAAAATTTAGAATTGTATCCACTGTATTATGTCATGAGTTAATTAATGTATGGGAGAGATTAGTGAGAGGTGGAAGCTGACCAATATTAAGTAATATGCTATAAACTAAGAAAAGGTTTTCAATTTCTACCTAAATTAAACAAAATATGAACAACATTTTTTAACAGAACGTGGGTTTTCAATGTCATCTCAATTTGCCTCCGAGATCAAAAGTTAATTCCATTTAAGCAAAGTGCACGTCTTGAGTTTTAGAACCTGGTCAGTTTGCAACTTCCAATATTTCTTTATAATTTCAGCAAGTACAATTGCTTACGTGGTTAATTGCAATGTTATGAAGAGTTTACTGAGCATATAATTTTACTAGAAAAAGTAAAATAAGGTTTGTGAAAGATACAGAAAAACATAAGGAAGATCTGCAGGGAAGAAATAGCATTAATCCTTGGCTGCTTTGAAGGCTACGTTAGGATGTTGACTCTGGGAAGATGTTAATGTGAAAGCCTTGCTATATGGATGCTTTCTATAGAAACCTTGCAGAACAGCTGCAAATAATCACCAATGTTAGCTTTCTTTGAGATTTTTGTGTTCTGCTTACAGGGTCTGGGATAAATGTACTGTGTTACTGCCAAAAAAGAAAAAAAGCGCTGGACAATATTAAATTGCTGAGAAGGCTGCAGGTGAAATCCTGTCATATCTGAAGTCAGTGGAGCCAGGATTTTACCTCATAAATCTATTCAAATTATATTGAAATTGAACTTCCATGGATTCCTCATGAGACCAGGATGTGAAAATGAAAGTGTAAATCCTATTCTCAAAAGCCTTGTAACAATTAAGCAGCTTTATTTGTGCAGAGTATTATGACAAAGTACAAATTACATTAAAAAAAAAAAATTTAGAAAAATCTGTTCAATAGCTGGTTTCATGATTGTCAAGATACTTGTTATACTTTGAGTGTTATCAATCTTTAGAAAGTCATGTAGGAAGATTCCCAAGTGCTACAGGGTGTTTAAAACACTTCAGTGATAGATTCTATTTTCTTGGACATATCAGAGTGCAAAGACTTTTTAAATGCATTTGAAGTTATCGATCTTCTTTTGTGCACTTTGGGCAGAAAGCCTATAATGTTTCCAGAAGAACAGACTTAGCATGAAAGTCAATGGCCTGAGGCACAAGTATGGAAATTAAAATTTTTCATTAACAAAAAGGTAACTAATTACACTTGATTTTAAATACAAAAAAACGGGTCAACAGAAGAGTAAGCTGATACAAGAGTTACAAGAGTCATCTGTGTGCTCCCTGTAATTCAGGTTAAGGTGTCAGATGTCAATTTTTTCTGTAATTTCATATATTTAATGTTTATGGGGTTTTGCTGTGAATGGCTTTTTTATTTATTTGGGATGCTCTGGATTTTTTTTTCTAAAGACACATGCAAGTTAACACAGTTCAACTTGTTTTGGAATACCAGCATTCTTATGCAAGTGTTTTGCCTTTCTTTCAATATCTCATTTTTATTATTTAAAAGTATCAAGGGTTCGATAATAATATCAACTAAATAAATATAATTTAATTAGGAGAATACGTAGGAGACAAAATATGAATTGAAGATGAACAATTAAGAAATATAATAAGGAAATATGTAATGTATTAAATGTATGATAAATGAAACAAAAATAAATTCAATATTTTATAATGAGGTAATTAATTATGTAAACTGATCATATTTATTGTAGCCAGATGACCTTAACAGAAGATAGATAGATAGATAGATAGATATACACAAATCAACTTTTGGACTCAATTTAAGCATTGTTTGCATATATCTACTTCTGTACCATTTGTATCTATTTCAACTATTGTTGTTACTAAAGAGACAAAAATTGGTCTGGTTTTATATAGCTTAAAAAATATAGAAGAAAGGGTGATGATAATTTAACAGGAAAAAGAGGAAGTCTATTCTCTTGTACTCTTTCCCTCCTATAATATAATGTCTTGTAAATAAAATGTTATTTTGGGGGGCATGTTGCAGTGTAGCTTTTATTATTGAATACACATGTGTATACACACATTTATTTATATTTTTTGTAATGTATGGAAAACATCTGGTTGCTTTACTTTTGGTGTCTTTTCATTTGACCCTGCTTAGAATCTGCAGTTTTGTGGCTTTATTTTAATCCTCTAGTAGCGGCTTGGGAGATTACTTTTCCTAGTTTCTTTGTTGATGCAAATAACAAGATTGTGATATAGAATGAAAATGAAAGGGAGAAAAAAAAAACTTCAGGGAAATGATGAGAGGGGTACGATGCAATCAAAATCATTCAATTTTCTATGTGTTGTGGAACAGCTGAATAGTTTCACCTAAAGCTCCTAAATAGCCTTTATGTCTCCTAGCAGTACATCTGAGTAAAGACTGTAATATAGCAGGAAAAATACATGTAAACTGTGTATATGTCTCATTTAGACACAAATAGTTATGGCTACTGTTTATTTACCAAGTGGAGTCCTATCCTGGTGCCATGCAATTAGAACAGTAGTGCAGAGAGCATTGGAGATATATTGCTAATTAATTGTTAATAACCTGCTGGGAACATAACCAAGACAGACAGTAAATTGCAAAGCTAGTTATCAAGAGAGGCAGAGAAAATGATTTAAATGATTTAATCATAATTCTGCATTGAGCTTTCTTCCTCTCTATGTAACACATATCATTTCATCTCAAGAAATCTGTGTTCCTAGTGCGAATTCCATCTGATAAGTTTTATATTATGAGTTCTGTGGAGCTCAGCACACTTAAGATTATGATTAGTAATCAAGAGAGAAAATTATGTATACATGAAGATAATCAACAGTACACTTAAAGTAGAATTAGAAAGTCAGAAACACTGCCAGGACACTGAGAAATATATTAATAATGGAACTAATAATATTTATATAATTTATAAATTTCTTTAGAAATTTAAGGATGTGGTCAGGCTAAGAAAATAATTCTTCTCATGTATTTGAAGATGTTACTAAGCCTCAAACTTTTACCTTTGGAACGTATTCTAATTATTCTAATGCCTTTTATAGAAGAATAAAGTATTTGTAAAAGGCACCAGATATCTATAACTGGAAGTAGATGATAATTATTGCTTACTTGCAGAAATTTTTTTCATGTAATAAGATGAGTACAGCCTTTTGAATATGTCAAATTTCAAAATATAAGAACCAGCTTTAGGAAGGTGAAAAAATAGTAGAGCTGGCTGGGGACAGTTGGAATTTTTGTTCTGATCCTGCCAGATGAGAACAAATAATATAAGTGGGGAAGGGGAGGGGAAGCGAAAAAGAGAAAGGAAGTGAGGCAGAGAGGAAGAGAAGGCTCTTTCACATGGCACACCCCACTCATGCTGACTGTCAAGTATTTGAAGAAATATTGGAAAGTTGAATATATCTTTCTTGAAAAGGGAAATTTTAACTAAGCTGGCACTGCTAAGCACAGAGGGAGACCCATTCCCATTCATATCTATAGCTGAATTATTTTGAATTAAAAAACTCTGGAAAAATCTTATTGAGAAATTTATGACACTGGCTAAATGAGAAATGGCCAAAGCAAGGAAGCAGAAAACCCCGAAATCGTGAGATTAAGACCTGTCCAGCAAATTAGAGATTTTTGGCTTTTTTGTTTGTTTGGTTTGGTTTGGTTTTTGTTTTTGTTTTTAGTTTTTTGTTTGTTTATTTGTTTTGTTTTGGGGGGGGTTATTTGTTTTTTGTTTTCAATTAACTAGAAAGAAATTAAAGTTGGACAGTCTGGGAATGGCTAATTATGATATTCAGATAAATTGTATTAGAAAAAACCTGGACATTTAAATGAAAGGAATTTAAGATTACAAGAATTCAAGGAAGGTACTCACAACCTAGAGAGGAGCCAGACAAAAGAGAGCACTGCCCATCCAGGCACCAGATGTCATGAAACTGGAGAAAAAGAAGGTCCTGAGAAGAACTTACAGGATTCTCCCAGTCCCTAAAGGGGGCCTACAAGTGAGCTGGAGAGGGAGATTTAGAAAGGGCATGAAGTGACAGCGCAGGAGAGAATGGCTTCCAATGTATAATGAACATTTATAAATACTGTTTTTAAAGAAACAACAAAGTCACACAGGAGAGATAGGAATTCTCCCAAAATTTGGGCAGTGCTTTTCCTAAATTTGTGTCATATTCACTGTGAAAATTAAGTTCCTTTTCTCCTCTTTGTCCACTGATTAGTAATTCCGAAATTCAGTGGTCCAGCATACACAAGAAAAGAAACCATTGCCTTTCTTAGACAACTCCCTGACAGGTCACACAGAAGTTCCACCATGGGCTCATACATCTACGGGGTGTAGGATGCCTATGCTGGATATTCCTCATGATCAGGCACTACATCTTCACTGCAAATTACTTTTCTAATTTAGATGCTTGGATGCAGAGGACCTCATTAATCACATCACTCCAGGCCAACTTATTTGATTTTCTGCACATCTTAGAAGCCTCTTAGAAGTTGCTACTGAGATTCCTGCTACACCATGCTCTCCCTCCACAGCTGTTACAAAGAAGTAGAGTTGTTAGCAGCTCATCTGTGTTGTTTTGCTGCTGCTGTTGTATTTCCCCTACAGATGTCTAAGGCATTAGTGCAGCACCGACTGCACACACCTGTGCTGTGCTTTGCAATAGGCCTTCTCATAAGAAGCACTTGTGTTCAGCTTTTTTTTCCAGGGCACACTAGAATTATCTAACGAATTCAGGCTAGGTGGGTGTCTACAAGGACTCAATAATTTGATCAGTGTTTCAAGCAGATGTTAAGCTGTGAGCATGTGGCATCTGAATGGTTCTCTGGATCCTTATCTGTTTGTGTCATCTAAAGAAACTGCATGATGTCAGTAGGTGAATTTAGTAAAATGTCTATAATTCAGCAGAACAAATATAAATTCATATGTGTATGAAGAGACCTTGAATAAAACAGCTGAAACCAAAAGAAATACTCTTCTAACATACAAATTTTCTGAATTGCTCTTGAAATGTTGATATTTCTTCCCTCTTGGGCCCTGTGTGACTGTGGCTTCCTTCCATACACCAATGAACTCTGTCCAGTATTCCCACATCTTATGATAAATCAGTGCTGCCCCTCGGTTTTTAATTAGTTTGTATGTACACTGCTGTACACCCAGGACAGGAACCTACTGCGGTTTATCTATATCTGGGCTATTTTCTTCAGCACCAGTTTAAAAAAGAAAATTAAAATCCTGTGTGTTTTGTTTTTTAGAAATACCTATTGTCTTTAAATAAGTGATGACACTCATTAAAATTCAAACTGACTTAATGTCAGAATATAAAGGAGTTCTGAGGAGACATTTTTCAACCCCTTGAGCTATTTTCTCAACCCCTTTAGCTATTTGCTAAAATAGCTCAAGGGAAGTGAAACAGTCCTAAGTCATTTAGTCTTGAGTAATCCAGAGAGACTGGTGGCTGGAGTTACAGTAAGTGCAGTTAAAGCACTAAATAGTAGCAATCATTATAGAATCATATCTAGCAGTCTCTTGGAAATAATAATGATAAAAAGCATACCGCGACTCTTTGCTGAGATTTAAAAAATAGACAAGAAAATGAAAAAGACATTTTTGGTCTCTTTGGTATAAAAGTGATTACTATTTATAATAGGCAATGATAATCAGTATACAATATCTAGAGAAATGAAGTCTCCATTTACTTGAGATCTATAGTAGGAAGAAAAAGGAAATTTAGATTAATTTTTTTTTGAGTGAATACTCGACGTTAGAACAAACTCATGGGGGCACAAAGCTAAACAAACTACCTCCTCTTGTCCCTTAAGTCATAAAGAAAAGAGAAAATAAATAAATTTTTAAAAAATTTTGTCTAAAATAATAATGTCATTTATAAATGAAAAATGTCACTGCTTCAAAGAACCAAGAACTACAAGAACTTATCAATGAATAGTTATCAAAACCATGACACATGCAAGAAAATGTATGGAATGTATCTGGAATAATGATAAATCCGGATAATGAGATTTCATCTCTGTCCATCTCTTATTACTTAGAGACTGTGTGAATGAAAAAATAAAAAAAAAAAAATTGCCTTTTATTTTTTCCTCTCCCATCTCCACTCTTCTTTTGGACCCATCCCATTCACTGGGCTAATTTTTTTCCAAATCAGAGTGATTTTATCAGCCATTTTAGTTTATTATCCTTGTTTCAATGTTCTCTGGTGTTATATTTTCCTGAGTCTCATTCTTACACGTACTTATTTCTTTAATAACCTCACCTTCCTCCTGCCCTTTCCACTGTGTGATGAGAAAGGGTAATTAAATAATAAAATATTTGGTTTTGGACTTCTGATAGTATTTAAAAAAAAAGGCTAAACCGTTAACCTCTCAATAAAAGGATTGCAAATCCTTTGCAATTGCAAATCAAGAAATATAATGACATTTTCAACCCGAGAATTGCCTCTCATTTTTAGATACTGAATATAGTAGGCAATTTCTTTTTTAGAATTGCTTTGGTTTGGATTTGTAATATGATTATTATTTGTATTACATATTCTCATATATTCTGTTTTGGTATATTTTTACTACTACTACTACTACTACTACTACGACTACTACTACTACTACTACTACTACCACCACTACATACTACCACCACTACAGACAGAGGAACTTTATGTAAGTGTGGTATGTAAGTATTCTAGGCAATGGATAAAGAATTCTTACTCAATTTTTTTCTGATTGTCTTGCTACTGTTCAAAGACTTTGGCATGTTCATCTGGCCACTTACTGATTATTATCATGTTTTTCCCCACTGATTTACTATTCCCCCTGATTTTTGAGTCCTGGTTACTGGTAATTTGCATTACCAATCTCAACTCAAACATCATCAAGAGGCTTCAAGTCTCCCTAAGCAAAATTGTAAAATTTTGCCCATCTCTCACAGTGCATTGAAGAACTGATTTTGAAGTCTCATATTGAAGATTACACTTCAAAATACTGAACTTCTCAGACAGAGTTTGGGTGGATTATTGAGTAGCCTCTGCTATTAGACTGAGCTAGATGGAACAAGCACAGTAAAATAAAACTTTTCCAAATGTCTTAGGCAATAAATGATTACTCAAAATCCAGATGAGACCACAGCTTTATAATCCTGATTTTGACCATGAAAAAAAAGTAATTTTTTCTTCATTTTAAAAATGCTATTAAGATAATAAAGTTGTTGGTTTCCTTTATTTTGTTTTTCTAATTTCATTGAAAGAAGCAAAATTAAATTTCCCCAAACTGGGGGTGGGGGGGACATGGGGAAAGTACTTTTACTTTGTATTCCTTATATGGACTTGCCTGCTTTTGTCTATAATAGACAAATAATTGATAGTTGAGTCTCTGACTTACACACTTCTTTCTTTAGTACTTATATAAAGATTTTCAGCAACAAAGATTTCTTTAAGACAATTGTAATGAATGCTTATTATGTTTTCTCTCTCTCACAATGAGCTCTCATGATTACTGACTGAATATTTAGTAGTTATATTGAATTCCTACAATGAAAAGGTAAAGGCATGCTTTTTTTCCTTGCTTTGATCCCATAATTGGAAAGAACTTAAGAGCAGACTAACATACACCTATTGTCTACAAAAAAGAAAAATTGAAAGTTAAATCACTTGAAGTGTTTCAAGGAGAAATTTTTCTTGTTTTCCTGTCAAGAGTTTAGATTTGTTTTGATTACTAAGAGCACTATGCTGGGTCAGAGGACAAAACCACTGAAATCTATGTATGATTTGTTGTCCCTTTTCTTTCTGTTACCAGAAGAAAACATCTAAACCTATAAAAATATTTACAAGTGATGTCAGAAGGTTGTCTGCTTCAGTTTCTGTCTCAGAAAACATGCACTTTCTCCCTTTCTGTTCCAGTGATAGCAGACTTTACAAGTTTCACAGGCATTCTGTTTCACTGCCATTCTAGCCTGATTATTGCCTTCATTTTCTCCTAAAATGTATCCAGTGACTTCCTTTCTACAAGCTGTTCCAACTCTACAAATTATTATTGTTATATTTAATGTCTTACCTTCATATTTTATGCTGCCATGTCCTCTCCTTTTCCCTTGTGGACCAGAGAACAAAACCTCTGTACAACCTATTGCATAACTGAAAGCTACTTTCATATGGTCATCCCTTCCTCGTGTTCTGTAGACTAATCAAATCATTCAGCCACAGGTAAAAGGTTCTGCCCATCAATCTCTTCTGATGTTCTTTCAGTTGGCTCATACGTTTCTTGAAGTGAGAAGTTCAACAGAAAGAAGACTGAGTCCACAGACTCTGAGCTCCCTTTTCTGAACCTTTTTCTCAGTATCTTCATTCTTCTGAAAAAGAAATCTCAGAAGATTTCTTCTGAAAAGACTACCAGTACAGTAATTTTTGTTACTCTCACAAGAATTTTTTCAAAGCATTAAGCTTTCTGCTTCCCATGGTCTCAGGCTGATGCTTCCTGAATATGTTACTGAGACTAAACCACTATTCATCCCAGCCAGCTTCATTCCCACAAATATTTTCCTGCACGCTTTTTTCTTTCATTCACTGCTTTAGCTCTTACTCTTTTCAGAGTTTTCAAATGTGTTTCATGATTGTTCTTCTATCGGTGAATTATTCAATCTATCTGCTGATAAAGACACCTTTTGATATATCCCTACTTCATATAAATTTAAGAATGCAAGGCTTCTAAAATGCAGCCTTAATATTTATAGACATTTTCCTGAAAGGTGTTGAACACTCAGATTATGATTTATTTCTGTTTCAGTGAGTATTAATGATACTCAAAACTGCAGGAGCTACTAAGCCTTTTCAGGATTAAGCCAAGTTGATTTTCCTGAAGGAGGACACAGCTAGTCAGACCTAGAGGGCACTCATAATTATCAGTGAAATAGTAAAATAATCTTGTTTTTAGTCAAATAACAAGGATAAGATGAAGAAATAAATTTTACATAGTTTATGGGCAATGGATATTACTTTTATTCTTATAATTTTATTTAGCAAAACTTTTTATTTTCTGTCATTCAAATCCTTTTAATAACTTATTTTTATTACTGATAGAGGTTTTAATTGGAATGAAACATTTGAAGTAGTAATTTCCTACTCTTGTTTAACTGCAGACTCTCTGACCAAACTCACTTTTTTTTTAGCTCATGCATAGTTGACATGAGTCAGCTACTGAGGTCCTAACTTCAGCACTGTTGGAAGTATAATGCATTATAAACTAAAAAGAATTTCCAGAACAACCCTGAAAATGTTGCCCTTTATCTCTTTTTTGTGCACCTCACCAACATTGAAACCCAAAGCCTGAAAATTACTATTGAACAATGGACTCATTTTACTCAACATCGTGCTTAAACATTTTTTATGGTTGAGGTTGAGAAAATCAAATGTACAAACTATTTGAGAAACAGTCTTTGCTGCATTATTCCACCCTGTACAATTTAAGTCTGAGTGGCCACATGCTGAAACAGCATTTTTTATTGTTATATACTACCTGAATCATGACATTTATTACAAGTTTTGGTAGGAGAAGAAATGGCAGCTGTGTGTATTCAGTTCACTACTTATTTCTCAAGGTCATCAGAACAAGGACAGCCAGCCATTTACATACTTCACTTATAGAATAGCTCATACAATCCATTTCTCAAAGCATTCTGGGAGCCAGAGGTCCATCTCAATTCACTTTGATAAGATGAAAGAACTGCAGATATTTCTAGAAAATTATTTTCTGTCTCTGGCAGAAGCCTTTGATAAGCTCTTTGATATTGGACTGACCAGTAACATGCCACTTTCAGCAGAAGGTCAGGTCTTTTTTTTGTTTGTTTGAAGAAGCCATGAGGAGTTCAACAGAGAAACTTTTAACTCACTCATGAAAAAGGAGGTCAACTCAGCCATACCATGTCTGAAGAGCAACAGAATTTCAAACCTGATAAATTACTTTTGCAGTCAAAGGCTTAGCTGATTGTAGAGCTATTTCCTATCATATTCTTAAACTGGAGCTGCTCTACACCGATGTGCTTGCCCCAGATGCTACATTTTATCAATAGTCAAATGGAAGAGTTCAGAAGGGGCTGGTTCAGGATGTTAGCAGGTAGTAAGTGACCATTGCAATACAGCATAAAGTTATTCTGAAGAATTCAAAAACGTAGCTCACTTCAAGCACTGACAATCCACCCATGATGAATACAAGCCATTGAATCTACTTTCATTACAATACAAAGAGCAGCACTACGACTTGCATTTACCTCCTAAGAAAATACCCACATTCTTCTTTCACGGGATTAAACTGTTTTTGTCACGAAGCTGGAAGAACTTCTGGCTGTGGAGTAATATTACAAAATGCACCACTAAAAATTCTGTCTTGAAAATTCAGTGGGGACAAATTTCTCAGTAAGGTATAACATACAGATAAATACCCATACACAAACTATATGTTAGCACCCAATAAAAGGTGCACTAGAACATTAAAAAGTATACTACTGGAGAACATTTTCTTAGTGACCTTGAACTGACACATCTGAAATGGAATTAAACACAAAATTACTTTGTACTTGCAAGAAATAAGACTCTTCAACTCTTATTTATAATCCATGACTATAGATATTTGAAGAAAACAAAAAACTTTGGTGAAAAAAATCAATTGTTTCTCCAATCAACTTTTTAAAAGATTCTTCCTACTTTTGACTTAAAAAATGAAATTGAAATGAAATTTTCACTCAGCTTTTACAAAATTTGCAATAAAATTCTTTTATGTCCAAGAAAATAGAAAGTTTCAGGAATTAAAATTATACAACCACCAAAAAACCCCCAAATTCCTTAGTGAGAAATGCTTTAAGTTCATTTTCTTTGTTATTGTTCAGGAGAAGGTTTTCTTTGCAAAATAGTGGTTAGCTTTTATTCTTAACAAAAATAACCCCAACCAACTAGGAAAGCAAAATGTCCAAATTTGCATGGCTGTGGTAAATAAATAAAAAGGAGAAACAGCAGAGTAATCTCCTATACTGTTCAAGGCAATAGGCTAAGATTGGCTAATACTTGATTGTTTATACGATATGTTTTTAATGACATTTGTTTTGTTAGAGATAGAAGTAGAACTCAAGAAGGTATCTAACACTCTTTTTATCCAGAATAATATTTGTGTTTGTATTTAGCAAGTAGATCTGTTACGGAAAGGTAAAGAACTGATTTCACTAATTTTTGAACAATTTGAACATTTTCAAAGAAAACCTGGAATGCAGAAAAATGAGGAAATAATAAAGCCAAGTTAGGTATACAGCAATGCAGAGAGATTATCAAAGTAAGGATAGGAAGATTAATGTAATGAAGTAACAGCAAAAACAAAAAAAAGTCAAGACCGCAAATTAAAATCCAATACTAAATATGAAGCTGATGTGAAGGAATACTTATCTCCCTCTTTATCTAAAATGTGCCTCTTTTGTCACAGGAAGTTCTTCACTCTGAGGATGGTGAGACATTGGAAAATGTTGCCCAGAGTAGTTGTGGATTCCCCATCCCTGGAGGTGTTCAAGGCCAGGCTGGAGGAAGCCCTGAGCACTCTGGTCTAGCGAAAGATGTCCCTGCCCGTGTCAGGGGGTCGGTCCCTCCCAACCCCAGCCATTCAATGTTTCTATGATATTCAGTGAAAAAAAATCATAGGTAAGTAGTGATATTACTAAGTATTTAGATGATTCTATTGAAATTCAGGCAAACAGGGAATATTGATCTAGAGAAAGGCAGATGGCTCCCATATTTGTCGAGATAGTTAGTTTGTTTCTAAAAAATCCAAATCTCTAAATTATTTTTTGAAATTTGTTTTGCCATTTTTTAAACATATCTAGTGTTTTTAGACAAGACAGTTCTATCCTTTGATGTAACTACCCATATTCTGTTTAGCATGGCTTCATGATGCTGTAGCTCTACAGCTAGAGTTGACTGAAAGATATAAGCTTTGTAAAAAGAAAATTACTGTATTGTGAGAAAATGTCATGCCATTTAGAATTTCAGAATTTTGAGTTCTTATCAATACATGCTGCAGTGAACAGGTTATGTGAATCTGACATTCTCAGCAACAATTTTATCTTGAGTAGAAATACTAGATTGGCTGTCTATTCTTGATTTTCAAAGCAATGAATGGGATTATTGCCATATGCATAATGCTGAAAGATGTCTTGGTTGTCACATTTCCTAAATATATTCCCACAGTTTAACTGAAGCATGAGATTGAACCCTTTTTCTGCATTTCATTTTTAGTTTCCTTCAGTTCATCTTGGTTTTTCTTTTCCTAGAATTATATACCTTCATTCATTTTGCAGAGTTGATTGATAAACTTTCTCAGAAATAAACTGCATTTTTTTTAAGAACAGAATATATTTTAATCTCAGCTACATGTGGTTGGGTTGGATTTCTGATGAGACAAAGAAAGATAGAAGAGTCTTTCAAAAAAGTTATTTAGATGTCAGGGAGGTGACTCAATCAGTTTTGCAATGCTATCACCAAGCATGGATTGGAGTTTAGACATTTTCTCCTAGCAACCAAGTGATCAAAAACCTTAGAAATGGTAAAGAAAAACTGTTATTTAAATGCAATTACCTGTTCCTACCCACCTAAATCAATATTTAATTAGTATTCTAAGTGTGTCTTTATTTTATAGACTTCTCTTCAAGAGAACAGCGCATGCTGATCAGGAGAGACATCTGTGTTCATCTGTGAGGTGAAATTCTACATCACAGTAAAAAAATTGAACTCTTTAGCCTGAACCTGCACTGAGCATATGTCTGTAGGGTGAGTCATGGAAACACCCTCCAGGCTTGAGCTTTTAAAAGCTTTTAAACATAGTATTCTTGCGTGTACGTCAGGAAAAAGAGGATGGTAGCTGCAATTTTGTTCATGCTAATGCAGTAGTGTCTTTCACGCCTTAACTTGTCTTGAGAAGAATTAAAAAAAAACCTCTTCAAACATAATTTTTGTGTAAGCTACATAAACTTGTTAGCCCCCAACCCCCAATCTGTGTGTAACCCTATTGTAATTTCTGAGCTAGCAGGACGTCTCCTTCCACTTACAGTGAGTCACTACTATAGGTATTTCTTTCACTTGTTGCAAAACACACAGAGAAACATCAACAGCTATTACAGAAAAAAAATCAAAAAAGATAACTTATTCTTTTATAGTAACTTTTATGTTGCTTTTCATATTTACAGTGCTGCATTATTATTATTTTTCACACACACCTACACACAATACATTGATAATGAGGACAGAATATGAGCTATTTCTTGCTAGTACAAACATACCTGTACTTACCTGAATATTCTAATGCATGTGCTCTAGCCAGAACAATTTAGGGTGAACACAAACATTAACTGAGCAGCATTACTCTTGATTAGAAAGGCTCATTTAGCATCAATGTAATTGTTATTCCAATTCACTTGTACTAGAATCCAACCATAATGTAACTATACATTGACCCAAAATTTGCATTCAGTTTTTTTTATCCTGTTGTTTTTACTACTACTGTTAATATTACTATTGTTATTCAACTGTGATATTCCAAGTAGAGGGTTTTCAGCTACCTAATCTAGTCGAAAACAAAGCAGATTGTTGCAGGGGGTTTAGACTAAGATGACCATTGAAGGGAAAGGGATTTTTTTTAATATGACTGAATGGTGACAGTACAAGGGGCAATGGTTATGAACTGAAACAAAACAGGCTTCGATTAGATGTGTTTCTTGCTCAGGGAAGTAGTGGATTCTCCATCATTGGAAGTGTTCAAGGCCAAGTTGAACGAGGCTCTGAGCAACCTAATCTAGTGAGTGGCACCCCTGTCCATGACGGTGTGGTTGGAACTTTAAGGTCCCTTTCAACCCTAACCATTCTATGATTCCATGAATCTAATTAACATTGCAAAGATTGAATAAATTCAGAGTTGCTGTCTCCATTGAATGACTTTGCTGTCATACTTATGTTTCTTTTTAGCTATGCAGAAGTAGTTAAGAAAGATCTATCACTTCAATTAGTTTAACAGGCATAGTTGCAAGGTTCTTATGTCTCAACAGTATTTTGAATGTCCACAGGAAAAGTCCAAATTTAAAAAATTACCTGACGTTAGACTGCCAAATTAAAATATGGAGAGGTAGAAGAGGAATAAAGTCCATATCTAGAAATTATATTAATTTAGCAATGGGATAGAATGGAATGTGGAATAGATGACTAAAAGAATGTGAATTATTGTATTACTCATTATTTGAGCCAAGAAAATTGGGACAAAACTTAATTAGCAATTTCAAAATAGCTGCTGAAAATATAAGACAGGTCTATATTTTTTTCTTGATACTTAATGTCACTGTTTCCTTTGTCTTAGTATAATTACTATGATTTATAACAATTTTGTCAAAAAATGTGATATATAAGAGGAAGAAATGACATAGCCTTGAATAGTACTGATTTAATACATTGGTGATTGTTTTTCTGAATGTTCTTAAGCACAGGAATTCTCCCACCACCACCACTATGAAAATATTGGTAAGAGACTTCCTTTCTGAAAATTTATTGGTATAGATAAGGTGGTCTACATTTTTACAGTGAATGTAATCTCACATTTCACTACATGTAATTCTCTGAGTAGTAGCATACAATCTCCATGAGTGGGAGTATTTGCAACTGGTCATCTTCCTAAATAGCACTCCGGAGTTAATTGCACATTACTAAGCATGGATTGCAAAGATAAATTCTAAGACTGAACCATATAAGAAGACTAAAACTTTCTTTGCTAGACAAATAATGCAATAGAGGACTGTTAAGAATACACCGTTTCTATAAAAGCATATTTATAATATCATAATACAAACAGAAAAAAACACATTGAACATCAACAGGATTTGCCAAAGAATTATTATAACTTTGAAGATGAAGAATTAAAAATTCAAAATCCTCCATCAAATGTTTTCAGCTTTATTTCAGATACCTATTATTCTACTTATTTCAGTGTAAACAGCTTGCATATTTAAGCTAAGAGATTTAATGAACATTTAAACATTTTCTATTCATAGGGTATTCTAGACCCTCCAAAAATAACATGACTTTAAGCATGTTTATCATAATTCCAAAAATTTTAACTATCATTCTTGTGATATAGCTTTTGGAAATATAATAAGTACCCATATGTGTTTTTGAAGTATGTATTAAAATTTTTTTGGTCATTCAGATTATGAAAACCAGTTGATTTCTCTTTTGTTCTTTCCTTGTCTCTTCTTAGAAGAATAATATACTCTTGTTATAAATTAAGAAGAGGATGGTCTGCAAGGCAGGTGTAGAAAAACTGTCTTCTGTTGTTCTTAATGTATTCATGCTTGTTGTTATTGAAATCAGTGGGTGTTTTGAGAATGACTTTCAAAAGTATAGGAAGAAGAAGAGAAAAAAATTAAAAGGAGGGACGAAGGGTAGAGCCAGATATTTTATGTCCTCATCTCCAGTTTCATGATTTCTCTAAAGTTAAGGCTTTCAGACAAGAGCAACTCAAAGCAACCTTGAGGAGACCTTGGCTCAGACTGCAATATCACATCAGTGATGTCAAGAGCAGCTTACTTGTCAGCACAGTATTTTTGAATGGCTAACCATTATCATTCACATCAGCACTGACTTCTGCTAGGGTAATAAGAATGAAATAGGAAGAAATATCTCTTACTTTTCCAAAGGTAAGTAATTTTCAAATGATGAATAGATGGTAACGGTCTATAGCAGTAACATATCAGATCCGCACGGAATTTAGGATACAATGAAATGGGATTTCAGGAACTTTCAGACTGGAAGTTAGAAAATGGTCTTCACTAAGAGTATGGTCAGTCATTGCAAGTGGCTATCCAGGGAGGTGGTCATGGCACCAAGCCTGTCAGAATTCAGGGAGCATCTTGATGACACTTGTAGTTGTACTGTTATTTTTAGGTAGTCCTGAAAGGAACAGGAAGTTTGACTTGATGATTAATATGGGTTCCTTCCAACTTCAGATATTCTGTTTCCATGAAATAGAATCAACTATACACATATTAAACTGAACACATATGATGATATATGATAAATAAAAAAACCATAAATGTGTTGCCTTATTCTGGGCATTTTCACACAGGTGAAGTTTTCATTGCAATGCCTAACCCATAGGAGGATGGTTTGTCACTATAAAAGTTCAAGTGCCTTGCAATACAGTATACAGAAACCAGCATATTGAAGAAATTAACAGTGAAATTATAATATTAAGAAAGCCAAGGAGAACATCTAGGGAGGTTTGCCTTAAATATATTTAATATTTGGAATTTCAAAGTTAATCTTATCCTAAAGCACTTAAAGTAGATTAGATCTTTCTCTCTTACTGAAGGATTGTGCAATCCCTTTTAAATTTCATAAGATGAATTATTTTTTTGAGATGAGATAAAAGTTTCTATATGCTTGATTTTATTTCCTTTATTATCACTCTATAGTCAAAAACTGAGCTATGTAGTATTCTGAGTGAAGTTCTCCCAGTCTTTTCTTGCAGAAGCTATTCAGGTTTGCAAAAATATTTTCATAATTATTGGAGCAGAAACTAAAGTGTAAACATCCTAAATGTGCCTTCAAGTCTTTACATTATACTTTCCTCTTTAAAAACAAACAAACCCCAAAAAATCAAACAAACTGAAATCCCCACAAAGCCACAAAAACAAGAAAAATAATTTATGACCCCATTTCTCTAATACAGAAACTGTTCTTGAAGAAATATTTAGGCCAGATACATCCACATTCCTTTTAGGTGTGCATTCTAAGAATTAAAATACAGAATAATGTATTCCAGTGTGTATTCTATTCCATTTAAAACAGCTTCAAGAAAAGCAACTGGAAGTACCCCCCTATTATTATATTACATGGCTGAATAGATTGAATATTTTTCTGCTTTTCCAAAATCCAAGTTCAAATCTGCTCAGAACAGGGTAGTACAGTTAAGTCGGTGTTCCTTACATTTGCTGAAGTGTTGACATGGTGTGATTTTTGGGGATGGTCCTGTGCAGGGCAAGGATACTCCATGATCCCTGTGGGCTGCTTACAACTCTGCATATTCTGTGATTCTGTGATTAGGAAGCATTAGAAAGATGCCACAGCTCTACTCTTATTGTCTCAAGGGATATCAAGGATTTCAAAGGATACATAGCACAACTAATGGCCTACAGGCTGGGTGGAAACTTACTCAATATTTAGTCATTTTTCTGCATTTTCACTGTTAGACACACAGTTGTGCAGAGATGTTAAACTCCATACCTCACTCAAATAGCTAGGAGCTTATTGAATACTAGAAACTACTAAATTTTATATGCACGTGCTTAGATGGGTTTGTATAAACCTAATTCTACCTTTGGAAATAACTCTCAAATTGCAATGCAACTGTGAGTATACTCCCAACTGCATCCTGTATCACACAACTTCTGCTATGACTATGTCTCTTCCTCTCTCTTCTCCCTTTACTTCCCTAATATTCCTTCTCACTACTTCTCAAAATGTGGCCTTCTAAATCTCTAATATTCATAAAAAGTGCTGATAAAACATCAGTTCTTTATCTCACTTTTCATGTAGATAAATTGCCTTTCTCTTTTAGATAGTCTATCATATAAATTAGATTTTTAAAATGTTATTTCATTATTTAATTGGAAATATTTGTGGTCTAAAAGAAATCTAAAGCAATACAGAAAAGTTAAGTAAAATTACTGCTGTATTAATTCAGAAAATAAAACTTTTAGGTAGTTTAACTGGTAACAAAAATAATTAAATTACATGGAACACCATGAATTATATAAGCAGTGGGCAGTTGCTGTTGTTAAGAACTTTAAACATATAAATTTTTAATCAAAATAGATTTTCTATAATCTTTATGATACTTCTGTAATTAGAATGCATTTAGAGTATTGAAGAACATACAGAATACTGAGTTTGTATGTTTGTGGTACTATCTATACTCCAGTACACACCTATTTAGAACACAGATCATTCTGAAGGAAATGTATGAATGTGTCAAGAGACCTTTATGTACTGTTGGCAATCAAGTATATAGTAAGAAACAACATACTTTTAAACATAATATAACATTTTTAACATAACATTTTAAATTTTTTTAAAAAAAGTTACAATGAATCACTCATTAAATAGATTGCATAGCATAAATTTGCAATAAAATACTAATGTGCCTGCAAGTGAGAAAAGCCCTAGAATATACACTTAGCTAACAAGTGGCCAATTTTAACTTGAAGAATGGAACTTGTTAGAAAATTTTCACATATTGTTCTTGATAATTATGATGTGTACCTCATTTTGTCTAGGTTGAAACTTCTTTTCAAAAACTGGCAAAAATTGCCTTTTTTTGATGAAAAATTGGGTTGGGACATAGCATTCAAACTTTCTTTCCTTCCTCACTTTTTTTTTCTTGTGATTTTTACACATAAACAGTCCCCTCTTTTAAATAATTAGTTGAATAGAATATCCATATATATATATATCATCAGTTGCACAGGGTGGATTTATATCTTTCAAAGCTCCTTTAAAAAAAACAGATTGCCAATAATCTAGTTAAACAAATTGATTACATTTCAAATATGATAGCAGTGAAAAATTGCTACTAAGTTTACAAATATCATGTTACCATATTTTGATGCTAAATAACATTGCTTCTTTTCTGGTAACTTTGTCACTTGATGTAATTTTAGGGCATGGCATCAACATGTCCTGTAATTCCAGTAGTACATGCACTTGGGGAGAGATGCTTCACTTTGTCATCCTACCTTGGAATTTCTCTTAATGTTTCCAACCAAAGACGCTGTAAACATTATTTTAATGACCCAGATAACCCAAGACCTCTTTATATAGTTATGGTTAGATTTTTTTTTTTAATGAACAATTAACATCCATTATTAGTCTTTTCCTAGTTTTAAGCATATCTTGGCTAACAAAGAATCCTAAGGGAATTAGTAGAAAACCTTGTGTGATTCTACCATTGTAGACAGAATACACATTCAATTCCTTAATGGCCATACTGCAGAACACACATATTTCATTTCCTGAATGATTCTCTTCCTACAGGTTATTATGTGAAAAGGACATCTGCTTATTCTGCTTGAAGCAAATGTCTGTTGGGGAATAATAGCTACAGTAGTAAATGAAAGCTTACTTGGGTGTTCTTCCTATTTTTTTTCCTTTTTTTTTCCTATTTTTTTTCCCCTGAATTTTCTGATATGGAAATGTAATTTTAGAATGTCATTATTTTTAGTGCCAATATTATTTAAAATCTCAGGAAATGTCATAAAATGAAACTTCCACCTTACACACAGTTCCAGACCTAAGCTTGTAAGAAAATGTGTGGGTAGTGGCCTATACCTCTCCGTACAATAGATGGGGTGAAATTAAATGTGCATAAACAGTTCTTTTGGCCTTTGACTGTATGGATAACATGGACAAGTAATAAAAACACTTATTCCTAAGTTATTTGCATGTTATACTTTATATTAACTAGTTAATTAATATAAAAATATGAATATTTACAGCATGAACCCAGAGTATTATAAAAAAATTCCCTTCAAGAAAAAAATAAAAACCAAACAGTTGGCAATATGCCTATTTTTTTCACTATGTTTCATCTTTACCTAGCATACATTAAGTATGAATAAAATGCCTATGCTTGGATTCAAACCACTCCAGCACTTAATATTAATTGCTTTGACAAAACATGTGTCAGAAAATAACAAAAGAAAACAAAAAACCCATACTGAACATCTTTTGTTCAAGTCTCAGTTGCACTAAATCTTCCAGACAGAATTTCCTTTGTGGAAAATTTTAATTCCCACTTTTCTCTTTAAAACAGTAGGTGTCCCTTATATGAGCTATAACTTTTGCATAATTGGGCAGCCTAGGACTCTTTCCAAATTTTCTATGATGGGCATAATTTTTCATCAGCACATCTGTCATAAGTTTACAAAATTCTAGGAACAATTATCTAAAAGAAGTAAATTATGATTTATGCAATGCCTATAAAATGTGATAGAGAAAACCTTGTCTTTTTCTCTGTATTCAGAAAACATTTGTTTTTTCAGTTTTCACTTTAAACACCTCCTAATAATATATAACATAGGCAACATTATGTTGTTTCCTCATGCACTACTAGTTTATTGAGGCAAATTTTTAGTTTCATATGGAAAACATATGGCCTGTTTGGAAATAAAAAACACTATATTACTCCAAAGAATAATTTATTCTATGAATAAACTGTTTTTTCCCACATTGGTTTGGCAAGATGAAATGTAGAAAGATATTTTGGTAACTGCTTTGTTGTTCTCATGTTTAAGTTAAATTCGAGTGTGACAAACATGAACGCTCCTCTTGCTTTGAGCTGACATAGAGACTCTCTGTGTTTTCATAGTGACATTTTGGTTCAGATTTCAGAAAATAAGTAGGTACTATAAGGTGTTATTCTTGTATTACCTGCACTACCTCAAAGAAGCCTCAATTACTACTTTGAGTTTTGAATCTCTAGGACACAAGAAAGCAAGAAGTTAGCTAAGTGTAACTGAGATGCAAATGAAAACAGAAGCACTTTGGACACTGACAAAATTAGTCAGTCAACATCGTACCTATCTTTGTTTGAGATTATGATATTTTTCCTTGTATTAGGTCCCTGATTTGATACAAAAAAATGAAGGTTAGTGGTTGTTTCTATATTGTGGAGAAAATGCTTTCTGCCCCAATTGAAGATTCATGTGTATTGATTAATATAAAATAGTCTGCAATGAATGTTACATTCTTTATTTTATTTTGAGGTTTTTACAATCAAATGTACTACAAGACTGAGGACTGTTCTGCTGGAATGCTTGCACTAAACTTAAACACATTGGCTGGGGAAGGGTGCCCTATCCGACAAGGAGGTAGAAGATGGAAAATTTAGACACCCTGGGACATGAGTGAGTGGCTTCACTGAAGACTGCAGCTGACAATCAGGTTGAACTATAACAGTGAGATCTATTCAATCCCTGTCATAGTTTAAGCCCAGCTGAAAATTAAACACCACACAGCTGCTCACTCAATATTCCCCCCTCCCTTGTGGAATGGGGAGGAGAATCAAAAGTAAAACTTTTGGGTTGAGATAAGAACAATTTAATACTTGAAAACAAAGAAAAAGAAAATAATAAAAGTAAATAAGGAGAAGGGAAAGGAAAAAAAAGAATAAAAAAGTGATGCACAATACAACTTGTCACCACCTGCTGGCTAGTGTCAGACCCCCCTTCCCAAGCCCAGATCAGCCACCCTGCTGGGTTAATCCCTCCAGTTCCTGTACTGGGCATGACATTTTGTGGTGTGGAGTATCCCTGTAGTCAGTTGGATCACCTGCTCCCTCCCAGTTTCTTTTGGGAGAAAAGTGTTCCTTCTCAGTGGCAGAGCATGAGATGTGGTAGGCAGCAAAAGTCCTTGACTGGGATAAACGAGACTTAGCAAAAAACCAAAACATCAGTGTGTTATCAACGCCATTCTCATTCTGAATCCAAAACACAGCACTGAAACAGCCACTGAGAAGAAATTAATTCTATCCCAGATGAAACCAGGACAATCACTCTCTGATTAAGGTCAATCAATAACTTGGCAGATGGTACAATAACCAAAGACAGGGAGATTCAGATGCTGATGTGATTGAAGATACAAACCCTTACCAAAGAAGTCCAAATCATCAGACTGTTAGATGAGTTAATGCTGTCAGAGTTCAATTTTGGCTTTGAGTTGTTATATTTTATTTAGTAAAATAAATTTTCTTCTAGCACAGAATAGAAAGGGGAAAAAGAAAAAATAGTCGAGATGCTTGATTTTTTCCCTTATGGGAGATCTGGATAGAACTGAAGTATCTAGTGACAAGAAATTATCAGAAAGCAAACATTTCTGCAACCATCACCTTTGAGTTTCATATATCTGTGTATTGCTGGCATTCTGAATCAGTACCTACAGCATCTACATTTCTGTGTTGAAACATTATATAGACTGAGGAGCTACATGACATCAGAGGGGACCAGATTTTAGTATGATATATTTAACAGTGCATATACTTTAGAAAAGGTAACTAAGTTTCTACAAATATACTGTGTATTTGTGATCTCTCAAGAGCTCTCTCTGGCTGTGAATACTTCAGTTAACTTCACAAGGCCTTGTTTGCCTGCCAGTTAAAAAGAGAGATATAAAACCTTAATAAGAATCATAATACTTTACATAAAATGTATCAACATTTTTAATCAATTTCGTGTCCTTGGAAATAGGGAATTTTAGCTGAAGGAATAAGAAATTTCCTTGATATTTTTCCAGAAAACATTTTTTGCTTAACTTTCCAGACAAAATACTTTGCCCTAGTTGGAGTTGACAGTAATTTTTATGACAAACAAATTAAGTCTCATCATGATAATATTTTACTGTTGAGAGAGCTCCCTGCAGACTGGCTGCAAGTTGTTCATCATTTAGCAGAGCTGATTTGACATCAGTCTGAATTCCATAACAGCCAGCATGTCATTTAAACAGCTCTTGACCAGAGTGACTTAAAGTATCTTCAACCTGAATGTATTCAGAGGTCTAACACGTTTATTCTAGGTCTGTTTTCTGGAGTAAAGAAAATTAGTAATAATTATTCAAGAAAAAAATGACTAAACTAGCATAATTCATCAGGAAAATATCTAGGGTAAAATTAAAAAAGAAAAAGATAAGAAAAATAAATGCTCCGCATCAAACTTCTTTTAGTACTACCAGTGGGTCTGAGGACTCTGGATTCTGTTTTACTTCTTTTTCTAGGGTATTGTATCAAAAAAATCTTTCCAACTATGATGTGCTAATTGATATATGTATTTGTATATGGCATCATAAAGGAGATAATTTTAGGTCAGAATAATTTCCCACTAGTTCTAACACAACAGTGAAAAAAAAGTCTGCTGTGAATAGATGTTTAGCAGATGTAAAACTGTCATATATAATCTATAAAACATTATATCAGCGACAAGGCCCTTGTTGATAAAATGAACAGTGTCTGCCTGGGCTTTAGCTAACTGTCCCAGTTCTGCCAATTACGAAGCCACAAAGTTAATTCCCTTAAAGTCAGTGTTCTGAAATACATTCCCATAATACCATTGAAACCCATTCAACTCCACGTTCCCTGGAAGAAGGAAGAATTACAAATGGATTTCTATGTCAAGGGCTGGATTTTAGAATCTAAAATGCCCTATGGAAATTTGAAAACTGGGTGACTGAACGTGACGTGTCCCCTTATTAGAAAATGCCACCCTTTCTAGATTCCTCTTAAGACAATTGATAGAACAGCATATGTTGACCCACAAGATGAAGTATTTTATGATGTCAGGATGGAAACTAAGATTCTTGAAGATATATATCTCAAAGAAATTGGTAAGAAAATAATTGAAACAATTAAATCTCCAATTCCATGTAGCTTCCCATAAACGTACTGTTTCAAGCTTCTGCAAATTAGTGAATAAAATGCCTACCCCCAGCTTTAGTTGTCTTAGATGTCTTAGTCACTACCATGCTGATACATGGTTCTCTTAATTTCAAAGAAAACAGAAATATTAAGGATTTGGTGGAGTAGACTAACAATAGACAATATCACTTCTACACAGAATTTATTTTTCTTAGGTACGTGGATCCCTTGGTCAACCTTTGGACTAAACCACCTAATTTTTCTGGAAATAAAGTGGAAGAAGTGATCACAAGGGGCAGAGTGGATAAAGAGCAATGAGAAATGTAATGCAGGAAGGAAAAGTGTGAGATCATGGGAATGAGAACAGACTGTGGTGAAGAAAATAAGGATAGAAAAGGGGGATCAGTTTGGCTGTAGTGAGATAATGGTAAAAGACAAAATTCACTAGCGTAATTTTTTTTTTTTTTGCAATCAGATCAGCAAAGTGAATGTGAAGAAGCAAGAAGGCTGGGGATAAAAAAAAATTGAAACATAAAAAATGATCCAGATGAATATGAGCATAATTTGTGCTCTACCACAAACTAAGTGTTGGGTTTTTTTTCTAAAGATGTTAAAGAATGTGGGAAATTACTATGATTACATGCAAAAATATTAATTTTGGGAAGGACAACAACATAAAGTTAGCTCCTGTTGACTTCAGTATTGCATACATGATTATGGTTTGAACAGGAGGGAAAAAAAGTTCCTCTTATAACTAATTATGTATGCATTTTGCCATGTGTGCAGATATCTAGATAAGTATGGATGCAAGTAATTGACAGACTTATTGATGAAGAGAACAAACAATACTTTGCAGAAGTACAAGTTGTTCCCTATATATATATGCTTACACATACATTCCACAAAATGTCAAAAACCTATATTATTCCAAGAAGTGAGGAAGTAAAATTAGCATTCAAATCTGATCAACCATACAACAGAACCTAGAGGCACTGAGAAACTACAGGCTAGATGTGCCAAGAAGCCAGATGCTGCCTTTGGAATAATATTTTTCAGGCCTTGGCATCAAAAATCTGTGATGCCATCCAAATGATTCCCACACCCTATAAAATCTGTTTTCTTCAAGAAACATATTAGCTATATTAACTATCCAGCTATAGAATAAAAGTAGATGAGGGTTAAGAGCTAAGCAATCTATTTGAGCTTATCTCACAAGAAAGGAAATTTACATACTTATAATACCTGAGAATGTTTTTGATATGACACTTAAGTCAAGAAGATGGATATGAGAAAGTTAGAAGACAAGCATTTTTCTTTGTGCTCCCTGGGTCTTGCTTTCTCTTTCTAATACATTGCCATGAATTTCACCCTGCAATATTAATAATAAATAGAATCTAAGACAACAATCACAGATTACTCTTATGAAGCCAAGCTAATTACATGTAATCATTCTTTTATGTTACTTCCATTATGAAAGACCAACTTTTTACTACAGGAATTTTTGTTCTAGAGATAGTTATTGAGGTAATGAGAGCTTTGCTCTTAGTTGATTAGTCTTGAGATTATGTCATAAAGCTCTCACTGCAAAATTTCACTGGACTTGATTTTTGGTACACCTTTATGATCTTTCCTGAATATCTTCCACACAGCTCATAAGTGATAGCAGATCCCCACTGGAAATTCTAGAATAAACAAGGAGTCAGACTGTCAAAGAGATAACTGGTCCAGCAGCAGCTGTGTGAATGGAAGAAGTTTGTTATTCTCCTTTCCTTCCCTTGCAGCTCCACTCCAGTCCCCAGGATCGCTCATCACCTTTCCAACTTCTTAGGTGTGTGGTAGCTCCCTAAACAATTTCATTTCAGTTGTCAAATACTTGCTGCTTAAACTGCTTTAATTAACTTTGGCTTGTTTTTCCTGAAAAAGGTGAAAAAGAGTTTAAACAAGGAGCTTAATGGGTAGCTCTGATTCACAGTAGTGATGAAAAACTGGGGCAAAATGAAGGCTCGGGGCAGCAATTGCTTTTCCTGAAAGAAGTACAGCTGGAAGATCTATAGGATGAGATTTTATGCTCAATTATTCTAGATGGATAACAAGAGTTGGATAGGAAAAGAATAAAAAAAGACAGTTTCCAAAGAATTGGTAAAATTCAGTACAAAAGTGTTTTAACAGAACTGATTAATCCAATGATCCCTCTTTGGTCTTGACTACAGAATCACAAATCAATTAGGTTAGAAAAGACTCCTGAGATCATCCAGTCCAACCTATATTTTACAGTTCACTCTGGTTTTCCTTTGTTTTCAGAAAATACACCAAAAGGCTATATCTATGTATTTATATCAAATTTTTTAAAATCAAGTATGGGAATACTAAGAAAGAGTTGCATTAATACTACTCAAGCAAGAGTATTGTGTTGTATTGTCTTGTACAGTATTACTACCTGTAAGGATACAATACAACAGCATTTGTCATAAAAATCAGCATTTACTGATATTCAGTGGAACTGCCTTTCTCACTATAAAAGAAGTCCTATCATCTGCAGAATCCACAGTCCATTTCCACAGTTCCCCACAGGGAAGTTTACTTCTGGAAATGATCAACAACAGGATAGTAATTTTTAGTTAAAACTGTTGATTTTCTTATGGAATGTCAGTGCAAAAGAGACAACTCTATCATGTTACCAGACTTCTCCATTTTCAGCATTTCTCCCACTTCTTTGATGTGTTCTGATAGGAAGTGGTCTGGCTCCATCTGTTCTATAGTATTTCCATGGATAGCTGAAAATAACAGTAAGATCTCCCTTTAGAGTTATTTTCTAGGGCTTCAGGTGTGGATTCACAAATGCTGCATGTAAGATAAGGTGCTCCCTGAACTCCTTGGATCTGCTGATTACTCCTCACAATATGATCTGTGATTATATGGTTAGTCACATAAGGTCAATAAATATCTTTCCCAAAGTTTTTATTGCCTGACTTGAGAACTCAGTGATATCTCACTCAGTGAGAACTCAGTGATTTGTGGAAAGGGTAAGACTACAGCTTGAACCCAAACAGTTAAAAGATATTATTTTGCACAGAAAGATGAAATAAATGTAAAACTTTTTTCTGAGGTGTCTATGTGTCCATTCATCACCTGTAAAATAGTATCACTCCACCTGTCAGGGATGCTGCAAAAATAAATTACTTAATGTTTATGATACACTCACATTCCCCAGAGGAAAAGCTCACAAGAAAATAAATAATTCTGTCTTTGAAGAACCATTTTATTAGTGTCCATAAGTGAAAATGTTTGAATAGATATAAAATATATTGTAAAAACTGCTTGGTAACTCAACACCATACAACTTGGGTACTCAATAAGGAAATTAAAAATATGGTTTTATTATATTTCAATGAAAATGCATTTCACAGAAAAATAGAACTGTTTAGGTTGGAAGGGACCTTAAAGATCATCCAATTCCAACCCAACTGCACTGGACATGGACACTTTTCACTAGACCAGGTTGCTCAGAAGTCCATCCATCCCGGCCTTGAACTCCTCCAGGGATGAGACATTCACAGCTTCTCTGGGCAACCTGTTCCAGTGCCTCACCACCCTCACAGTAAATGACTGCTTCCTAATATCTAATCTAAACCTATTCTCTTTTATTTCTAAACTCTTACTCCTTGTCCTGTCACTATGTGGTCTTGTAAAATGTCCTTCTCTATCTTTCTTCTGGCTCCCTTCATGCTCTGAAAGGCCAAAATCAGGTCAGCTCTAAGCTTTCTCTTTTCCAGGCTGAAAAATCACTAAATTACATTACTGACAGGACAATAGGGAACATTCTTATAAAATTGTGCTTGTTTTGGCTGGGGTAGGGTTAATTTTCTTCCCAGTGGCTGTGTTTTGGATTTGTGCTGAGCACAGGGTTGATAATATAGAGATGTTTTTGTTAATGCTGAGCAGTGCTCACATAGAGACAAGTCTTTTTGTGCTTCAACTCTTGCCATATTGGTAAGGGGGTTTGGGTTATATGGGAATTTGGGTTATATGGGAAGCATACACAGATGGGAAAACTGCCTCAGCTGACTGAAGGGATATTCCATATCCTATGACATCATGTTCATAAAGTGTATAAAGTGGAGTCAGGGTGGTGGGGGGTAAGAAGGAGAAAGCAAGGGAAGTTTGGAGTGATGACATTCGCCAAGTCACTGTTAAATGTTATGGAGCCCTGCTGCTGTGGAGATGTCTGAACACCTGGTTGCAGTTGGAAGTGGTGAATTAATTCCTTGTTTTGCTTGAGTGTATGGCTTTTACTTTAAGTATTAAACTGTCTTTATCTCAACCCATGAGTTTTCTCACTTTTACTTTTCTAATTCTCTGTCCCATGTCAGTGGTGGGGGAGTGAACAAGCAGTTGTGTGGGGCTGGTTGCTTGGTGGGTTAAAAGCAGAAAAATAGTTCAAAACTAGATTATCTTACAGAAGGCGAGAGTTTCAGTTCTAGATCTCTTTTAATAAGCTTGAAAGGTACACCGTGTTCAAAGTACGGCACCAACACATTTCAGTGTTTTTGTTTGCATTTGCTTCTCTCGCTTTTGTTACTGAGAATTTGGCTAGGAATGAAGGCCAGGAAATGAACTGATCCTGGTCTGCCCTTCCAGACAACTTCACACAAAGCCACTGTTAGCTGCAGGACCATTGTAGCTTGCCATCATATTGTGCAATCAAATTGCATAAAGGCAGATATAGCTTGGGTTGTTTATTATTATCCACATGAACATGCTGTGGATGAAGGAAAGATGCTAATAATATGCATGGATGAGCAGACTGTGCAAAAATATTTGGCCAAAGCACTTTCATTTGCTCCACAGTTTCACTTGAAAGACAATAACTGTAACTTGCAAGCCTGGCATGACAAAGAAGGCTGAATCTAGGCCTAAACAAGAGGCGTTGCTCACATTTAATGTATAATAAAGTCATATCCACAATAATTCTTCTTAGAATTTTTTGCTTAAAGATTCATAAGCCAATGATTAGAAAAAGTTTGGATTTCAGCTTGTGGTTCCAGTATGTCTTAATAATATCTGTGCTCAATTTCTAATGATGAAAATGTGGGAAATTGCTCTCAAAATACAGCTCCATTATAAAGGGTGCATCAGTAGTCAATGCAAAGTATGACAACGTCAATAGATACAACAATAAGCAGGGAGACATGAAATCATGATTGTTGCTTATTTCTTTTAAACTCCACATCTTCTACTGATATAATGCTGCTTGACCTTAGTCATACTAAGTCTTTCTCTAACTGCTTGTCTGTTTGTCAGCTGGAAAGACTGCCTGGTTGGCAGTGCTGTTTTGGATGAAATCCTTGAAAGGCAAAGGAGTCCAGGAAGAATGGATATTTCTCAAGAAGAGACTGTTAAAGACATACATGTGGGCCATCCCCATGTGCTGAAAGATAAGTTGGTGGAGAAGACTGATCTGGCTGAAGGGAGATTTTTGGTTGAAGCTCAGGAAAGAAAAATAGTTCATGCCTTTGAAAGAAGAGGCAGGCAATTCAAGAGGACTGCAAGGACGTGGGGATATGCAGGGAGAACACTATAAGAGACAAAATCCAACTAGCACTTAATCAGCTGCTGCTGTATAATACCAAAAAAAATGTTTCTATAAATGCATAAACAGCAAAAAAGAGATAAGAAGAATCTCCATCCTTTATTGGATGCAATAAGGATGAGAAAAGGCTGAGTTACTTAAAGTTTTCTTTGGCTCAGTCATTAATAATAAAAACAGTTGTCCTCCATTTTACTATTAAAATGAACATATATTTATTCAAATTGTTATTTTGTTGTTTTGGTTTTCTAAAATTTGGTAATTGATTTTACAAGTACTCATCATCAGTATGTCAGTGTTATTTTATATTAGTATTCAAAAGCTTACACTGTTGCCCTAGGACCTTGCTGTGGTACAGCACTGTGCTCTCCTCAGAAAATTCCTGCATCAGCTGTTGTAAAAGTCAATTGCTTTCTAAATGGCAGTAGTATAAATAGAATGTTAAACAACAGAATCATGCAAATTAACAAGACTGGGGAAAAGCTTACTGATATATCTAATCTAAACTTGCAAATCTAAAATTTTAAAAATGTAAAACTAATTTATGATTGCACAGTAATTGCTTACAGTATATTTCCCAGCATGCCAAGAGACATTCCTCCTAATTGTCCTTCTGTACAAAACTTCAACTGCTTTAAAGAAAAGAATCATTAAGGTATCTTCTGATCTGTAACAGTGTTAAGAAAAATCTTTCCTGAATGGACAGTCCCTATATTCTTGCCAGTCCATACAGCTGTTGATGCATGTCATTACTGGCAATATTATTTAATAAAGATAAATTATAGGTCAAATAAGAGACAGTGTTACAGATAATTTATCCCAATTCTTTGATTTATTAGTAACACTGATGTAAGCAGAAAATTATCAAGGACTATTCAGAAAATAGAATGCTCATTTTCCTTTTTTATTTTTAATAGTTATAGCATTAATATGTCACCTAAGAATATGAAGTTAGTAGTCACGGCAATCATAGACCTGATGAGACACAAAAAAGGAATGGAAGTGTTTACTGTGTTTTCTCTGAGAGCACAAAATCTGAGTAACTAGGAGACTCATTACAGACACAAACTCATACTGTACTTGACTCCGATCACATATTTGGATTTCTTAGGTCTTGGGAGAGAATCATAACCAATGACTATACAATATTGTGAAATTATTTTCTTTCAGTCTTATGTGTTAACAGTATATCAATTTAATATAATATTTAAATAAACAAAAATCTGTTTCAAGAAGTATCAGAGGGATTTTGAAGTTTAGTAAGTAGGTGATTTGGGATATCCTTGGTCAATAGTGCTTCATAGCATATAGAATATATTTCTTTCCTCTTATTCTTCCTGAAAGGAAGAATTTTACTTGTCTTAAGCAATTGTATCTGGAATATGCCTGTCATTCTGAACAATGCATTATTTCTCTCTAATCCTGGTTCATAACCTAACTCTTTGGAAGGGTTGCAACACAACACTTCACATTTGAACACTGATTATAACTGATAACTATCCAACAGCTTACTATAACTATACAACAGCTTGTCATTGATATCTATGAATCTTATTCTTAGAGACATCAGTCTTGCCTTGCCTTTAGTACATAATGTTAGCCTGTATCTCAGTTATCTAACCTAGGTGAGAGGACACCTAAGAGTTAAATACCCCAGTCTTGAGTTGATCTCACCTTTGTCTGGCATTATATACATTAGGTATTAGATATTATAACTGGATGCTCGTATCTGGTTTCTTGTTTTGCGTTTTTCTGCTTCACATGTATCTTCTAGTTTTTTTTTTCCTTTTCCCTCCTCACTTTAAAGAATCTCATTGAAGTTATAGTGTTGAGTCTCCTTTTTTATAATTACTATTTTTTTCTCTGTGGAAGAAACTGTACTCTGAGGCAAGCCAAAATCCTGCTTGTCCAATCTTGGAGAAAATTCAAGCTGTGCAAACACAGCTGTTTCATTCTGTTTCCAATAGCTTGAGGCTTTCAGTCACACACCCTTTTCTCAGCCATTCCACTGACCTGCTCCGTATGCCCTAATATTCTCTGTTGGCAGTGTTTGCTATATTTGCAGGCATTTTATATCACCCAAATACATAAAGAAGCTCAAGGGGATTGAACAGTCATGTCCTGAGGGGTTACTGTATCTGTGTATAAAGACAGCAAGATTTCTCCTAGGCAAAGAAGATTATTCATCTTCTAGAATGAATTTGAAAAGTAAGTCTGCAGAAACTGAATGTTAGTATTTTGACTGAAATTCAGTTGAAAACTCTGAGCCCATGATGAAGTCAAAGAGTCTGAGTAAGTACAGGCAGAGAAAGAATATATACTTAAGCTTAAATACATGCAAACATTCTTTGTGACTTAGGACCTATTTATGGAGATTTTGCATTAATAATAAAAGCATAAGCATGGTTTTTTTTTTTTTTTACCAGCAAATATTTACATGCCCTGATTTCTGATGAGCCAACCGCCCATTTAGGAAACAGTTCTTCATGGGACAAACTTAGGGATATGTTCTGTAGGACAGTGGGCCCTTTGCTCTGAAATTCATAGCACAGTAAAATGAATGATAAACCCACAGTCTCTGGTCTCTGGAATTCTTTTCGTTTCTGACATCTTTAGTATTTCCTGTGGCTTAATGTTATATCTAAAATGTTATATCTAAAAACAATGTGACTTTACAGCAGGCTCCAAAATATTCCTTTGGCAGCATCAATTGGCCTTGCATACACTGAACTTGTGAGCATTTGTTCAAGGGCCTTCTTCTCAAATAAAGAACAAACCCCTCCAGCTGCAGGTCACTCAAAGCTAAAAAAAGATCCCAGAGAAAAGGCAAGCCAGCAGGCTTATCAGCAGTTTAATTCCCCAAGAGGGCACCAGGGGCCATTACATGGCCATTAGCATAGCCAGCACCAGAGTCACAGACAGAACAGAGGCAGCCAAGCAGCCAGCCAAGAAATCAGCCAAGGGCTTTGCAACAGACACAGATGTTGCTGCTAAAAAATTTATTTTAGACCTTGGCATCTGAGTCCTTTATCTGTCAATTTTGTGTCCTGGATGAGGCCCTAGCTGTTAAGTTTGTTGATGAAAGGAGAAGAAGGGAAAAATCTGAGCTGTTTTTAGATGACCAGCAATTTGATTCCATCTAAAGCACTTCTCTTAAAGGGTTTACGTCTCTTTTAATATACATCTTCTAATCTTTTCCTGTAAAGGTTTCACAAATTTCCTGCAAGTTACTTGTTAAGGTTCTTACTTAGAATCTTAACAACTAATTTGCATTTCTTACTGGGTTCAAGAATAGTCAATGGCAAACTATTCTCTCACACAGGGGAAGGGTTGGTGCTATAGAGAACCAACAATGGAATGAGCACCATGTATTAATGGCCTTTAAATTTGGTTTAAAGTATTCTCAAATTATATGAGAATACTTTCTCCTGCAAGGATGACAATAGTTGTTTCATTTTTGCCATTCAAATATTCCACATTTTGATAAATGATCTAGTATCCTCAAGGACACTGCCAGTTTTTTGAGTTTTCTCTGCTATTCTTTTGATTTCCAAAGATCTGTTTGATTTAAAAGCTCTGGTATGTATTCTTGCCTTAGTTTTCTTTCCCTACAACACTTCAATCAGTGAACACTCTTGTTCTCCTACCATATATAAGAAACAATATTTGATTTGAAAAATATATTGCATTGCTAATTTTTACCAGATAATGAAACAAGTAGCAATAACACATATCTATTATTTAAATTACTGTTTATTATTATCATATAAGAATACAGGCAAATAGTAACAGATACAATTGTGTGTTATAATACATTATCATGGGACAATGCAGGCAAGACGAATTATTTTTAGACAAAACATACTTGTTTGTATCCACCTACATTAAAAAAAAACGTTCTGCTTAGAAATGTATTTGTTTATGAGCAGGTTATGGGCTTTTTCCTTTCTTCCAGCAGCTTCTGCTTTGCAAAAATTAACAACAATTTCAATTTTAAATTCTTTTTTTACCTTAACCATCATTTTCTGTTAAAATCTGTCCTTTTTTCCTTTCCTAGATATGCTGTCAATACAGCTAGAACAAATTTCTTCACTTTCATTAACAAATAACTTAGTGCACTTTGACCCTTTTAAAGCTGTATCCAGCTGCTCTTTCTCATCTTTTAGAGATAAACCTTGAGGGCTTGAGGCCAACTGCTCCATTCTGCTTAGGTTAATGCTGTTGTCATAAAATTCTGCGCTGTTTTGTCATTTGGTCTGCTCTTAATCAAACTACTTGAGACTGTATCAGGCACTCAGAAAGCCTATGACAGAGTGCAACACAACAAATCTCTAGGCAGTCATCATGATGTGAAAGAGTAAATTCCAGACCAGACAGCAATTTCTCTTTGGTGTATGAGAATAAACCCCTGATTTGCCTGATTAATTAAGATCAAATGACTGCACTCCTCTTCCATTTAAAACAAGAAAGAGGCTAGATATTATTACTCACAAAAACCCATAGGAACTTTTTCAGGCCTTTGCCACGAGCCTGATACTTTCAGCAGAATCTTTTCCTTCCTTCCTTCCTTCCTTCCTTCCTTCCTTCCTTCCTTCCTTCCTTCCTTCCTTCCGCACTTCCGCACTTCCGCACTTCTGCACTTCCGCACTTCCTTCCTTCCTTTCTTCCTTTCTCTCCCTCCCTCCCCACCAACCTTCATCCCCCTCCCTATGTCATCTCCCAAAGACTCTTGAACTACTTTTGCAATATAACACAGTGAGAAAAAGGACAAAAAAAATATCCCCAGAAATAATGTAGCTATTGAAACAATCTCCTAGAAAAGACTATTTTGATTAGCTTAACTCAAGGTAAAGCAAGAACTGAATTGACATAATCCATTTGCCAAACAGTTCTTCCAGCTGGTAGGCTATCATAGAAAAAATGAGAAAATATAATTACTGGTTGTGCTTTCTGAAGATAAATAATTTGTCAGTTCTTTTAAAAACAAATTTTACATACATACATACATACATGTCTGGTTAGGATATTTATGCCTGAAGTCAGTTACCAGGTCACTATTCTGAAACCTTGAGCAAATCACCAAGCCCAGAGAACTGTTTTCTTTGAGGTTCTCTTTTTTTTTCACATTTCTTCTTGTTTTTTTTTTTTTCTCTATGCAGCTGCCTGTGCTGAATATACCTTCAAGGACTTTGCTATGCATAGCAGCACTGGATGTCTTTCATCCAATCAACAAAGTCACAAAGCTCCTTATTCACTTTTACAGAAATGGGACTCTAAAATGACATCTGTCCTTCACACAGAAACAGCAATACTCCCCTCCCCTGTCCCTGTCCTCCTCACCC